>NC_069399.1:37535022-37579254 GCF_026875155.1 Cherax quadricarinatus
AAAAATCGCAAAATACCTCAGAGGGGCTACGGTTTGTACAGCCCCTTTTTTTTAACTAAAGGCATTCCTATAATTTTTTCAAGAGAGCGGACTCAATTTCATTCTTCTGTGAGGGAACTTTTGGGGTACATTTTCGGGGAAGCATCCTCCCCTGGTGAGAAATTACAAGAATGAAAGTTAAAATATTGCATTATACTTTGCCCATCCTGATTCAGAAATGGTTTTTTTGGATAATCGGGTTTCTAGAGGTTTACCTTTTGCCCAAATTAGAGAGCGAGCAATGGGGCATGGGCCCTTTGAGACACACCCCATTTTTAGGGGGTGATTTTTGGGGTCAAACTTTCGCTGTCAACTGTTTTTTGAAAGTAAATTTATATTGATTTTTTGTGCCCAGCAGGCGACTGAAAAATCATTTTTTGGAAGACCATACTTTTTTCTCTATCATTAAGGGAGAATGTCTTCAAAGTCAAATCTAAAAGAATTCCATATACAGGTTATGATTTACAACCCAGGAATTAAAAGGGCCCCTTTTACCTGGGTGAAAAGGGAGAAAAATAAACACAGCAAAAAAAATTTTTGCTTATTTTAAATCCTTTCACCAAGTAAAACAAAATAGTACACTATATACACTATTACAACAATGGTTTAATGCACCCCCACGGTAAGAAAGGGCAAATAGATGCCACAAAAAGCAGAACCGGTTTCAACCACTCTAAATAAAATGAAAAGGGGCAGACAGGTGTTGGTACTCCAACCCCCTGCTTTGGGCCAAAACCATCTTCCTTTGGCAAAATTGGCCTGATCAAAGAGGGGGCCCCATCGTTCGACCCCATTACGGTTCACGGGTTTGGGGGGAGTACCCTTTTTAAATGAGGGGTTGTACAGCTTTTGAAAAAAGGGTTACGTACTCTTTCTGCCACAATGAAAAAAGGAGCTGGGGGAAATTTTCCCCATCCCCCATCCCCGTTTTTGAGCTTTAACTTGCCTTCAAACAAAATTTTTGCAACCCAAAAACACAAACTTTAACCAGTTCTATAATTATATTCGTGAGACAGGACAAGGAGAAGTTTGTAGTTCTCTTCAAGGTAAGCAAGACAGGGACTCGGGTAAACAGGGCTGTGACTCAAACTCACCAGGTGAAACATTTAATTTCGGGAGCCTTTCAGTATAATCACATTATTTTTATATGGGAATCCGAATCGTACAACCATGGGTTAAAAAGTTTTAAAACCAACCATTTAGTTTGGGTTAAAATGTTGCTGACCTACTGAACTTATAACAGGACACACTGGGCTCCCTGGTTTATGAGTCTTAATCAACCCACAAAGATACGGTAGAGTTGCGGACCTCGCTGACAGGTGTTTAATTAGTTCATAATTTCCCTTCAATAACGTTTTAAGACGTTTATTGAAATGGCTATAAATGGTTCATTTTACCTAAGTATTCAGTTTTATCAAAGATAAGATTAGATTTGCAATCACAGACGGCAACTTGAGTAAGGAAGTAGGGATGGGGGTTTATTTAGGTATGGGGGTGCAAGTGCGATCATCCTAGGATAGCCCAAAAAATGAGCACTGACCTGTTGAGGTTCGAACCCGTCTAGGTACAGCGGCACAAGTTGATTGTAACATGGTGATTACAACTAGTTTAGTGGCTTACTGAATTAGGCTGTTAGTAATATAATAATAATAATAATAATAATAATAATAATAATAATAATAATAATAGTGGCGTTAAAAAGAAAAAAAAATAGGAATTGTTTCGTTATTATGAGAAAAAAAATCGGAATAGTAGAGATCATACAGGTATATTAATTAACACTGAGAATATTTCCTGAATATTATAGAAAGTTCTGAGACATCGAGTATTGTCTGTTGACGAAATGAGGGCATTTATTCCAACTATTTTATTACTTAGAAGGTTGTATACAATAGCCACATTGTGTATGTGGATGATCCACTACAACAATGTTACTTCTTGTGTCACATGACCTGTTCTAAGCAGATACAGCTTAGGGCTGGCTATTAACTATCTACTCGTTACTCTACCCAAGTTATTTGCAAACTGTCATGAGGTCCAACCCACCCGTCCTCACATGGAGGCCCGTGTGGAGGACCATGGTGGTTGGCACCTGCTGGGCACTCTGGTTGGGACTCTGCTGGGCACTCGGTTGGCACTCTGCTGGGCACACCCGGTTGGCACTCTGCTGGGCCTCCTTAATTCAAGATACTATAGGTGCCACTCACGCTGTCATATTCTGAAAAAAAATTCCGTCATTTATCCTGTTGTTGTCTTTGTATAATTGTATTTGTATTTTTTGTTAATCTATTAGTAAAAAAAAAGTGTGGAGAAGATCTGAAACTCCCAATTTATGCTTTAAGTCGGAAAAAAAATATTTAAATATAATCAGATCTCATTCATTACATAGTAAACAAGAAAATCAATCGTAGCATAAAAGTAATTCTAGTGGTAAGTTAACTTTGACCTGTTAACAAGGTGACCTGTTAACAAGGGGACCTGTTAACAAGGTGACCTGTAGGGGCCATACATCACCTAGAAAGAGGAAGGGAAATCATGTTTAAATCAAGGAGATGGATTGATATGATTTACTTTCCATTCTAAATAACTGAAATTCTTCACTGGTCATTGTTAACACGAGTGTTTTGCGTGTAAAATAAAGTAAAAAGATATTGGGGTCATTGTTCTTGTACAAAGTCTCAGTCAGACCTCTTGGTTGATACTCTTGTCATTTAGCTGTTGTGCTACCTATCCGCATGACAACGAAGACACACTACACACACAAGTCACACACACACACACACACAACAAATACACACACACACACACACACACACACACACACAAATAACACACACACCACACACAACACACACACACACACACACACACCATCAGAGAAAAGGAATAAGTCACACGCAACACACCCACGCACACACACACACACACAAACACACACACACACACACACCACACACACACCACAAACACACACACACACACACAAATCACACTCACACAACACACACACACCACACACACACACACACACACACGAGCACACACACACGCACAACACACACACACACACACACACACACCCACACACACACACACACAACTACACACACACAACACACACGGGGAGTATTAATCATCCGGGGTTTTATCCTGGAGTACTTCGGTATGATAGTAACATACTTGTCTAACTGTCGAGGTATCTTTTTTAACGAAAACAATTCTCCTAACACAAGATCATTGATGCTGCCTCATCTTATTATTACACTGAAGAAGTCTACCAGCACTGGTCTTCTTGTTCACATCCTCCTCTGTACAAATACACTGAAGAAGTCTAACCAGCACTGTCTTCTTGCACATCCTCTCTCTGTATTACACATAAGAAGTCTACCAGCAACTGTCTCTTTCACATCCCCCTCTGATTACACTGAAGAAGTCTAACCAGCAGCACTGTCTTCCATGCACATCCTCCTCTTGTAATACACTGAAGAATCTACCAGCACTGTCTTCTTGCACCTCCGTCCTCTGTATAACACTGAAGAATCTACCAGCACTGCTCTTGCACATCCCCCTCTGTATTACACAGAAGAATCTAACCACACTGTCTTCTTGCACATCCTCCTCTGTATATACACTGAATACGTCTACCACACTGTCTTCTTGCACATCCTTTCCCCACTGTACTAACTGAAGAAGTCTACCAGCACTGTCTTCTTGCACATCCACATCTGTATTACACTGAAGAATCTACCAGCACTGTCTTCTTGCACATCATCTCTGTATTTCACTGAAGAAATTCTACCAGCACTGTCATCTTGCACATCCTCCTCTGTATATACACTGAAGGAAGACTACCAGCACTGTTCTTCTTGCACATCCACCTCTGTATTACTACTGAAGAATCTACCACACTGTCTTCTTGCACATCCTCCTCTGATTACACTGAGAAGTCTACCAGCACTGTCTTCTTGCACATCCCCTCTGTATTACACTGAATGAGTCTACCAGGCCACCGTCTTCTAGCCATCCTCCTCTGTAATTACACTGAAGAAGTCTACCAGCACTGTCTTCTGCACATCCTCCTCTGTATAACACTGAAGAAGTCCTACAAGCATGTCTTCTTGCACATCCTCCTCTGTATACACTGAAGAAGTCTACCACACTGTCTCTTGCACATCCTCCACTGTAATTAACACTGAAGAGTCTACCGCACTGTTTCTGTGCACATCCTCCTCTGTATTACACTGAAGAATCTACCAGCACTGTCTTCTTGCAATGCCTCCTCTTGTATTACACTGAAGATGTCTACCAGCACTGTCTTCTGGCACATCCTCCTCTGTATTGACACTGAAGAAGTCTACCAGCACTGTCTTCTTGCACACCTCGCTCTGTATTACACCGAAGAAGTCTACCACACTGTCTTCTTGCACATCCTCCTTCTGAATTACACTGAAGAAAAAAAGTCTACCAGCACTGTCTACTTGCACATACTCCTCCCCCCCCCTTGTATTACACAGAAGAAGTCTACCAGCACTGTCTTCTTGCACAATCCTCCTCTGTATTACACTGAAAGAAGTCTACCAGCCACTTCTTCTTGCACATCCTCCTCTGTATAAACACTGAAGAAGTCTAACCATCACGTCTATCTTAGCACATCCTCCTCTGTATAACACTGAAGAAGTCTACCACACTGTCTTCTTGCACATCCCTCCTCTGTATTACAACGGAAGAATCTACCCGCACTGTCTTCTTTGCACATCCTACCTCTGTATTACACTGAAGAAGGTCTACCAGCACTGTCTTCTTGCACATCCTCCTCTGTATTACACGAGAAGTCTAACCACACAGTCTTCTTGCACTCCTCCACTGTATTACACTGAAGAAACTACCACACTGTCGTCTTAGCACATCCTCCTCTGTATTACACTGAAGAAGTCTACCAGCACTGTCTTCTTTGCAACATCCTCCTCTGTATTACACGAAGAAGTCTACAGCACTGTCTTTCTTGCACATCCTCCTCTGAATTACACTGAAGAAGTCTACCAGCACTGTCTTCTTGCACATCCCCTCTGTACTACACTGAAGAAGTCACCATCACTGACTTCTTGCCATCATCCTCCTCTGTATTACACTTGAAGAAGTCTACACATTCACTGACTTCTTTTGCACATCCTCCCCTGTATAACACTGAAGAAAGTCCTACCAGCACTGTCCTTCTTGCCACATCCTCCTCTGTATTACACTGAAGAAGTCTACCAGCACTGTCTTCTTGCACATCCTCCACTGTATTACACAGAATAAGTCTACCAGAACAGTCTCTGCACATCCTCCTCTGAATTACACTAGAAAAGTCTACCACACTGTCTTCTGCACATCCTCCTCTGTATTACACTGAAGAATCCTACAGCACTGTCTTCTTGCACATCCTCCTCTGTATTACACTGAAGAAGTCTACCCACACTGTCCTTCTTGCACATCCTCCTCCCTGTATTACGCTGAAGAAGTCATCCACACTGTCTTCTTGCACATCCTCCTCTGTATAACACTGAAGAAGTCTACCAGCACTGTCTTCTTCACATCCTCCCTGTATTACACTGAAGAAGATCTACCAGCACTGTCTTCTTGCACATCCTCCTCTGTATTACACTGAAGAAGTCTACCACACTGTCTTCTTGTCACATCCTCCTCCTATTACACTGAAGAAGACACCAGCACAGTCTTCTTGCACATTCCCCTCTGTATTACACTGAAGAAGTCTCCAGCACTGTCTTCTTGCACCTCCTCCTCTGTATTACACTGAAAATCTACCAGCACTGTCTTCTTGCACATACTCCTCTGTATTACACTAAGAATTCTACCAGCACTGTCTTCTTGCCATCCTCCTCTGTATTACACGAAGAAGTCTACCAGCACTGTCTTCCATGCACACCTCCTCTGTATACACTGAAGAAGTCAACCAGCACTGCTCTTGCACATCCTCCTCTGTATTACACTGAAGAAGACTACCCAGCACTGTCTTCTTGCACATCCCCCCTCTGTATTACACTGAAAAGTCTACCACACTGTCTTCTTGCACATCCTCCTGCTGTATAACACTGAAGAAAGTCTACCACACTGTCTTCTTGCACATACTCCTCTGTATTACACTGAAGAAGTCTACTCATCACAGTCTTCTTGCACATCCTCCTCTGTAGTACATGAAGAAGTCTACCAGCAACTGTCATCTTGCACATCCTCCTCTGTATATACACTGAAGAAGTCTACCCACTGTCTTCTGCACAACTACAGTCATGTTGACGCAGATAGTTTCAGATAAATATACGTTGCAGGTCATATTTTCTAGTCTACATGTTAGTATTGTTTATCTTTATAATATTCATCCTAAAGTATTATCCAGTGTTTCATTGTATACTAACGACAAAGTTTATATTCCGTTGAGCTGAAATCGAAGAGTATCTCAACCTCTCTCTCTTATAACATTTAAGTAGTCCTGCTTTTCTCTAAACTGTCTCCTGTTGTTGTAAATCATTGTCCCTCAATCATCATATTATCACTAGTTTCCTGCAGTGTCAGGCATTTCTGTCTTCCCAGCCCTGCCACTGTCCTTCCAGTCCTGCCACGTGTCCAGCCCCTGCCACTGTCTTTTTCCCACCCTGCCACTGTCTTCCGCAGCCCTGTCCACCAGTCTTCCAGTCCTCCACTGTCTCCCAGCCCTCCACTGTCTTCCACCCTGCCACTGTCTTCCCAGCCCTGCACTGTCCTTCCCATCCCTGCCACTGTCTTCCCAGTCCTGCAACCTGTCCTCCCAGCCCTGCCACTGGTCTTCCCCAGTCCTTGCCACGGTCCTTCCCAGTCCTGGCCACTGTCTTCCCAGACCTGCCACTGTCACCCCAGCCCTGCGCACTGTCCTTCCCAGCCCTGCCACTGTCTTCCCACCTGCCACTGTCTTCCCAGTCCTGCCACTGTCTTCCGCAGCCCTGCCACTTCATTCCCAGTCCCTTGCCACGTCTCCCATTCCTGCCACCTGTCTTCCCAGCCCTGCCACTGTCTTCCCACCCAGCCACTGTCTTCCCACCCTGCCACTGCTTCCCAGCCCTGCCACTGTCTCCCAGCCCTGCCACTGTCTTCCCAGAGCCGTGCCACTGTCTTTCCAGCCCTGCCACTGTCTTCCCCAGTCCTGCCACTGTCGTCCCATCCCTGCAACTGTCTTCCCAGGCCCTGCCACTGTCTTCCCACCCTGCCACAGTCTTCCAGCCCTGCACACTGTCTTCCCAGCCCTGTCACTGTCTGCCCATCCGCCACTGTCTTCCAGCCCTGCCACAGTCTTTCCCAGCCCAGGCACTGTCTTCCCAGCCCCTGTCACCTGTCTTCCCAGTCCTGCCACTGTCTCCCAGCCCTGCCACTGTCTTCCAGCCCTGCCCACTGTCTTCCACCCTGCCGCACTGTCCTTCCCAGCCCTGCCACTGTCTTCCCAGTCTGCCACAGTCTTCCCAGTCTTCCACTGTCTTCCCACCCTACCACTGTCTTCCCAACCCTGCCACTGTCTTCACAGTTCTTCACTGTCTTCCCAGCCTGCCACTGTCTTCCAGCCCTGCCACTGTCTTCCACCCTGCCACTGTCTTCCCAGCCCTGCCACTGTCCTTCCATCCCTGCCAGCTGTCTTCCCAGCCCCTGCCACTGTCTTCCAGCCCTGCACTGTCTTCCCAGGTCCTGCCACTGTCCTTCCCAGCCTGCCACTGTCTTCCGCAGCACCTGCACTGTCTTCCAGCCCTGCCACTGTCTTTCCCAGCCCTGCCACTGTCTTCCCAGTCCTCCACTTTCTTCCTAGCCCTGCCACTGTCATCCCAATCCTGCACTGACTTCCCAGCCCTGCCACTGCCTTCCCATTCCTGCCACTGTCCTTCCTCAGTCCTGCCACTGTCTTCCCAGCCCTGCCAACTTGTCTTCCCAGCCCCCACTGTCTTCACAGTTCTGCCACTGTTTTCCCAGACCTGCACGACTTCCCAGCCCTGCCAAATGTCTTCCAGCCCTGCCACTGTCTTCCCAGTCCTGCCACTGTCTTCCCAGCCCTGCCACTGTCTTCCCAGTCCTGCCACTGTCTTCCCAGCCCTGCCACTGTCTTCCCAGTCCTGCCACTGTCTTCCCAGTCCTGCCACTGTCTTCCCAGTCCTGCCACTGTCTTCCCAGTCCTGCCACTGTCTTCCCAGCCCTGCCACTGTCTTCCCAGCCCTGCCACTGTCTTCCCAGTCCTGCCACTGTCTCCCACCCAGCCAATGTCCTTCCCACCCTGCCACTTGTCTTTTCCCCAGTCCCTGCACTGTCTTCCCAGTCCCTGCCACTGGCCTTCCCATCCCCCTGCACAGTCTTCCCAGCCCTGCCACTGTCCTTCCATCCTGCCACTGTCTTCCCCAGCCTGCACTGTCTCCCAGTCCCTGCCACTTCTCTTCCCAGCCTGCCACTGTCTTCCACCCTGCCACTGTCCTTCCCGTCCCTGCCACTGTCTTCCCCAGCCCTGCCACTTGTCTTCCCATTCCTGCCACTGTCTTCCATCCTGCCACTGTCCTTCCCAGCCCTGCCACTTTCTTCCCAGCCCTGCCACTTTAACTCCCAGCCCTGCCACTGTCTTCCCAGCCCTGCCTACTTCTGCCCACCCTGCCACTGTCTTCCCAGCCCCTGGCGCAACTGTCCCTTCCCAGCCCTGCCACTGGTTCCTTCCCAGCCCTGCCACTGTCTTCTTCCAGTCCTGCCACTGTCTTCCCCATCCTGCACTCTGTCTCCCGACCCTGCCACTGTCTCTCTGCCCCTGCCACTGACCTTCCCAGCCACTGTACACTGTCTTAACAGCACCTGCCATGTCTTCCAGCCCTGTCACTGTCTTCCATCCTGCCACTGTCTTTCCCCAGCCCTGCCACTGTCTTCCCATCCCTGCCACTGTCTTCCCAGCCAGCCCTGCACTGTCTTCCCAGCCTGCACTGTCTTCCCAGTCCTGCCACTGTCCTTCCCAGTCCTGCACTGTCTTCCCAGCCCTGCCACTGTCTTCCCAGCCCAGCCACTGACTTCACAGATCTAGCCACTGCCTTCCCATCCTGCCACTGTTCTACCCAGCCTGCCACTGTCCTTCTCATCCCTGCCCACGTCTTCCCAAGCCCAGCCACTGTCTCCCAGCCCTGCCACTGTCGTCCCACCCTGCCACTGTCTTCCCAGTCCTGCCACTGTCTTCCAGTCCTGGCCACTGTCCTTCCAGTCCTTCCACTGTCTTTCCAATCCCAGCCACTGTCTTTCCCCCCTGGCCACTGTATTCCAGCCCTGCCACAGTCTTCCAGTCCTGCCACTGTCTTCCACAAGACCAGCAGTCAGACCCAGGCGTAGGCTCCGCCATTATAAATGTCTTCGCTCCCCATCCCTTCCACTGTCTTCCAGCCTGCCAACTGTCTTCCAGCCCTGCCACTGTCTTCCCACTTTGCCACATGTATTCCCAGACCTGCCACTGTCTCCCAGTCCTTCCACTGACTTCTTCCCAGCTTTGCCACTGTCCCTTCCCAGTCCTGCCACTGTCTTCCCCACTCCTGCCACTTCTTCCCATCTTTGCCACTGTCTTCCCATCCTGCCACTGTCCTTCCCAGTCCTGCCACTGTCTCCCCAGTCCTGCAACTGTCTTCCCATACACTCCACGGTCTTCCCAGTCCTGCCACTGTCCTTCCTAGCCCTGCCACTGCTTCCCGAGCACCTGCCACTGTCTTCCCATCCTGCCACTGTCTTCCCATCTTTGCCACGTCTTCCCCGTCCTGGCCACTGTCTTCCCAGACCTGCACTGTCTTCCCCAGCCCTGCAACCTGTATTCCCAGCCCTGCCACTGTCTTCCCAGTCCTGCCACTGTCTACCCGCCCTGCCACTGTCTTCCCACCCTTCCACTGTCATCCAGCCCTGCCACTGTCTTTACCAGTCCGACTAGGTCTTCAGCATTGCCACGTATACCCAGACCCTGCCACTGTCTTTCCCAGCCTTCCAAGCTTCCCACAGCTTTGCCACTCGTCTTCCAGTCCTGCCACTCGTCTTTTCGCCACTTCCCACTCACTGCCCGTCTTCCCATCTTTGCCACTGTCCTTCCCAGTCCCTGCCACCCCCCCCCCCCCCGAACTGTCTTCTCCCTTCCTCGGCAACTGTCTCCCAGTCCTCACTGTCCTTCCCCAGACCCTGCCACTGTCTTCCCAGTCCAGCCACTGTCTTCCCAAGCATCCCTGTTATTTGCCTTTCACTGTCTTTCCCAGCCCTGCCACTGTCTTCCCATCCTGGCTAGCCACTGCCTTCCCAGCTTTGCCACTGTCTTCCCATTCCTGCCACTGTCTTCCCAGACCTGCCCGGCCACTTGTCTTCCCAGTGAGTTCCTGTCCACTGTCTTCCGATCCTACCACTGTCTTCCCACCCTGGGAGGGCCACTGTCTTCCCAGCCCCGCACTGTCCCTCCGCAGGCACCTCTGCCACTGTCTTCCCAGACCTGCCAACTGTCTTTCCCAGACCTGCAACTGTCTTTTCCCAGCCATGCGCACTGGTCTTCCCCTCATCCCTTCCACTGTCCTTCCCAGCCCACCCTGCCACAGTCTTCCAGTCCTGACAAACAGTCTTCCCAGTTTTGTCCTGCCATAGTCTTTCCCATACCTGCCCCGGTTCCACTGTCCTTCCCAGCCCTGCCCAACAGTTTCCAGCTGTTTAATTATATACTACATTCTTCTTCTCTTCACTCTGCCTAATATAAAATGAAGATTTTAGGAGTTCTTAATAGTGTAAGTCCAGTAGTGTAAGTCCAGTAGTGTAAGTCCAGTAGTGTAAGTCCAGTAGTGTAAGTCCAGTAGTGTAAGTCCAGTAGTGTTGTGGAATACAATGAATTGATGCTGACAATGAAATTTCTTTGTACCTGAATAATAATAATAATAATATTATTATTATTAGTAGTAGTAGTAGTAGAAAGAACAAGAAGATGATGAAGAAAATATTACTTTCTACTTTTTGTTTCGTGTTGTTATCACAACTTTACTGTTTATTATATTGTTAACACAACCATTGTCTTGTGTAGTGAAACTTAATATCTGAAGATTACGACTCTGTGGTGCAGCGGTCAACACGACTCTGTGGTGCAGCGGTCAACACGACTCTGTGGTGCAGCGGTCAGCACGACTCTGTGGTGCAGTGGTCAGCACGACTCTGTGGTGCAGTGGTCAACACGACTCTGTGGTGCAGCGGTCAGCACGACTCTGTGGTGCAGCGGTCAGCACGACTCTGTGGTGCAGCGGTCACACGACTCTGTGGTGCAGTGGTCAGCACGACACTGTTGTGCAGCGTCAGCACGACCAGTGGTTGCAAGTGGTAACACGACTCTGTGTGCCAGCGGTCATCCACGACTCTGTGGTGCAGCGGTCAACACGACTCTGTGGTGCAGCGGTCAACACGACTCTGTGGTGCAGCGGTCAACACGACTCTGTGGTGCAGTGGTCAGCACGACTCTGTGGTGCAGCGGTCAGCACGACTCTGTGGTGCAGCGGTCAGCACGACTCTGTGGTGCAGCGGTCAGCACGACTCTGTTGTGCAGCCGTATCACACTCTGTGGTGCAAGCGGTCACGCACGACTCTGTGGTGCAGCGGTCAGCACGACTCTGTGGTGCAGCGGTCAACACGACTCTGTGGTGCAGCGGTCAACACGACTCTGTGGTGCAGCGGTCAACACGACTCTGTGGTGCAGCGGTCAGCACGACTCTGTGGTGCAGCGGTCAGCACGACTCTGTGGTGCAGCGGTCAACACGACTCTGTGGTGCAGCTGTCAGCACGACTCTGTGGTGCAGCGGTCAGCACGACTCTGTGGTGCAGCGGTCAGCACGACTTTGTGGTGCAGCGGTCAGCACGACTCTGTGGTGCAGCGGTCAGCACGACTTTTGTTGGTTGCAGCGGTAAAGCACGACTCGTGGTGCAGCGTCACCACGACTTTGTGGTGCAGGCGGTCAGCACGAGTCTGTGTGCAGCGGTCAGCACGAATCTGTGGTGCAGCGTGTCCAGGCACGAACTCTGTGAGCAGCAGTCCAACACGACTCTGTGGTGCAGCAGTCAACAACGACTACTCTGTGGTGCAGCGTTCAATCACTACTCCTGGTGCAGCGGTCAACACCGACTCTGTGTGCAGGGTCAACACGACTCTGTGGAGCAGCGGTCCCAACGACTACTGTGGTGCAGCGTCAACACGACTCTGTGGTGCAGCGGTCAACACGACTCTGTGGTGCAGCGGTCAGCACGACTCTGTGGTGCAGCGGTCAACACGACTCTGTGGTGCAGCGGTCAACACGACTCCCTGTGGTGGCAGCGGTCATCACGACTTCTGTGGTGCAGCGGTCAACACGACCTCTGGGCAGCGGTCAACACGAGCCTGATGTGCAGCGGTCACACGACTCTGTGGTGCAGCGGTCAACACGACTCTGTGGTGCAGCGGTCAGCACGACTCTGTGGTGCAGCGGTCAACACGACTCTGTGGTGCAGCGGTCAACACGACTCTGTGGTGCAGCGGTCAACACGACTCTGTGGTGCAGCGGTCAACACGACTCTGTGGTGCAGCGGTCACCACGACTCTGTGGTGCCTCTAAATCACCAGACTCGGGATCAACTCCTGGAAGAATCTTTTTCTTGTTTTCATCTTCTCATTCCACTAAGCTACATAATACTTATTCTAGACACTTAATTTTACAATTTAGTGTTGAACGTTTAACAATATCCACATAAATTATCCAAATTTTTATGGAATTTCTTGGTGTGGTAAGGGGAAATGTGTTAATTAAACTGGTGAGGTTCACAGATCGTCTGGGAAAAACAGACATTTAATCCTTTACCAGTATCTTGTAATGTACGTCTGTACTTTATTGGTGTTTTATGTCTGTTTACTGTTAGAACTCAGTCTGAGAACATAAGAACATAAGAAAGGAAGAACACTGCAGCAGGCCTGTTGGCCCATACTAGGCAGGTCCTTTACAATCCTTCCCACTAACAAAATATTCGCCGAACCCAATTTTCAATGCTACCCAAGAAATAAGTTTTGATGATTCTCTTTACTTACTACGCAAGTCTCACTCAAATCCAACCCGTCTCACTCACGTATTTATCCAGAACATCGCCACAACACCAGTATATACCCCATCACATATTTTGTATATATTAGCTTAGCATCACGAATTTTATATATATCATCTTCGGCTTTTCTTCAAGCAGTATTAATTTTATGTTTAATTGTTTTATATTATTGCCTGAATTATAATAAGTGTTTATCTTCTCATGTTATTATGTTTTCCATCATTTATTTACATAATTAGGAGCCAACTTTGTTAGATACTTAGGATCTGACAGGCTGAGTGAACCTTCAGAGTCAGTACAACTGTGTGAATACACACAGTATAACTGTGAGTACACACAGTATAACTGTGTGAGTACACACAGCACAACTGTTCGAGTACACACAGTATAACTGTGTGAGTACGCACAGTATAACTTTGTGAGTGTTGCAGTGTCAGACAAGATGGTATAAACCTTGGTAATAAATACCGACATTGTTTGGTCACGTGCGCACGAACTCACTTCACTCTCCCGCCTATAAAAATAATGTCTTTCTACCCTGTACGTTAGAAGTGATCAAGGTCCCAGGACCGAAACGTTTTCTAATAAATATGTTATAGAGTTTGCTTACGTGTCTTTCTAAACCAACTTTGGAGGTACACGACAGTAAATAACTCTATGAGTACAACACAGTAAAACAACTGTGGATACACACAGTATAACTGTGTGAGTTTCACACAGAACAAACTTGTGTGAGTACACATAGTATAACTGTGTGAGACACATAATTATAACTGTGTAAGTACACACAGTATAACTGTGTGAGTACACACAATACAAACAGATTACACATAGTATAACAGTGTAAGTACACCAACAGCATAACAGTGTCTGTACACACTTATTAACTTAGAGTACACAGTACAACTCTGTGATACACACATATAACTGTGTGATACACACAGTTAAACTGCGTTAGTACACACAGTATAATTGTGTTGAGTACACACAGAATACGTGTGATGCACACATTATAACTGTTTGAGTATACCGCCAGTATAAACTGTGTGAGTACACAGTATAACTGTGTGGGTACACACAGTATAACTGTGTGAGTACACACAGTACAACTTGTGAGTACACACAGTATCAACTGTGTGAAACATACAGTATAACCGTGTGATACATACAGTTCACTCTGTGAGTACACACAGTATAACTGGTGAGTACACCCAGTACAGCTGTGTGAGTACACACCAGAAACAACTGTGTGAGTAACGCACAGTACAGTACAGTGTGGAGTACACACAGGTACAACTTTTTGAGAACCCACAGAACAACAGTGTGATACACACAGTATGACTGTGTGATACACACAGTACAGCTGTGTGAGTACACACAGTATTAACAGTGGTAGTACACACAGTACCAACTGTGTAGTACACACAGTAACAACTCTGTAGAGTACACACAGTACCACTGTGAGAGTACACACTGTATAACTGGTGTAGTACACACAGTAACAACTGTGTTGAGTACACACAGTACAGCTGTGTTAGTACACACAGTAAGAACTGCGTGAGTACACACATTATGACTGTGTGACTCACACAGTCAACTGTGTGTACTCACACAGTATAACTGGTGTGATACACACAGTACACTGGTTAGTACACACAGTACAACTGTGTGGAGAACACATCAGTACAACTTTGTGATACCAGAGTATGACTTGATGAGTACATCACAGTATAACTGTGTGAGTACACACAGAATAACTCTTGAGACACACAGTAACAACTGTGTGAGTACACACAGTACAACTGTGTGAGTGCACACAGTACAACTGTGTGAGTACACACAGTACAACTGTGTGAGTACACACAGTACAACTGTGTGGAGACACACAGTATGACTGGTGAGTACACAACAGTATACTGGTGTGAGAACACACAGCACAACGTAAGTGTGAGAACACACAGTAATACTGTGGAGTTCACACAGCTACAACTGTGTGAGTACACACAGTAAATAAACGGTGTGATACACACAGTAAATCTGTGGTGAGTACACACAGTACAACTGTGTAGTCACACGCACTGAATAACTGTGGTGAGTACACACAGTAACACATATAAACACTACACTGTTTATACATAGAAAACACAGAAAAACAAACATTATTGTTTTTTTATAAATTATTATAACAAACTACGAAGATCACATGTAACACTAGAGAAACAAAGACAACTGTTATATTCTGTTACACTGTTATGCAATATAACCTGCAGAAAACCAATAAAAAAATTATGTAACTATGAAATACATACAAAATGAGAATAAATAAAAAAAAATTGGCGCTTCGCCATTGTGGTGAGGCAGTCGAGGAAGTTTTTCTCTTCTGCTGGACCAGGTTTCAAGGCTACCCGTGCTGAACCAGTTTTCCAGGCAACCCGGGTGCTGGACCAGTTTCCAGGCTAACCCGGTTGCTGGACCAGGATTTCCAGGCTACCCGGTGCTGGACCAGTTTTCCTAGGCTAACCCGAGTGCTGGACCAGGCTTCCAGGCTAACCCGGTGCTTGGACTCAGGTTCCAGGCTACCCGGTGCTGGACCAGTTTCCATGCTACCCGGGTGTCTGGACCAAGGATTCCTGGCTACACCCGGGTGCAGGACGCAGGCTTCATGCTAACCCGATGCTGGACCAGGTTTCCAGGCTTACCCGGGAGCTGGACAGGTTTCCAGGCTACCCGTTTGCTGGACCAGGATTCCAGGCTACCCGGTGCTGGACCATTGTTCTTGCAGGCTACCCGGGTGCTGACCAGGTTTCCAGTCCAGCTAACCGGTTGTGCAGGACCACAGGTTCCAGGCTACCCGAGGCTGGACCAGGTTTCCGGATGCTACCCGGGTGCTGGACCAGGTTCCATGCTACCCGGGTGCTGGACCAGGTTTCTCAGGTACCCGAGAGCAGGACCAGGTTTCCAGGCTCCGGTGCTAGACCAGGTTTTCCAGGCATACCCTGGTGCTGACCAGTTTTCCAGGCTACCCGGGTGCTGGACCAGATTTTCCAGGCTACCGAGTGCTGGACCAGGTATCCATTCTAACCCGGGTGCGTGGACCAGTTTTTCCAGCTACCCGGGTGCTGGACCAGGTTTTTCCAGGCTACCCGGTGCTGACCAGGTTCCAGGCTACCGAGTGCTGGACCAGGATTCCATGTCTACCCGGGGCTGGACCAGGTTTATCCAGCTACCCGGGTGCTTGACCAGGTTTCCAGGCTACCCGGGTCAATGTATTACATAGATCTTATTTCTGTTGCGTTTATCCCTGGTATTACATCTAACTGTTTATATAATATATTAAAATACTTGTGGTGGTTATATATGGGCAGTGATACATGGAGTTACCACATGTAAGAAGTTAAGTTCCTCAGTAGGAAATGTTTGTGTTTGGGGTTCACATCTGTGTTATACATTATTACACATTGTTAAATAGTACATGAGATTGTATATGAGTACAAAACACAATATTAACTTAATTAAAGTGTTAAGATTGTTCAAGAAATATTTTAATAAAGATCATACAGACAAACTATTCCAGTAAAAGTTTATTCTGCAAGTTTGTATTTCCCTCACTATTATAAACTGTGCACTGGAGAGCTCTTTATACACTCATTAACAATGGAACCTTAATAATGTAGAGAATATTTTTTTTTCAAATAAACTCTTCATCTCTATGAAGAGAACAATCTTACTCAGACCTGATTTTGCTGTCGTTAATTAATAGTTTAAAAGTAATCATCTGTTTCAATAACCATGTTTCTATATTGACTGTGGATATTGAGCTATAACGCCGATATAATTGGATTTTCATAATTTTACAAGTGCACAGCAAACATTCCGCTTCTCAGACTCGACCAACCAAAAATTCGAAAAAATAATAAACAATAAAATACTTCATAATATGTACAAGCGTCTGCATTCTATAATAATGAGAATACAGACGTTCACAAAGATACTTATAGATGAAGGACCTGTTTCCTCCAGGAAGTTACTACTACAATTAGGAGTGACGAAGGAAGAAACTTATGATTAACGTCATGTTCAGTTTTGGTGTTGTGTGAGAGTAGAAGTGGAGAAGATCCTGCTGGTTGCTCGCTTTATCCAAGACTTTAAAATGAAGCTTTACAACATAGCAGAACCACTTGCCAGGAAACTTCTTTACTCGTTATTATCCTAAACAGCAACAAACCTACTGACCCATGCTGGTAGGTCTTTCTCAGATCATCTCTCTCAGCAGTCAATTTCATATATTTTCATTATATTGCATGTGTGGTCTACTTTTCCATCTGTTGCTTGTAATATATAGTATTTATCTTCATGTATGTTAAATATCTTAACATATTGTAACTATTACATAATAAAATAATAATTAAATAAAATTTTAACATTATATTGCAAAACATAATATAACTCACAATCAACTCAATAGTATTGATATATACTTCGTCATAGATCTAACGCCACTTGTGGCATAAATTAAGAGTTTTCGGCTACTTTCAACCTTAGACTTAGTTCTGAGGCATACCAAACCCGTGTATCTGGAGGTCAGTGGTAATCTTACGATCCACTCACTCACCCGCTTACTCTGTCAGAAGTTCCCTGAAGGCAAACCTTTAAGTCCCTTTAACCTTAAATATAAGTAGCCTTTCTTCTCCGAATTGGCGTCATTACGTGGTATCAGTTTCCATCAATAAAACATGAATCTTCCGATTTACTTATACAACTAATGAGTGATGTTGCTGAGATTCTTAGATAACGATGTTTGATGTCATTATGGATTTTTTTGGTACAAGGATGTGACGTCTTTTATATCTGAACAAAGGGCTCTGTATACAGAGCACAGGTTCATGTCTCGGTGTCGCTCAAAATACAGTTTTTTTCTTAACCTTGATAATAAATAATAATAATAATAATAATAGTGCGATAAAAAATAAAAAAAAATAGGAATTGTTTCGTTATTATGAGAAAAAAAATCGGAATAGTAAGTCATACAGGTATATATTAAATAAACACTGAGAATATTTCCTGAATATTATAGAAAGTTTCTGAACATCGAGTATTGTCCCTGTTTGACGAAATGAGGGCATATATTCCAACTATTTATTACTTAGAAGGTTGTATGACAATAGCCACATGGTGTAAGTGGATGATCCACTAGCAACAATGTTACTTCTTGTGACACGATGACCTGTTCTAAGCAATACAGCTTAGGGCTGGCTATTAACTATCTACTCGTTACTCTACCTCAAGTTATTATGCAAACTGTCATGAGTATCCATACCCACCCTCCTCACATGGACGCTTGTGGAGGGGACCATGGGTGGTTGGCACTCTGCTGGGCACTCTGGTTGCACCTGCTGGGACACTCAGGATTGCACTCTGCTGGGCACACTGGTTGGCACTCTGCTGGGCCTCCAAAAATTCAGAGATACTATAAGGTGGCCACTAGCTGTCATATTCTGAAAAAAAATTCCGTCATTTATCCTGTTGTTGTCTTTGTATAATTGTATTTGTATTTTTTGTTAATCTATTAGTAAAAAAAATTGTGAGAAGATCTGAAACTCAATTTATGCTTTAAGTCGGAAAAAAAATATTTAAATATGAATCAGATCTCATTCATTACATATTAAACAAGAAAATCAATCGTAGCATAAAAGTAATTCTAGTGGTAAGTTAACTTTGACCTGTTAACAAGGTGACCTGTTAACAAGGGGACCTGTTAACAAGGTGACCTGTAGGGGCCATACATCACCTAGAAAGTGGAAGGTAATCATGTTTAAATCAAGGAGATGGATTGAATATGATTTACTTTCCATTCTAAATAACTGAAATTCTTCACTGGTCATTGTTAACACGAGTGTTTTGCGTGTAAAATAAAGTAAAAAGATATTGGGGTCATTGTTCTTGTACAAAGTCTCAGTCAGACCTCTTGGTTGATACTCTTGTCATTTAGCTGTTGTGCTACCTATCCGCATGACAACGAAGACACACTACACACACAAGTCACACACACACACACACACAACAAATACACACACACACACACACACACACACACACACAAATAACACACACACCACACACAACACACACACACACACACACACACCATCAGAGAAAAGGAATAAGTCACACGCAACACACCCACGCACACACACACACACACAAACACACACACACACACACACCACACACACACCACAAACACACACACACACACACAAATCACACTCACACAACACACACACACCACACACACACACACACACACACGAGCACACACACACGCACAACACACACACACACACACACACACACCCACACACACACACACACAACTACACACACACAACACACACGGGGAGTATTAATCATCCGGGGTTTTATCCTGGAGTACTTCGGTATGATAGTAACATACTTGTCTAACTGTCGAGGTATCTTTTTTAACGAAAACAATTCTCCTAACACAAGATCATTGATGCTGCCTCATCTTATTATTACACTGAAGAAGTCTACCAGCACTGGTCTTCTTGTTCACATCCTCCTCTGTACAAATACACTGAAGAAGTCTAACCAGCACTGTCTTCTTGCACATCCTCTCTCTGTATTACACATAAGAAGTCTACCAGCAACTGTCTCTTTCACATCCCCCTCTGATTACACTGAAGAAGTCTAACCAGCAGCACTGTCTTCCATGCACATCCTCCTCTTGTAATACACTGAAGAATCTACCAGCACTGTCTTCTTGCACCTCCGTCCTCTGTATAACACTGAAGAATCTACCAGCACTGCTCTTGCACATCCCCCTCTGTATTACACAGAAGAATCTAACCACACTGTCTTCTTGCACATCCTCCTCTGTATATACACTGAATACGTCTACCACACTGTCTTCTTGCACATCCTTTCCCCACTGTACTAACTGAAGAAGTCTACCAGCACTGTCTTCTTGCACATCCACATCTGTATTACACTGAAGAATCTACCAGCACTGTCTTCTTGCACATCATCTCTGTATTTCACTGAAGAAATTCTACCAGCACTGTCATCTTGCACATCCTCCTCTGTATATACACTGAAGGAAGACTACCAGCACTGTTCTTCTTGCACATCCACCTCTGTATTACTACTGAAGAATCTACCACACTGTCTTCTTGCACATCCTCCTCTGATTACACTGAGAAGTCTACCAGCACTGTCTTCTTGCACATCCCCTCTGTATTACACTGAATGAGTCTACCAGGCCACCGTCTTCTAGCCATCCTCCTCTGTAATTACACTGAAGAAGTCTACCAGCACTGTCTTCTGCACATCCTCCTCTGTATAACACTGAAGAAGTCCTACAAGCATGTCTTCTTGCACATCCTCCTCTGTATACACTGAAGAAGTCTACCACACTGTCTCTTGCACATCCTCCACTGTAATTAACACTGAAGAGTCTACCGCACTGTTTCTGTGCACATCCTCCTCTGTATTACACTGAAGAATCTACCAGCACTGTCTTCTTGCAATGCCTCCTCTTGTATTACACTGAAGATGTCTACCAGCACTGTCTTCTGGCACATCCTCCTCTGTATTGACACTGAAGAAGTCTACCAGCACTGTCTTCTTGCACACCTCGCTCTGTATTACACCGAAGAAGTCTACCACACTGTCTTCTTGCACATCCTCCTTCTGAATTACACTGAAGAAAAAAAGTCTACCAGCACTGTCTACTTGCACATACTCCTCCCCCCCCCTTGTATTACACAGAAGAAGTCTACCAGCACTGTCTTCTTGCACAATCCTCCTCTGTATTACACTGAAAGAAGTCTACCAGCCACTTCTTCTTGCACATCCTCCTCTGTATAAACACTGAAGAAGTCTAACCATCACGTCTATCTTAGCACATCCTCCTCTGTATAACACTGAAGAAGTCTACCACACTGTCTTCTTGCACATCCCTCCTCTGTATTACAACGGAAGAATCTACCCGCACTGTCTTCTTTGCACATCCTACCTCTGTATTACACTGAAGAAGGTCTACCAGCACTGTCTTCTTGCACATCCTCCTCTGTATTACACGAGAAGTCTAACCACACAGTCTTCTTGCACTCCTCCACTGTATTACACTGAAGAAACTACCACACTGTCGTCTTAGCACATCCTCCTCTGTATTACACTGAAGAAGTCTACCAGCACTGTCTTCTTTGCAACATCCTCCTCTGTATTACACGAAGAAGTCTACAGCACTGTCTTTCTTGCACATCCTCCTCTGAATTACACTGAAGAAGTCTACCAGCACTGTCTTCTTGCACATCCCCTCTGTACTACACTGAAGAAGTCACCATCACTGACTTCTTGCCATCATCCTCCTCTGTATTACACTTGAAGAAGTCTACACATTCACTGACTTCTTTTGCACATCCTCCCCTGTATAACACTGAAGAAAGTCCTACCAGCACTGTCCTTCTTGCCACATCCTCCTCTGTATTACACTGAAGAAGTCTACCAGCACTGTCTTCTTGCACATCCTCCACTGTATTACACAGAATAAGTCTACCAGAACAGTCTCTGCACATCCTCCTCTGAATTACACTAGAAAAGTCTACCACACTGTCTTCTGCACATCCTCCTCTGTATTACACTGAAGAATCCTACAGCACTGTCTTCTTGCACATCCTCCTCTGTATTACACTGAAGAAGTCTACCCACACTGTCCTTCTTGCACATCCTCCTCCCTGTATTACGCTGAAGAAGTCATCCACACTGTCTTCTTGCACATCCTCCTCTGTATAACACTGAAGAAGTCTACCAGCACTGTCTTCTTCACATCCTCCCTGTATTACACTGAAGAAGATCTACCAGCACTGTCTTCTTGCACATCCTCCTCTGTATTACACTGAAGAAGTCTACCACACTGTCTTCTTGTCACATCCTCCTCCTATTACACTGAAGAAGACACCAGCACAGTCTTCTTGCACATTCCCCTCTGTATTACACTGAAGAAGTCTCCAGCACTGTCTTCTTGCACCTCCTCCTCTGTATTACACTGAAAATCTACCAGCACTGTCTTCTTGCACATACTCCTCTGTATTACACTAAGAATTCTACCAGCACTGTCTTCTTGCCATCCTCCTCTGTATTACACGAAGAAGTCTACCAGCACTGTCTTCCATGCACACCTCCTCTGTATACACTGAAGAAGTCAACCAGCACTGCTCTTGCACATCCTCCTCTGTATTACACTGAAGAAGACTACCCAGCACTGTCTTCTTGCACATCCCCCCTCTGTATTACACTGAAAAGTCTACCACACTGTCTTCTTGCACATCCTCCTGCTGTATAACACTGAAGAAAGTCTACCACACTGTCTTCTTGCACATACTCCTCTGTATTACACTGAAGAAGTCTACTCATCACAGTCTTCTTGCACATCCTCCTCTGTAGTACATGAAGAAGTCTACCAGCAACTGTCATCTTGCACATCCTCCTCTGTATATACACTGAAGAAGTCTACCCACTGTCTTCTGCACAACTACAGTCATGTTGACGCAGATAGTTTCAGATAAATATACGTTGCAGGTCATATTTTCTAGTCTACATGTTAGTATTGTATATCTTTATAATATTCATACTTAAGTATTATCCAGGTGTTTCATTGTATACTACGACAAAGTTTATATTCCGTTGAGCTGAAATCGAAGAGTATCTCAACCTCTCTCTCTTATAACATTTATAGTAGTCCTGCTTTTCTCTAACTTGTCTCCTGTTGTTGTAAATCATTGTCTCAATCATCATATTTATCACTAGTTCCTGCAGTGTCTGGCATTTCTGTCTTCCCAGCCCTGCCACTGTCTTCCCAGTCCTGCCACTGTCTTCCCAGCCCCTGCCACTGTCTTTTTCCCACCCTGCCACTGTCTTCCGCAGCCCTGTCCACCAGTCTTCCAGTCCTCCACTGTCTCCCAGCCCTCCACTGTCTTCCACCCTGCCACTGTCTTCCCAGCCCTGCACTGTCCTTCCCATCCCTGCCACTGTCTTCCCAGTCCTGCAACCTGTCCTCCCAGCCCTGCCACTGGTCTTCCCCAGTCCTTGCCACGGTCCTTCCCAGTCCTGGCCACTGTCTTCCCAGCCCTGCCACTGTCTTCCCAGCCCTGCCACTGTCTTCCCAGCCCTGCCACTGTCTTCCCAGTCCTGCCACTGTCTTCCCAGTCCTGCCACTGTCTTCCGCAGCCCTGCCACTTCATTCCCAGTCCCTTGCCACGTCTCCCATTCCTGCCACCTGTCTTCCCAGGGGGGGGGAAATAAATGGTTTAAAAACTGGATATTGGAGAGTTAGAGCAAAGGAAGGGGTAGCAGTAATGTTAAATGACAGTTAGGGGAAGGGAAAAGAGAATATAAATGTGAAAATTTAAGAATTTGTGGTTTTAAAGAAAAGGTTGGTGCGAGAAGGGGGGTCTAAAACTTTATGCCCGGGAAAAGGGGGGAAAGCAGGGGAAGAGAGAGTTTTTGGGGAGATGTTAAGTGAATGTATAGGACCTTTAAACCAAGTGGAGAGAAATTTGTGGTGGGGGACTTGAATGCTAAAGAGGAAAAACTTTTAAAAGGGGTGGTAGGTAATTTTTGGGGTCCCGGGTGTAAATGAAAAGGGGGGCCCTATGTTGAACTTTGTATAGAAAGGGGTTTATTATAGGTAAACATTTTTTAAAAAAAAGGGATAAATAAGTATAACTATGAGTAGGGCAAAATGAAGATTTTTTGGGATTATGTATTGGTAGATAAAAGTGTTGGTAATTTTCAGTTACATTTTATAGGGGGGGCCACAGATATACAGATCACTTTTTTGTAGCTACACTGGAGTAAAAGGTAGATGGGAAAAAAGGAGAATAAAGCACGGGGAAGAGAGAGGTGAATTTTATAAACTAAAAAAGGGGGCATTGGGGTAAGTTTAAAAACAGCTATGGAGGATAGTGGGCTTGGGCTTAAAGGCAATGGGCAAAGGGTATGGGTGGGTTTAAAAATGTAGTGTTGAGTGTTCCAAAGTTTTGGTTACAGGAAAGTGGGTCAGGGGGGAAGGGGACGATTGGTGGAATGATGATGTAAAGGAGTGTGGGGGAAAAAAATTTTACATATGAAATTTTTACAAAGTAAAGTATGCAAGGAGGGAAAGGTTATGGAGAAAAGAAGAGGTTAAAGATGGTGAAGAAATGTAAAAAGAGAGCAAATGAGAGAGTGGTGGATTTTATCAAAAAATTTTTTGTTAAAAATAAGAAAAAGTTTTGGAGTGAGATTAACAATTAAAAAAGCCTAGAAAAACAAATTGTTTTGGTCAGTTAAAAAAGGGAAGGAGGTTATTAAATGGAGATTAGAGGTATTGGGAAGATGGAAGGAATTTTTTGAGGAATTGTTAAAAGTTGATGAAGATAGGGAAGCTTGATTTCGTGATAGGGCAAGGGAGGAATAACTCTTTAGGAGTGAGGAAGAGCCATTTTTGTGAGTGTGGGGGAAGTTCTGGCAGTAGTAAAATGAAAGGGGGTAGGCAGCCGGGATTGAGGGGAAAAAGATAAAATTTAAAAGCAGGGGGGTATATTTTTGGAGTGGTTGGGTGCAATTTTTAAAAAATGTAGGGAAGGGAAAGGTACCTAGGGATTGGCGAGAGCATCAATTCCTTTTGATAAAGGCAAAGGGGATAAAAGAAGGCAAAAATTATGGGGGAAAATCTTTTGAGTGTCCCTGGTAAAGTTATGGTAGAGTTATAATTGAAAAAATTTAAGAGAAAGCGGAGAATAGGATAGCAGTGAACAAGGGAGGCTTTAGAAAGGAGGGGGTGGGGGCCCAGGGTTTCAGTGAAAATATAAGTGAACAGTATTTAGATAAGGCTAAAGGGGTCTTTGTTGCATTTATGGATTTGGAAAAAGGGGTATAAAAGGGGGGGTAGGGGGGGAATGTGGGGAGAGTTTTGCAAGTGTATGGTGTAGGGGTAGGTTTCTGAAAACAGTGAAGGTTTTTTACGAGGATAGTGAGGCTCAAGTTAGATATGTAGGAAAAGGGAAATTTTTTTCCCAGTAAAAGTAGGCCTTTGACAAGGATGGTGATGCACCCGGGTTGTTAATAATTTTTTTAGATGGGGTTGTAAGAGAAGTAAATGCAGGGTCTTGGCAAACGTGGGGGTTTAAAATAAAGAATCCACCCAAAAATGGGGGTTGTCACAGGTCTTTGCGAGACACTGTGCTCTTGGGAGATTCTGAAGAGAATTGCAGAATTGTGGATGAATTTGGGAGGTGTGCAAAAAAGAAAATTAAAGGTGAATACAGGAAAGGTAAGGTTTGAGAAACAAAAGATTAGGGGATGAAAAATTGAATATCAATTGGGGGGAAGAGTATGGGGGAGGTGAAGATTCAGAATTTGGGATGGGCGGTCAGCGGATGGGGCTATGAAAATGAGGGGAAACATAGAATTGATGAGGGGGAAAAAAAGTGAGTGGTGCATTTGGAGTCTGTGGAGACAAAAAACTTTTTCCTTGGAGGCAAAAAGGGGGAAAGTAAGAGATATAGTTTTACCAACGCTCTTTTAAAGGTGGAAACGTGGGTTTAATGTTGAGCGAGGAAAGGGGGGAGCATGGAGATTCAGCTGAGGGCAATGTGTGGTGTGAAATATGCAAAATTAGTATTTGGAAGTTAGGGGGAGGTGCGGGGTTCCAAAAATGTTGTCCAGAGGGGGTGAGGAAGGGTTGTTGAGGTGGTTTGGACATGTAAGAGAATGGAGCGAAACAAATGACTTCAAGAGTTATCGTCTGTAGTGGGAAGAAGGGGGGTAGGGGTCGGGCCCAGGAAGGGTTGGAGGGAGGGGGTAAAGGAGGTTTTTTGGGGCGAGGGGGTTGGACTTCCAGCAGGGATGCGTGAGCTGTTTATAGGAGTGAAGGAGACAAAAGGTTTTTAATATTGACGTGCTGGGATGTGAGCAAAAAAACATTTATGAAGGGATTGGGAAACCGGGAGGCGGGGCTTGAGTCTGGAGATGGGAAGTACAGTCCCACTCTGAAGGAGGGTGTTTAAAGTTGCAGTTTAAAAACTGTAGGAAAGCACCCTTCTGGCAAACATGGGAGTGAATGATGGGAAGTTTTTTTTTTTCGGGGCCCCCCCTCCTTGGGGGGAATCGGCCGGTGTGATAATAAAAAAAAAATAAAATATATATATATAAAAATATATATATATTTATATTATATATATATAGATATATATATATATATATATGGATCAAAGTGAATGACAGGGGAGAGCATTTAAATGCTGTAGAGAAGGAAGTCGGTTAGGGGTCGTCCTCGGAAAAGGTGGAAGGAAAGGGTAAGGGAGGTTTTGTGGTCGAGGGGCCTTGGACTTCCAGCAGGCGTTCATGAGCGTGTTCGATAGGAGTGAGTTGGAGTCGAGTGGTATTGTGGACCTGACGATCTGCTGGAGTGTGAGAGGGTAATATTTAGTGAAGGGATTCAGGGAAAACCGGTTATTTTTATATAGCGGACTTGAAGTCCTGGAAATGGGAAGTACAATGCCAGCACTCTAAAGGAGAGGGGTTTTGGGATATTAGCAGTTTGGACGGGGATTTGTTGTGTATCTTTATACGTATATGCATCTAAAATGTGGTGTTTGAGCACTTCCGCAAAAACAGTGATTATGTGTGAGTGAGGGTGAAAGTGTTGAATGATGAAAGTATTTTACTTTTGGGGATTTTCTTTCGTTTTGGGTCACCCTGGCCTCGGTGGAGAGGCCGACTTGTTGAATTATATATATATTTTTAATATATATATATATATATTTTGATATATTTATATATTTATAATATATATATAAATATTATATATATACTATATATTTATAGCAGGCAAACAAGGGATGTATGAAAAGTAATAGTAGTACCAACAACTCTTATATGGGTGTGAAGCTTGGATTGTAAAATGCTGCCGCGACGAAGTCGGTTGAAGGCAGTGGGAGATGTTACTTATTATGCAGAAATTTCTGCATAATATTTACGCCACACATTGCCTTAGCCAGGACATCTCCACTGCTCCAACGTCCTCGTGCAGCATTTACAATCCATGCTTCACAACCCATTATAAGGTGTTTTGGTACTACATACGTTCATACGTTCCCTTGCTTGCCATCAGTAGATAACGCTTTTTTTTTTTTTGTTCCAAATATACCTCTACGCCACTCACCTTTTTTTCATTATTAATTCTATGTTTAACCTCATCAGTCATAAATCCATCCGCTGGACACGACCACGTCAACTCCCATGTATCTGAACAACTTTCACTTCTCCTACTCTCCTCCCCAATTTGGCATCCAATTTTTCTTTATCTAAATCATTGATACCCTCAACACCCTTACTCTTTTCTATCTTTCTCTTTCAACTTTCTACATATTACACACGCTCCCAAAAACTACCACTATCTTTGCAATTTTTCTTTAGAATCTCCCTTGAGCACAGTATAATCAGCAAATAAGCACCTGTGTCAATTCCCATTTGTATTTGATTCCCCATAATTTTATCCTACTCTCTCTCCCGAACACCCTAGCATTTACTTCTTTTACAACCCCATCTATAAATATATTAAACTACCATGGTGACATTACACATCCCGGTTTAAGTACCTTCTTTACTGGGATGTGGTCTCCCTCCTTCTACACTCCCGAACCTGAGCTCACTATCCTCATTATAAACTCGTTACAGCATTTAGTAACTTTCCACTATTCTACACTTGCACATCTGCCACATTCGCTATCCTATCCAGTCTTTCATATCCCTTTTCTAAATCCATAATTGCATAATAAAAACTGCCTACCTATATCTAAATTTTGTGCACAATATTATGCTTCGATGTAAACAACTTGTTCTACACATTCACACTACCCACTCTAAAACCTCCTTGCCCATCCGCATTCCCTACGGAGTCCATCTGTTGTCCCCTCAGATTATTTTCTATCCTTCCCCACTTCCTCCTACACTTCCTGATCATACACTTTTATTCTCATCAGTATTACTTACCTTCCCCCAGGTTCATGTGTCCAGGAATCCTTTCTGTGTACCCTGGACATTTCTCCCTCCCCACTTCCTATTCTTACACTTCCTATCCTACACATCTTTCCTACACTTTCATCCTACACTCTGTAATCTTACCTTCTCCAGTTCATGTTTCCAGAAGTCCATCTATGCCCCCTTCTGATATCTCCCCTTCCCCAATTCCTATCCTTACACTTCCTATCCTACATCAGTAGCTTACTTCCTAGGTTCATGAGTCAGGAGTCCATCTGCTGTCCCCTAGATATTCTCCTCCTTCCCACTTCCCTCTACACTTCCTATCTAATTCCCTATCGACACTTTCTATCCTACATCAGTAAGCTTACCATTCCCTAGGTTCTTGAGTCCAGTGTCCATCTGTGTCCCCTCAGATATCTCCCTTCCTCACTTCCACATCTCTACACTTCCTATCCTACACTTCTATCCCTCCATTTCTATCCTACACTCAGATGCTTACCTTCCAGGTCATGAGTCCTGGCGTCCTCTGTGTCCCCTCAGATATTCTCCTTTCGCACTTCCTATTTCATTCCTATCCTTCACTTTCGATCCTTCACTCAGTAAGCTTCCCTTCCCCAGGTTCATTGAGTCAGGTGTTCCATCTGTGTCCCTCAGATATTCTCCCTTCGCACTTCTATCTTACACTTCCTATTCCTTTACACATTCTATCCTTCACTCTGTATGCTTCCCTTCCCAGTTCTGAGTCCAGGAGTCATCTGTGTCCCCCTCAGGTATTCTCCCTTCCGCCACTTCCTATCCTACACTTCCTATCCTACACTTCTCTATCCATTACTCAGTAAGCTCCCTTCCCAGGTTATGTGTCCAGGAGTCCCATCTGTGTCCCTCAGATATTTCCCCTTTCCACTTCCTTTCCTACACTTCCTTCCTACACTTCCTATTCTACACCCAGTAATCTTGCATTTAAGTCACTCAGTAATCTCAACTCTTCTTCTAAGCCTTCCCTCGGAATGCATCCGTGGGCCCCGGATGTATTCCCTTCCCTTGTAAGTTCGTCCCAGCGTCAGCAGTCCCACCCCAGGTTCGTGGATCACAGGTATTTAACCTTCACCACATCCTGAGGTCAGCAGTCCACCCAGGTCCCGTGGATCCAGGTATTTACCTTTCACCCACTTCCCTGAGGTCAGCAGTCCCACCCCAGTCCGTGGAGCCAGGTATTCACCCTTCACACTTCCCTGAGGTCAGCAGTCACACCCAGGTCCGTGGATCAAGGTATTCACCCTTCACCACTTCCCTGAGGTCAGCAGTCCCACCCCAGTCAGGTTCCAGGTATTTCACCTTCACCACTCCCTGAGGTCAGCAGTCCCAACCCCAGGTCCATGGTTCCAGGTATTCACCCGTCACCTCTTCCCTGAGGTCAGCAGTCCCACCCCAGGTCCATGGTTCAGGTATTCCACCCTTACCACTTCCCTGAGGTCAGCAGTCACCCCAGGTCCGTGGATCCAGGTATTCACCGTTCACCACTTCCATGAGGTCAGCAAGTCCCACCCCAGTTGTGGATCCAGGTATACACCCTTCACCACTTTCCCTGAGGTCAGCCAAGTCCCACATAGGTTCCGTGGATCCAGGTATTACCCTTCTCCACTTCCTGAGGGTCAGCAGTCCCACCCCAGTCATGGTTCAGGTATTCGCCATTTCACCACTTCCCTGAGGGTCAGCAGTCCACCCAGGGTCCGTGGATCCAGGTATTCACCGTTCTACCACTTCCCTGAGGTCAGCACGTCCCACCAGGTTCCGTGGTTCCAGGTATTCACCCTTCACCACTTCCTGAGGTCAGCAGAAGTCCCACCCCAGGTCTGTGGATCCAGCTATACACCTTTCACCACTTCCTGAGGTCAGCAAGGTCCTTCCCAGGTCCGTGGTTCCAGGTATTCACCTTCACCCACTCCAGAGGTTCCAGCTAGTCCCCCCAGGGTCCGTGGTTCCAGGTATTCTCCCTTCACCCTTCCCTACGTCAACAAGTCCTACCCCAGGTCGTGGATCCAGGTATTCACCCTTCACAACTTTCCTGAGGTCAGCCAAGTCCCACCCCAGGTCTGTGGTTCCGGATGCACCCTTCACCACTTCCCTGAGGTCACAAGTCCCACCCAGGTTCCGTGGACCAGGTATTCACCTTCACCACTCCCTGAGGTCAGCAGTTTCAGCCAGCCTTGAAATACTGTCCATATAGATTATTACTACACAAGTGTATTATCTATCAGTATACGAAGGTAGATGTTATTACAGAGGAGGACTTCGAGATAATCTGCGCTCTGTAATAACATCCTCCCTGGACAGACTCGAACGTCGGACTACTGAGAAGAGAGATCTCTATCACAGTTCGTCCACATGAACTGGCCACTAGTGAAATTTGGAACATATATTTATTTTAATATGGTAACCTATTGAGAGTTATTAGTTTATTCAATTATTTAGCTATGTAAGTGTATTTTATGAACGTTTTTATGTGCGTAGATCAGTGTGGGTGTGTGTTTCCTTGCATGGAATGTATTCTTACAGGTTATACTTTTTTTTCTTGGTATTGGATCTTTTTTATTTGCCTGTGTACGTTAGTTTCACAGCGCGCATCTTCCATACAACTAATTCTGTATTTCTACATCACATGCTATACATCATCACACATACAGACGAAATAAATGCAACACACACACACTACACTCTGTATCAAACAAACATAAAAATTTATTTCAACAATGCATATATATATATATATATATATATTTATATATATATATTATTATATATATATATATATATATAATATATATTTATATTATTATCTATAATATATTTTATATATAAATCCTGCCCTTCAGTATTAGTTAGTATGTAAACACAATTACAACCTCACCCACAACTCACACTTCTCGTCTACGGCTACGCACACATACATACATATACTCATTAATATGTAAATCATATGTGCCAAACACCGCACTCCTTCAGGAGACAGTGGACGGGTCACCACCAAACTTCGGAGGGACAGTGACGGGTCACCACACCCTTCAGGAGGACACTGACGTGTCACCATACTGGAGAGGACTCATGTGCAACCCCGAACACTAACTATAAGTTAATCAACTTGTTAAAGATCACAAATGTACTAATTATTTTAATTTATGCTTCTCACACATAACTCTTAAGATTGACAACAAGTATCTGGGTGTTACAATACACTACACCGAGGTTTACACGTGTGTGTATATCATTCCTATACAGACTTCACACAATACAGTGGCAGAGATTAAATAATCAAGACTTATAACAGTAGGCATAATGTACAGAAGCAGAAGCAACTCATCCTCACACTGACGCTAACACTAAAACATACATAAAGTAATAACAGTAACATAAAGTACAGAAAAAGAAGCAACTTCCCCCTCACACTGACTGCTAACATAAACATACTAAAGTAATAACAGTAACATAATGTACAGCAGGAGCAACCTTCACCTCACACTGACTGCTAACACTATACATACTAAAGTAATAACAGTAACATAATGTACAGTAAAGCAGAAGCAACCTTCCCATCACATGACTGCTAACACTAAACATACTAAAGTAATAACGCAGGTTAAAATATTAACATTATTTCATAAAACTTTCCTTTAAGAAAATTGTTGTCAGTGTAAACATATATTGCAAAATGTCTTTTTCAGGTGAATATTTACAATGCTGTTTCAAAAGATCTCTTAACGGGTGAACAGAAGTCTTATTCTCTGTTTTTATAACCTTTAAATGTTTACGTACTGTTGAAACTACTGTAGCAGTGTTGATGTTGGATAACAAACATCTGAGTTTTTATTTACATAATAACAGCTACAATACATGAGAACAGATACATAACATAATTAACAGATACATAAGAACAGATTCATCAGAACATATACATACATAAGATCTGATACATACATAAGTAACATACATATATAAAAACAGGTAACATACATAAGACAGATACATAAGAAAAGATACATACATAAGAACACTACATACAACAGAACACTATCATACATAAGAACAGATACATACAGAGACAGATACATATATAAAAACCAGGTACTACATAAGGAAAACAGATACATACATAAGAACGGTTACCATACATTAGAACATATTACATACATAAGAACAGATACATACTAAAAACAGATATCTATATATATATATATATATATATTTATATATATTTTATAAATATATATATATTTATATATTTATATATATATATATAAAATATATATATATATATATATTATATATATATTATATATATATTTATATATATATATATATATATATATATATATTATAAGCAGGTACTACATAAGTACAGATACATACATAAGAACAGATACATACATAACAGTGCTAACTTATGAACAGATATATACATAAACAGATACTATATAAGAACAGATACATACAATAAGAAATAAGTACATAAGAAAAGATAACATAAGAAACAGATACATACATAAGAACGATACATTCATAGAAACATTATACTTAAGAACAGATACATCTAAGAACAGGTAATTAATAAGAACAGATACATAGCAGATACATTCATAAGAACAGATACATACATAAGGAACAGATGCATACAAGTAACAGTACATACATAAGAACAGATACATAAGATCAGATACATACATAAGAAAACGATACATAAGATACAGATACCATCATAAGAACAGATAAATACATAAGAACAGATACATACATAAAGATCAGATACAGAAAAAGGCACAATACCGTGACTGGAACGATCACAAATACCCACACATAGACGAGAGGGCTTACGACGACTTTCGGTCCGACTTGGACCATTTATAAGTTACACTAACGAGAAGTAGAGAAGGGACGGGTATATATAGGAGGAAGATGTAGTGGTGGTCGTAGGTAGTAGATAGTAGTAGTAGTAGTAGTAGTGTTGTAGTAGGTAGTAGTTAGTATAGTGGTAGTAGTTGTAGTAGTAGTAGTAGTAGAAGAGTGGGAATAAAGAGGAGGAGCCAGTCAAATACAAAGAAAGCACTGCAAGGGAGATAGGTGCCCACAGAGGGATTGCAGTACACTGAGGTGGGGGGGGGGGGGGAGGGGAAGTAATGAAATAAATAATAAACGAACAGAATCACAAGACAGAAGAAAGAAAGACAACCCAGAAGAGAAAAGGAAAGAGGAAAGGGGAAGAGGGAGAAGAAGGAAAAAGGAGGAATAAGGTTAAGTCACGGGTATTCTGAAGTTTGGAGCATTTTACAATGTAGTGGGAGAGGAAGGCATCTACAGAGACGAAGCCAGGACTAAGATTCATACAAGGAAAGTTGTGTATTAGGGAGAATTCAACCAGACGGCGACTGTTAAAGTTGGAAGTAGGGAAGACAGTTTTAGCAGAAGACCAGTCAATAAGATGGCTGTGATCTCTGACGTGACAGATAAGAGCATTATTAGTGTCGGCAAGCCTAACACTATTTTTGTGCTCCCTAAGTCTGTCAGAAAGAGATGTAGAAACCCATCATGGGCCTTATCTCTAAGAAAATCAAGGACATCATCAAGAAGGACATTGGTGAAGAGGGACTCAACGTCAAGACTAAGCATCTTACAGGTCGGGAGAGAGCGAAACCCGGTCCAAATGAAGTCTTGAGAGTGACGGAGGTGGGCATTCAAAAAGTACCAGAAAGGGAGTGGGGTTTTGGCAACCAAGAAGGCAAGAGAAATAAGAGAACCCTACAGGAATATGATAGGTCGTACAGGAATATCAGGTTATGAGTTTGTGGAAAGGCCGTAGATATAGGGAGAGAGGGACAGATGACACACGCACACCGAAAACGTTGAAAAAGTCAAAGTCAGAAGGACAGAGAGTCGGAGAGAGTCCTTAGATTTCTTGTTGAAATTTCTCTTGATGCTATCAAAGGGTTGTGAAACGAGAGGAGTGTGGTACGTGAAGTCAGAGGAGCAAGACATCAGCTTTAACGGAGGGTAATCCTCGCGATCAAGGATAACTACCGAATTACCTTTGTCAGAAGATAGTATGACAATGTTAGTGTTAGATTTAAGAGAAGAAAGGGCAAGTTGGTAACGGCGCGGATGGTGGTGGTTCATAGAAAACAGAAACAAGAGCAGCAAGGAGAGCGCCACGAAAAGTGGACAAGTCAGGAAGATTACGGGAGCGAAACTGACGAAAGCAATCAAAAGAGCTAATCAGTTCAATATCAGCGCGAGGGTTAGGCGAAGTAGCAAAGGAAAGGCCAAAACCAAGAAGAGTGAGACAGAAGACAAGTTAGTAACACAGTCAGTGAGGGAGAATTTAGACCAAGGGCTAGCTGAGATGAGACGTTGAAGTTTAGTCTCTAGTTTAGAAGAATGAATTTGTGTATTCAGGCGAGCAGTGTCAAAGGCAATGGTAAAGAGAAGGTTACAGAGATCTTGTGGTAGAGCCGCAAAGAGAGCACGTTGATGCTGTCGGAAAGTAAAGAAGGCATCTTCAACCTGAGACTTAGTAGAAAGAATGAGCTGTTGAAGTAGGAGACGGGCATGATCAGGAAAGGGAGTGTCCAGTGGGTTGGGTTACAAGAAATGGGAGAAGGAAGGTGGTAGAACTTGTTCAGCAAGACAGTCACGTAGGAAGCAAAGCTGATTCTTACGACGCCGGGTAGCAATAAGAGCAGCCTCATAAGATCGAAAGAGGGGTTTAAAAGAGGAAAGAACGTTGAAAGAGTTGGAAAGAATATGAGGCTAAACTGCAGGGTCCATAAATAACAAAAAAAGGCACAATACCGTGACTGGAACGATGCACAAATAACCCTACTTCCAACTTTAACAGTCGCCGTCTCATTGAATTCTCCCTAATACACAACTACCCTTGTATGACTTAACCTGATTCCTCCTTTTTTCTTCTTCTCCCTCTTCCCCTTTCCTCTTTCCTTTTTTCTTTTCTCTTCTGGGTTGTCTTTCTTTCTTTAGTCTTGTGTTTTCTGTTCCTTCTATTTAATTTCATATCTTCTTCCCCCAACCTCTGTTACTGCTCACTTCTGTGGGCACCTAGCTTCCTACAGTGTTCCCCTTCTTTTATTTGACTGGTCCACCTCTCTATATCCCCACTCTACAACCACTACCACTACTCTACTACTAACTGCTACAACTCTCCTACTACTACTAGTACTACTAACTACTACTACTACTACTACTACTGCTACTACTACTACTACTACTACTACTAACCACTACTACTACTAACCACATAATACTACTACTACGGACTACCACATACTACTACTAACTACTAAAACTACTACTACTACTACCGACTACTCTACTACTACTACACTACTACTACTAACTACAACTACAACTACTACTACTACCACAATACACTTCTACTAAACTAACCCACCACCAACACCTCTTCCCTGCCTATATAACCCGTGCCTGCTCCACTTCTTATCTCGTTTAGTGTGCCTTGGTAAAAGGCCCAAGTCACCGTTAACGTCATCGTAAGCCCTCTCATCTATGTCGCGTGATATTTGGTTATAAGAACAGATACATACATAAGAACAGATACAATACATAAGAACAGATGCATACAAAAGACAGAAACATAAGAACATATACATATTTAAGAACACAAACATAAATATAGAAACAGATACAAAAACATAAGAAGAGATACATCATAGAACAGATACATAGGAACACATACTACATAAAAATCGAACAAAATATCAGAACAGATACATAACATAAGAACAGATACATACATTTATGAACAGACACATACTAAGAAACAACATACATAGGGAAGGGAGAACAGATACATACGAACAGTTACAACATAAGGAAAAACAGACACATAAGAACAGATGCATATTTAAGAACATATACAACATAAGAACGATACAGTACATAAAACAGATACATAAGAACAGATACATACATAAGAAGAGATACATACATGAGACAGATGCATACATAAGAAAGGTACATACATAACAACACAACACATAAGATAAGATACATACGAACAGTTACATTACCTAACAACAGACGAACAAAAGAACAGAATGCATATTTAAGAACAATACAAAACGTAAGAACAGCTACTTACATAAGAACAGAGACCATACATAAGGAACAGATACATACATAAGAACAATACATACTAACAGTTTACATACATAACAACCGACACATAGAACAGATGCATAATTAAGACAATATATACTTACAAAACAGATACATACATAAGGACAGATACATACATAAGAACAGATACATACATAAGAGCAGATACATACATAAGGACAGATACATACATAAGAACAGATACATACATAAGAGATACATACATAAGAGATACATACATAAGAGATACATAAGAACAGATACATAAGAACAGATACATACATAAGAACAGATACATACATACGAACAGAATGATATATCACACAATACATTAAGAACAGATACGTAAGAACAGATACATAAGAACAGAGACATAAGAACAGATAAATACATAAGAACAGATACATAAGAACAGATACATACATATGAACAGATGCATACATGACAACAGATACATACATAAGGACAGATACAAACATAAGAACAGATACATAAGAATTGATACATACGTAAGAAAAGATACATACATAAGAGACACATACAAAAGAGATACATAAGAACAGATACATAAGAACAGAGCACTGCATACGAACAGAATGATATATCAGAACAGATACATAAGAACAGATACGTAAGAACAGATACATAAGAACAGATACATAAGAACAGATACATACATAAGAACAGATACATACAAAAGAAAAGATACATACATATGAACAGATGCATACATAAGAATAGATACATACATAAGAACAGATACATACATAAGAACAGATACTTAAAAAAGAGCAGATACATACATAAGAACAGATACATACAAAAGAACAGATACATATGAACAGATATGTACATAAGAACATATACATAAATAAGAACAGATACATACATAAGAACAGATACATACATATGAACAGACACATAAAACAAATACAAAGAACTGAATACAAAAACAATACATACATAAGAATATGTACACATGAACAGGTACATACATAAGAGATACATAAATAAGAACAGATACATACATCAGAACAGATACATAAGAACAGTTACATAAATACGAACAGATTCATAAGAACAGATACACACATAAGAAGAGATAATTACATAAGAAGAGATACATACATATGGCAATACATATGAACGGAGATCATAAGACATTACATGATAACGATACATACGAACAGATACATAAGAACAGATGCTCAAGAACAGATATATACACAAGAACAGGTACATAAGAACAGATACATACATTTGAGGAGATACATGAGAACAGATGCATACATAAAAACAGATACATACATAAGAATGGATACATACATAAGAACAGATACATACGTAAGAACAGATACATACAAGAGAACTGATGCATATAAATAAATACATAGATGTGAGCAGATACATATAAACAGATACATACATAAGAACAGATACTTAAGAACAGATGCATACATAAGAACAGATACATAAGAACAGATACATACATAAGAACAGGTACATATGAACAGATACATAAGAATGGAGACATACATAACAGATACCATAAAAAGACCCCAGAAACAATGTAAAGAACAGATACATAAAAACAGATACATACGAACAGATACATAAGAACAGATACACTCATAAGAACAGACACATAAGAAGATATAATTACATAAGAATAGATACATACATAAGAACAGATACATAAGAACAGATACATAACAGATACACAAGAACAGATACATACGAACAGATACATACATATGAACAGATACATAAGTACAGATACATACATAAGAACAGATACATAAGAACAGATACATTCATTTGAAGAGATACTTAAGAACAGATACATACATAAGAATGGATACATACATAAGAACAGATGCATACATAAGAACAGATACATACATGAGAACAGATACATACATAAGAACAGATACATATATAAGAACAGATACATACATGAGAACAGATACATACATAAGAACAAATACATACATAAGAACAGATACATATTAACAGATACATAAGAACAGATACATGAGAGCGGATACATACATAAGAACAGATTGTAGACGAATGGTTCAAAGAACCGACACGTTGTTAAATTAGGCACATGTGCAACTCTTGGGTATCGTTATTGAGGAAACGTTTCGCCACTTCAAGAACTGGAGGAGAATGAGGTAATCAGTCCATTAACCTTGAGTCGATGTGGTCAGTCCATAATTCTTGAATAGAATACGGCATATGAGCGGAGAAGCAGCTCAAATGCAGTATTCTATTCTCCTCCTGTTTTTCAAGTTTATCCTTTATATGGACTGATGAAGCCACTGTGTGGCGAAACGTTTCCTCAATAAAGATACCCAAGAGTTGCACAAGTGTCTAATTTAACAACTTGTCGGTTCTTCGAACCATTCACCTACAATCTGTTCTTATGCATGCATCCCCTCTCATGTATCTGTTCTTCCTTATGTATCTGTTCTTATGTATCTGTTCTTATGTATGTATATGTTCTTATGTATGTATCTGTTCTCATGTATGAATCTGTTCTTATGTATGTATCTGTTCTTATGTATGTATGTGTATGTTCTTATGTATGTATCCAATCTTATGCATGTATCTGTTTTTATGTATGTATCTGTTCTTACGTACCTCTTCAAATGATTGTATCTGTTCTTATGTATCTGTTCTTATGTATGTATCTGTTCTTATGTATCTGTTCGTATGTATCTGTTCTTATATATCTGTTCTTATGTATCTGTTTCATGTATCTGTTCTTATGTATGTATCTGTTCTTATGTAACTATTCCTTCTTATGTATCTGTTCTCATGTGTGTATCTGTTATTATATATCTGTACGTATGTATTTGTTTTATGTATCTGTTCATATGTATCTGTTCTTATGTATGTGTCTGTTATGTATGCATCCATTCTTATGTATTGTTTATAAGTACGCCTGTTCTTTATGTATGTATGTGTTCATATGTATTTATCTGTTCATATGTATGTATCTGTTCTTACGTATGTATCTGTTCTAATGTATGTATCTGTTTTTATGTATTTATCTGTTATGTATATAGTTGTTCTGATGTATCTGTTCTTATGTATCTGTTCTTATGTACGCATCTGTTCTTATGTGCTTGTTCTTATGTATGTATCTGCTCACATATATGTATCTATTTATATGTATCAGTTTATATGTATGTATCTGTTCATATGTATATATCTGTTCTTATGTATGTATCTGTTCTTAAATATGTATCTGTTCTTATGTATCTGTTATTATGTATGTATCTGTTCTTATGTATGTATATGTTCTTATGTATGTGTCTGTTCTAAAATATGTACTGCTCTATGTATCGTTTCTTATGAATTACCTGTATCATATGTTTGTAATCTGTTTCTTATGTATTTATCTGCTCTTATGCATGTATCTGCTATAATGTATCTATTCTTATGTATCTGTTCTTATGTATGTATCTGTTCTTATGTATGTATCTCATTCCTTATGAATTATCTGTTTTTTATGTATGGTATTTTCTTCAAATGTATGTATCGTTTGTCCTTATGTAATCTGTTCTCTATGTATGCATCCGTTCTTAACTAACTGTTCGATTGTAACTTTTCGTATTGTATCTGTTCTTATTGTACTCTTTCTTATGTATCTGTCTTATGTATCTGTTCTTATGTATCTGTTCTTATGATATTTATCTGTTCTTATGTAATATCTGTCTTATGTATCTGAGTTCTTATGTTATATCTGTTCTTATGTATCTGTTCGTATTTATATGTAATCTGTTATTTTTCTTATGTATGTATCTGTTCTTATTTATGTAACTGTTATGTATGTATCTGTTCGTATGTATATGTTCTTATATATGTATCTGTTCTTATGTAATTATCTGTTCTTATGTATCTGTTCTTATGTGTGTATCTGTTCTTATGTATCTGTTCATATGTACGTATCCCTTCTTATATATCTGTTCTTAAGTATGCATCTGTTCTTATTTATGTATCTGTTCAATGTATGTATCTGTTCTCATATATCTGTTCTTAAGTATGTATCTGTTCTTATTTATGTATCTGTTCATATGTATATGTTCTTATGTATGTATCTGTTCTTATGTATGCATTTGTTCATATGTATGTATCTGTTCTTTTGTATGTATCTGTTCTTATGTATGTATCTGTTCTGATGTTTGTAACTGTTCTTATGTATGTATCTGTTCTTAATGTATTTACGTTCTTAGTATGGGTACTGTTCTTTATGTATGTATTGGGGGGGGTTCGCTGGTGATCCATGATGTATCATCAGTTCTTTTGCCAGATCTGTTCATATGTATTATCTGTATCTGATGTTTGAAACTGTTCTTAATGTATGTATCTGTTCATATGTATGTAATCTGTACTCATGTATGCATCTGTTCTTATGTATGTGTTCCGTTCCTTATGTAGCGGGTGGGGTAACTGTTCTGTATGCATCTGTTCTCATGTATGTATCTGTTCTTAAGTGTCTGTTTTTATATATCTTTTTTTACGTATCTGTTCTGATATATCATTCTGTTCTTATGTATGTATCTGTTCTTATGTATGTATCTGCTCTTATGTATCTGTTCTTATGTATCTGTTCTTATGTATGTATCCGTTCTAATATGTATCATTTTCTTCTGTATGTACTGTTCCTTATGTATCTGTTCTTATTAGTCTGTTATGCAGTATTCTGTATCTTATTGTATGTATCTGTTTCTTATGAATCTGTCATCTCTTATGTATCTGTTCTTAAATATGCATCTGTTCTTATGTATTTGTTCGTATGTTTGTAACTGTTCTTATGTATCTGTTCTTATGTATGTCTGTTCTTATGTATATATATGTTCTTGTGTATGTATCTGTTCTTATGTATGTATCTGTTCTTATGGATGTATCTCTTCTTATGTATGTATCTGTTCTTATGTATGTATTTGTTCTTATGTATGTGTCTGCTCTTATGTATCTGTTCTTATGTATCTGTTCTTATGAACCTGTTCTTACGTATGTATCTGTTCTTATGAATGTATCTGTTCTTATGTATGCATCTGTTCTTATGTATGTATCTGTTCTTATGTTTGTATCCATTCTTATTTACGTATCTGTTTTTATGTATCTCTTCTTATGTATCTGTTCTTATGAATGTATCTGTTCTTATGTATCTGTTCTTATGTATCTGTTCTTATGTATCTGTTCTTATGTATCTGTTCTTATGTATCTGTTCTTATGTATCTGTTCTTATGTATCTGTTCTTATATATCTGTTCCTATGAATCTATATGTTTATATGTATCAGGTCACATCTTTGTTTATATGTATCAGTTCATACGTATCTATCTGTTCAATGTATTATAGTTTCTAATGTATGTATCTGTTCTAAATGATGTACTGTTTCTAATGTAATGTATCAGTCTTATGTACTGTTTCTTACGTATGATATCCATTCTTATGTAAGTATCTGTTTTTATATGTATATCTCTGTTCTTATGTATCTTTTCCCAAAATGATTGTAATCAGTTTCTTATGAATCAGGTTCTTATATATGTATCTGTTCTTCTGTTTCATGTTCGTAAGGTATGTATCTGTTCGTATGTATCCTAATCTTATTTATCTGTTCTCATGTATGTGTTCTTATGCATGTATCTGTTCTTATGTAATTATCTCTTCTTATGTATCTGTTCTTATGTGTGTTTCTATTCTTATGTATCTGTTCGTTTGTATCTGCTTTTATGTATCTGTTCTTATGTATCTGTTCTTATGTATGTATCTGTTATGTATGTATCCATTCTTATGTATCTGTTCTTACGTATGTATCTGTTCTAATGTATGTATCTGTTTTTATGTATGTATATGTTATGCATATATTTTTTTCTTAATTATCTGTTCTTATGTATCTGTTCTTATGTATGTATCTGTTTATATGTATCTACTCACATATATGTATCTATTTATATGTATCAGTTCTTATGTATGTATCTGTTCATATATATGTATCTGTTGTTATGTATGTATCTGTTCTTAAATTTTTTTCTGTTCTTATGTATCTGTTCTTATACATATATCTGTTCTTATGTATGTATCTGTTCTTATGTATGTATCTGTTCTTATGTAAGTATTTGTTCTTAAATATTATCTGTTCTCATTATCAGTTCTTATATATTCACTTTTCATATTAATCTACTCCCACATATATGTATCTATTTATATGTATCCTTCTTATGTATAAACAGTTTTCCATATGTATGTATCAGTTCCTTAAGTATGTATCTGTTTCTATATATATATATATGTTCTTATGTATGAATCAGTTTCATTATGTATGTATCTGTTCTTATGTATGTATCTGTTCTAAAGTATGTATCTGTTCCTAATGTATGATATCTGTTCTTATGTATGTATCCTGTTTTCTTATGTATGTATCTGGTTCTTAGTATGTATCTGTTCTTATGTATGTATCTGTCTTATGTATGTATCTGTTCTTTATGTATGCATCTTTCTTATTATAATCTGCTCTTATGTACTGTTCTTGTGTAACTGTATCTCCATTTATCTGTTCTTATGTATGGTATCTGTTCTTATGTATGTACCCATTCTTATTGTATGTATCCTGTTTTTTATGTATGTATCTGTTTTTATGTAATGTATCTGTTTTTTTATGTATGTATCTCTGTTGTTTCGTATCTCTTCAAATGTATTGTATCCTGTTCTTTGTAAACTGTCCTATTTTATCTGTTTCATATGTTCTGTGTCTTATGTATCTGTTCTTGATGTCTTTATCTGTTCTATGTAATTATCCTTGTTCTTATTTTTATTCTGTTCTTATGGAATTATCAGTTCTTATGTAATTATTCTTTACTGTTCTTATGTATCTGTTCTTATGTATTTATCTGTTCTTATGTAATTATCTGTTCTTATGTATCTGTTCTTATGTATTTATCTGTTCTTATGTAATTATCTGTTCTTATGTATCTCTTCTTATTTGTGTATCTGTTCTTCTTTATGTATCTAGGTTTTTATGTCGCTTCCTGAAAAACAATAACTTGTGCCAGGGTACAATAAATTCCTCAGGCTAACTCTTGAATTATGTATCTCTCACTGTTCCACGGTTAAATTAAGACCGTTCACAAGATTGTTGACTCTAACAGGTTTCTAACTCGGAATCTGAGTTAGTGGCTTTCTCATCGTCCAAACGGAATGTGCCTTTACAGGACGGTGATATGGGTACAGAGATCCTCCGAGTGTGTCCATTCGGTCTGATGCTTGTTTGGATGTTAGTTTTGTTGCAACGCCATTATAAGTGAGAAAAGCCTGGCTACAATACTTCATGTAATATTATATTGCGAACTCCTTTATTATTAGCTAAATAAAGAATGTTCGACTATGTATTATTTGATATCACGTGAACAAAGTATTCACTCTTGATTGTTATTGTAAATAATAATGTATATGTTTGTTGATTTAATGCTTCTCTTTTTATAATAATTATATGGTAGGTTATTTTTTGGGATCTGAGTTCGCAATAACTGTGGCGAAGTTTAACTCACGAATTCGTAATGACACGATTGCAAACGAACCATACCACGGGCGGGGATAGAACCCGCGATCAGAGAGTCTCAAAACTCCAGACCGTCGCGTTAGCCACTGGACCAGCTAGTCACAATAAGATTCCATTCCAACTAGGTATTTCTACACCATAGGCAAGGTTAGGCATAGGCACACTGTACCAAAAATTCAAGTTTTTACAGGCAATCTCCAGCAAGCGTGGCCGTGACAAACTCCTAGCTCAAGTTCCCTCAAAAAACTGTTAACGAGTTAACGGCTTTGAGGGACATGGCTAGAGTTC
>NC_069399.1:37579754-37601466 GCF_026875155.1 Cherax quadricarinatus
TGTCACAAACCTACGGGTTCAAACATGGTGAAGCAGAAAAGAGAAGAGAGAGGGGTGGTGGATTGCACTTTTTAGACTGCAAGAAGGCGTTTGACACAGTACCACACAAGAGATTAGTTCAAAAACTGGAGGACCAAGCAGGAATAACAGGGAAGGCACTGCAATGGATCAGGGAATACTTGTCAGGATGACAGCAGCGAGTAATGGTAAGAGGTGAGGTGTCAGAGTGGGCACCTGTGACCAGTGGGGTCCCACAGGGGTCAGTCCAAGGACCAGTGCTGTTTCTGGTATTTGTGAACGACAAGACGGAAGGAATAAACTCCGAGGTGTCACTGTTTGCAGATGACGTGAAGTTGATGAGAAGTGTTCATTCGATCGAAGACCAGGCAGAAATACAAAGGGATCTGGACAGGCTGCAGACCTGGTCCAGCAAGTGGCTCCTGGAGTTCAATCCCACCAAGTGCAAAGTCATGAGGATTGGGGAAGGGCAAAGAAGACCGCAGATGGAGTACAGTCTAGGGGGTCAGAGACTACAAACATCACTCAAGGAAAAAGATCTTGGGGTGAGTATAACACCAGGCACATCTCCTGAAGCGAACATCAACCAAATAACTGCTGCAGCATATGGGCGCCTGGCAAACCTCAGAACAGCATTCCGACATCTTAATAAGGAATCGTTCAGGACCCTATACACCGTGTACGTTAGGCCCATATTGGAGTATGCGGCACCAGTTTGGAACCCACACCTAGCCAAGCATGTAAAGAAACTAGAGAAAGTGCAAAGGTTTGCAACAAGACTAGTCCCAGAGCTAAGAGGTATGTCCTATGAGGAGAGGTTAAGGGAAATCAACCTGACGACACTGGAGGACAGGAGAGATAGGGGGACATGATACGACTTACAAAATACTGAGAGGAATTGACAAGGTGGACAAAGACAGGATGTTCCAGAGACTAGACACAGTAACAAGGGGACACAGTTGGAAGTTGAAGACACAGATGAATCAAAGGGATGTAAGGAAGTATTTCTTCAGCCACAGAGTAGTCAGGAAGTGGAATAGTTTTGGGAAGCGATGTAGTGGGTCAGGTTCAGGGAGAGTGACCTAGTAGCGACCAGTGAAGAGGCGGGGCCAGGAGCTGGACTCGACCCCTGCAACCTCAACTAGGTGAGTACAACTAGGTGAGTACACACACACACACCACGCACACACCACACACACACACACACACACACACACACACACACATACACACCACACACGCACACACACACACATACACACACACACACACACACACACACACACACACACACACACACACACACACACACACACACACGCACACACACACACACGCACACACACCTTGAGTAGTGCAGATATCGAGGACATCACATATGAAAGACCCCTTGGGGCCAGTGACCATGCGGTTTTAAGCTTCGAATACACAGTAGAGCTACAAGTGGAGGGAGAAGCAGAAGGCCAGGACGAATGAAGCCAAACTACAAGAAAGGGGACTACACAGGAATGAGGAACTACCTGAACGGGGTTCAGTGGGACAGAGAACTGGCAGGGAAGCCAGTTAATGAGATGATGGAATATGTAGCAACAAAATGCAAGGAGGCTGAGGAGAGGTTTGTACCCAAGGGTAACAGGAATAATGAAAAAGCCAGGATGAGCCCATGGTTTACCCAAAGGTGCAGGGAGGCAAAAACCAAGTGTGCTAGGAATGGAAGAAATATAGAAGGCAAAGGACCCAGGAGAATAAGGAGAACAGTCGTAGAGCCAGAAACGAATATGCACAGATAAGAAGGGAGGCCCAAAGACAATATAAAAATGACATAGCAGCGATAGCCAAATCTGACCCGAAAACTGTTGTACAGCCACATTAGGAGGAAAACAACAGTCAAGGACCAGGTAATCAGGCTAGGAAGGAAGGAAGGAGGAGAGACAACAAGAAATGACCGTGAAGTATGTGAAGAACTCAACAAGAGATTCAAAGAAGTGTTCACAGAGGAGACAGAAGGGACTCCAGAAAGACGGAGAGGTGGGGCACACCACCAAGTGCTGGACACAGTGCACACAACCGAGGAAGAAGTGAAGAGGCTTCTGAGTGAGCTAGAACCTCAAAGGCAATGGGGCCAGATAACATCTCCCCATGGGTATTGAGAGAGGGAGCAGAGGCGCTATGTGTACCCCTAACAACAACATCAATACATCTATCAAAACAGGGAGATTGCCTGAGGCATGGAAGACAGCAAATGTAGTCCCAATCTTTAAAAAAGAGAGACAGACATGAAGCATTAAACTACAGACCAGTGTCAACTGACATGTATAGTATGCAAAATCATGGAGAAGATTTTCAGGAGAAGAGTGGTGGAACACCTAGAAAGGAACGATCTCATCAACAGGCAGCCAACATGGTTTCAGGGACGGGAAATCCTGTGTCACAAACCTACTGGAGTTCTATGACATGGTGACAGCAGTAAGACAAGAGAGAGAGGGGTGGGTGAATTGCATTTTCTTGGACTGCAAAAAGGCGTTTGACACAGTTCCACACAAGAGATTGGTGCAAAACCTGGAGGACCAAGCAGGGATAACAGGGAAGGCACTACAATGGATCAGGGAAACTTGTCAGGAAGACAGCAGCGAGTCATGGTACGTGGCGAGGTGTCAGAGTGGGCACCTGTGACCAGCGGGGTCCCGCAGGGGTCAGTCCTAGGACCAGTGCTGTTTCTGGTATTTGTGAACGACATGACGGAAGGAATAGACTCTGAGGTGTCCCTGTTTGCAGATGACGTGAAGTTGATGAGAAGAATTCACTCGATCGAAGACCAGGCAGAACTACAAAGGGATCTGGACAGGCTGCAGACCTGGTCCAGCAATTGGCTCCTGGAGTTCAATCCCACCAAGTGCAAAAGTCATGAAGATTGGGGAAGGGCAAAGAAGGCCGCAGACGGAGTACAGTTCTAGGGGGTCAGAGACTACAAACCTCACTCAAGGAAAAAGATCTTGGGGTGAGTATAACACCAGGCACATCTCCTGAAGCGCACATCAACCAAATAACTGCTGCAGCACATGGGCGCCTAGCAAACCTCAGAACAGCATTCCGACATCTTAATAAGGAATCATTCAGGACCCTGTACACCGTGTACGTTAGGCCCATATTGGAGTATGCGGCACCAGTTTGGAACCCAACACCTAGCCAAGCACGTGAAGAAACTAGAGAAAGTGCAAAGGTTTGCAAAGAGACTAGTCCCAGAGCTAAGAGGAATGTCCTACGAGGAGAGGTTAAGGGAAATCAACCTGACGACACTGGAGGACAGGAGAGATAGGGGGGACATGATAACGGCATACAAAATACTGAGAGGAATTGACAAGGTGGACAAAGACAGGATGTTCCAGAGATTGGACAAGGTAACAAGGGGACACAGCTGGAAGCTGAAGAAACAGATGAATCACAGGGATGTTAGGAATTATTTCTTCAGCCACAGAGTAGTCAGTAAGTGGAATAGTTTGGGAAGCGATGTAGTGGAGGCAGGGTCCCTACATAGCTTTAAGCAGAGGTATGATAAAGCTCACGGCTCAGGGAGAGTGACCTAGTAGCGATCAGTGAAGAGGCGGGGCCAGGAGCTCGGACTCGACCCCCGCAACCTCAACTAGGTGAGTACAACTAGGTGAGTACACACACACACACACACACACACACACACACACACACACACACACACACACACACACACGCACACACACGCACACACACGCACACACACACACACACACACACACACACCACACACACACACACACACACACCACACACACACACACGCCAAGAGAGGAGTACGAAGAAAACAACAGGGTGATGGTGGACACACTGGCTGAGGTGGCAAGAAGAGCTCACTCGAGCAGAGCAAAGTTACTGGTAATGGGCGATTTCAACCACAGGGAGATCGACTGGGAAAACCTGTAGCCACATGGGGGTCCCGAAACATGGAGAGCCAAGATGATGGATGTGGTACTTGAAAAACCTCATGCATCAACATGTCAGGGACACAACCAGAGAGAGAGGGGAGGATGAACCAGCAAGATTGGATCTTGTGTTCACCCTGAGCAGTTCAGACATTCAGGACATCACTTACGAGAAGCCCTTGGAGAAGGTAACAGGAAATGAAGGGGACAGGCCAAACTATAAAAGGGGGGACTACACAGGTATGAGAAACTTCCTGCAGGAGGTTCAGTGGGACAGAGAAATGGTAGGAAAATCAGTAAACGAGATGATGGAATATGTGGCAACAAAGTGCAAGGAGGCAGAGGAAAGTTTTGTTCCCAAGGGAAACAGAAATAATAAGGAAGACCAAAACGAGTCCTTGGTTTACCCGAAGGTGTAGGGAGGCAAAAACTAAGTGCAACAGAGAATGGAAAAGGTACAGGAGGCATAGGACCAGGAAAACAAGGAGATTAGTAGAAGAGCCAGAAACGAGTATGCGCAGATAAGGAAAGGGGGGCCCAGCGACAGTAGGGAAAACGACATAGCATCGAAAGTCAAATTTTGACCCGAAACTGCTGTATAGCCACATTAGGAGGAAGACAACAGTCAAGGACCAGGTGATAAGGCTGAGGAAAGAAGGTGGAGAACTCACAAGAAACGATCAAGAGGTTGTGAGGAGCTCAACCGAGATTTAAGGAAGTTTTATATAGAGACGGGAAGACTCTGGGGGACAGCCCAAATGGGGACCCCAAAAGGTACACCAAAAGTTTGAGACAACATACAGATAGGAGGGGTAAGAAATGCTGGGGACATCGATCCTCAAAGGCAATGGGCCCGGGACAAATTTTCCCGGGGGCCCTTAGAGAGGGAGCGATATGTTGTGCGTCCCACTTACCCAATCTTCAACACATCCCGGAAATGGGCAATACCTGAGGGATGGAAAACGGCAAATGTAGTTCCCCTTTTTAAAAAAGGAGACAGAAAAGAGGCACTAAACTATAGACCTGTGTCATTGACGTGTATAGTATGCAAAATTATGGAGAAGATTATCAGGAGGAGAGGGTGGAGCACCTGGAACGGAACAGGAGTATAAATGCCAACCAGCACGGATCACGGAAGGCAAATCCTGTGTCACAAACCTTCTGGAGTTTTATGATAAAATAACAGAAGTAAGACAAGAGAGAGAGAGGTGGGTTGATTACATCTTCTTGGACTGCAAGAAGGCTTTGACACAGTTTCCTCACAAGAGATTAGTGCAGAAGCTAGAGCATCAGGCGCATATATCAGGAAGGGCACTGCAATGGATCAGAGAATACCTGATAGGGAGGCAACAACGAGTCATGGTACGTAATGATGTATCACAGTGGGCACCTGTGACGAGCGGGGTCCCACAGGGGTCGGTCCTAGGACCAGTTGCTATTTTTGGTATATGTGAACGACATGACGGAAGGGTTTAGACTCAGGAGTGTCCCTGTTTGCAGATGATGTGAATTAATGAGGAGAATTAAAATCTGATGAGGACCAGCAGGACTTCAAAGAGACCTGGACAGACTGGACACCTGGTCCAGCAAATGGCTTCTCGAATTTAATCCTGCCAAATGCAAAGTCATGAAGATAGGGGAAGGGCACAGAAGACCACAGACAGAGTATAGGCTAGGTGGCCAAAGACTGCAAACCTCACTCAAGGAGAAAGATCTTGGGGTGTGTATAACACCCAGCATGTCTCCGGAAGCACACATCAATCAGATAACTGCTGCAGCATATGGGCGCCTGGCAAACCTGAGAACAGCATTCCGATACCTTAGTAAGGAATCATTCAAGACACTGTACACCGTGTATGTCAGGCCCATACTGGAGTATGCAGCACCTGTTTGGAACCCGCACTTGATAAAGCACGTCAAGAAACTAGAGAAAGTTACAAAGGTTTGCGACAAGGTTAGTGCCAGAGCTAAGGGAATTCCTATGAAGAAAGATTAAGGGAAATCGGCCTGACGACACTGAGGAACAGGAGGGTCAGGGGAGACATGATAACGACATATAAAATACTGCGTGAATAGACAAGGTGGACAAAGACAGGATGTTCCAGGGAGGGACACAGAAACAAGAGGCCACAATTGGAAGTTGAAGACACAAATGAGTCAGAGAGATATAGGAAAGTATTTTCTTCAGTCATAGAGTTGTAAGGCAGTGGAATAGCCTAGAAAATGACGTAGTGGAGGCAGGAACCATACACAGTTTTAAGACGAGGTTTGATAAAGCTCATGGAGCGGGAGAGAGAGGGCCTAGTAGCAACCGGTGAAGAGGCGGGGCCAGGAGCTAGGACTCGACCCCTGCAACTACAAATAGTGAGTACAAATAGGTGAGTACACACACACACACACACCCACACAACACACAACACACACACCACACACACACACACACACACACACACACATACACACACACACACACACACACACACACACACACCACACGCACACACACACACACACACCACATACACACACACGCTCACAACAACACACACAACACACACACACCACACACACACACACACACACACACACACACACACACACACACACATACACACACACACACAAACACACACACAACAACACACACACACACACAACACACATAACAGGATTATTAATCATCCGGGTTTCATCCTGAGTACTTCATTATGATAAGTAAGATATCTTGTCAACCTGTCCAGGTATGTTTATTACGACACATTTCTCCTATACAAGATCATTGATGCTGCCTCCTGTGATTACACTGAAGAATCAACCAGCACTGTCTTCTGCACAAACTCCTGTGTAATACACTGAAATGTCTACCAGCACTGACTTCTTGCACACCTCCTCTGTATTACACTGAAGAATTCTACCAGCACTGTCTTCTTGCACCACCTCCTCTGTATTACACTGAAAAGTCTAACCAGTCACTGTCTTCTTGCACATCCTCCTGTGTATTACACTGAAGAAGTCTACCAGCACTGTCTTCTTGCACTCCTCCTATGTATTAACACTGAAGAAGTCTACCACACACTGAGTCTTCTTGGCACACCTCCTGTGTATTAACAACTGAAGAAGTCTACCACCACCTGGGGGGTCTCTTGCACATCCTCCTGTGTATTACACTGAAGAAAGTCTACCAGCACTGCCTTCTTGCACATCCTCCTGAGTATTAACACTGAAGAAGTCTACCAGCACTGTCTTCTTGCACATCCTCCTCTGTATTACACTGAAGAAGTCTACCAGCACTGTCTTCTTGCACATCCTCCTCTGTATTACACTGAAGAAGTCTACCAGCACTGTCTTCTTGCACATCCTCCTCTGTATTACACTGAAGTATCTACCAGAACTGTCTTCTTGCACATCCTCCTCTGTATTACACTGAGTAGTCTACCAGCACTGTCTTCTTGCACATCCTCCTCTGTATTACACTGAAGAAGTCTACCAGCACTGTCTTCTTGCACATCTACTGTCATGTGAAGCAGATATGTTTCAGAATAAATATACGTTGCAGGTGCATATTTGTCTTATCTACTTGTTAGTATTGTATATCATTATAATATTCATACTTAAGTATTATCCAGGTGTTTCATTGTATACTACGACAATGTTTATCTTCCGTCTAGCTGATCGAAGAGTTTCTTCAACCTTCTTTCTCTTATTACATTTATTTCAGTCCTGCTTTTCTCTAGCTTGTCTCCTGTTGTTGTAAATCATTTTCTCAGTCATCATATTTATCACTAGTTCCTGCAGTGTCTGAAATTTTCTCTCTTCCCGGCCCGCCACTGTCCTTCCCAGCCCTGCACTGTCTTCCCAGTCCTGCCCACAGTCTTCCCAGCCCTGCCACGTCTTCCCAGTCCCTGCAACTCTGTCCCAGTCCTGCCACTGTTCTCCAGTCCTGCACTGTCTTCCCAGTCCCTGCCAATGTCTTCCAGTCCTGCACTGTCTTCCCCAGTCCTGCCACTGTCTTCCAGCACTGAGCCACTCTGTCTTCTCGGCCCTGCCACTGTCTTCCCAGACCTGCCACTGTCTTCCCAGTCCTGCCACTGTCTTCCCAGTCCTGTCACTGTCTTCCCAGTCCTGCCACTGTCTTCCCAGCCCTGCCACTGTCTTCCCAGCCCTGCCACTGTCTTCCCAGCCCTGCCACTGTCTTCCCAGCCCTGCCACGTCCTTCCCAGTCCTGCCAACTGTCCTCCCATCCTGCCACATCTTTCCCATCCTGCCACTGTCCTTCCCATTCCTGCCCACTGGTCTTCCCAGCCCTGCCACTGTCTTCCCAGTCCTGCCACTGTCTTCCCAGCCCTGCCACTGTCTTCCCAGCCCTGCCACTGTCTTCCCAGCCCTGCCACTGTCCTTCCCCGTCACCTGGCCACTGTCTTCTTCCCCATTCCAGCCATGTCTTTCCCAGTCCGGCAACTGACTTCCCACCCTGCCACTGTCTCCAGCCCTGCCACTGTCTTCCCAGCCCTGCCCACTGTTCTTCCCCAGTCCTGCCACTGTCTTCCCCACCCTGCCACTGTCTTCCCAGCCCTGCCACAGTCTTCCCAGCCCTGCCACTGTCTTCCCAGTCCTGCCACTGTCTTCCCAGTCCTGCCACTGCCTTCCCAGTTCCTGTTCCTGTCTTCCCAGCCCTGCATCTGTCTTCCCCACCCTGCCACTGTCTTCCCAGCCCTGCCACTGCCTTCCCAGCCCTGCCACTGTCTTCCCAGCCCTGCCACTGTCTTCCCAGCCCTGCCACTGTCTTCCCAGCCCTGCCACTGTCTTCCCAGCCCTGCCACTGTCTTCCCAGCCCTGCCACTGTCTTCCCAGCCCTGCCACTGTCTTCCCAGCCCTGTCACTGTCTTCCCAGCCCTGCCACTGTCTTCCCAGTCCTGCCACTGTCTTCCCAGTCCTGCCCTCGGGCCGGCCCAGTCCTGCCAATGTCTTCCCAGTCCTCTGCAACTGTCTTCCCAGCCCTGCCACTGTCTCCCACCACAGCCACTGTCTTCCAGCCCCGCCACTTCTTCCAGTCCTGCCACGGTCTTCCCAGCCCTGCCACTGGTCTTCCCACCCTGCACTGAGTCTTCCCAGCCCTGCCACTGTCTTCCCAGCCCTGCCACTGCTTCCCAGCCCTGGCCACTGTCTTCTTCCCAAACCGCCACTGTCTCACCAGCCCTGTCACTGTCATCCCAGCCCTGCCACTGTCTTCCAGTCCTGCCAATGTCTTCCCAGTCCTGCCACTGTCTTCCCAGTCCTGTCACTGTCTTCCCAGCCCTGCCACTGTCTTCCCAGCCCTGCTACTGTCTTCCCAGCATTGCCACTGTCTTCCCAGCCCTGCCACTGTCTCTTTCCTCAGGTCCTGCCCACTGTCTCCCAGTCCCTGTCACTGTCATCCCTGTCCTGCCCACTGTCTTCCCAGTCCTGCCACTGTCTTCCCAGTCCTGCCACTGTCTTCCCAGCCCTGCCACTGTCTTCCCAGTCCTGTCACTGTCATCCCAGTCCTGCCACTGTCTTCCCAGTCCTGCCACTGTCTTCCCAGTCCTGCCACTGTCTTCTCCAGTCCTGCCACTTGTCTTCCCAGTCCTTGACACTGTCATCCCCGACTTGCCACTGTCTTCCCAGTCCTCCACTGTCTTTCCAGTCATGCCACTTCTTCCCAGCCCTGCCACTGTCTCCCAGCCATGCCACTGTCTTCCCAGTCCGCTGCCACTGTCATCCCAGTCCTGCCCACTGTCTTCCCAGGTCCTGCCCACTGTCTTCCCAGTCCTGCCACTGTCTTTTTCCCACCCTGCCCAACTGCTTCCCGGCCCTGCACTGTCTTCCCAGACCTGCCACTGTCTTCCCCAGTCCTGCCACTGTCTTCCCAGTCCTGCACTGTCCTTTTCCAGTCCTGCCACTGTCTCCCAGTCCTGCACTGTCTTCCCAGCCCTGCACTGTCCTTCCCCGTCCTGTCACTGTCATCCCAGCCCTGGCCACTGTATTCCATCCTGCCACTGTCTTTCCAGTCCTGCCACTGTCCATCCCAGTCCCTGCCACTGTCTTCCCAGACCTGTCACTGTCACCCAGACCTGCCCACTGTCTTCCCAGTCCCTGCCACTGTCTTCCCAGTCCATGCCCACTGTCTTCCAGCCCTGCCACTGTCTTCCTCAGCCTTCGCATGTCTTCCCAGACCTGCCACTGTTATCCCAGTTCCTGCCACTGTCTTACCAGTCCGTCACTGGCTTCCCCAGTCTGCCACTGTCCTTTCCCACCCTGCCACTGTCTTCCCAGTCTGCCACTGTCTTCCCAGTCCTGCCACTGTCTTCCCAGTCCTGCCACTGTCTTCCCAGCCCTGCCACTGTCTTCCCAGTCCTGCCACTGTCTTCCCAGTCCTGCCACTGTCTTCCCAGCCCTGCCACTGTCTTCCCAGTCCTGCCACTTCTTCCCCAGTCCTGCCACTGTCTCCCACTTTGCCACTGTCTTCCCAGACTCTGCCACTGTCTTCCCAGTCTTGCACTGTCTTCCAGTCCTGCCACTGTCTTCCCCAGTCCTGCCACTGTCTCCAGTCCTGCACTGTCTTCCCCAGTCCGCCACTGTCTTCCCTAGCCTCTGCAACTACGTCTTTTCCCAGTCCTGCCACTGTCTTCCCAGTCCTGCCACTGTCTTCCCTGTCCTGCCACTGTCTTCCCAGTCCTGCCACTGTCTTCCCAGCCCTGCCACTGTCTTCCCAGTCCTGCCACTGTCTTCTCTCCCAACCTGGCACTTGTCTTCCCAGCCCTACCACTGTCTTCCAGTCCTGCACTGTCCTTCCAGACCTGCCACTGACTTCCCTGTCCTGCCACTGTCCTTCCCCTAGTCCCGTCCACTGTCTTCCCAGACCTGCCACTGTCTTCCCGTCCTGCCACTGCTTTCTTCCCAGTCCTGCCACTGTCTTCCAGCCCTGCCACTGTCTTCCCAGTCCTGCCACTGTCTTCCCAGCCCTGCCACTGTCTTCCCAGTCCTGCCACTGTCTTCCCAGCCCTGCCACTGTCTTCCCAGTCCTGCCACTGTCCTTCCCCTGTCCTGCCACTGTTTTTTCCCAGACCTGCCCACTGTCATCCCAGCCTGCCCACTGTCCCCCAGTCCTGGCCACTGTCTTCCTTCCTGCCCTGTCTTCCCAGTCCCTGCCACTGTCTTCCCAGTCCTGCCAACTGTCTTCCCAGTCACTGCCACTGTCTTCCCAGCCCTGCCACTGCTTCCCATCCCTGTCAACTGCTTCCCACCCTGCCACTGTCTTCCCAGCCCTGCCACTGTCTTCCCAGTCCTGCCACTGTCTTCCCAGTCCTGCCACTGTCTTCCCAGCCCTGCCACTGTCTTCCCAGCCCTGCCACTGTCTTCCCAGTCCTGCCACTGTCTTCCCAGTCCTGCCACTGTCTTCCCAGCCCTGCCACTGTCTTCCCAGTCCTGCCACTGTCTTCCCAGCCCTGCCACTGTCTTCCCAGCCCTGCCACTGTCTTCCCAGCCCTGCCACTGTCTTCCCAGCCCTGCCACTATCTCTTCCCAGCCTGCCACTGTCTTCCCAGCCCACCACGTCTTCCCAGCCCTTTCCACTGTCTTCCAGTCCTCCCTGCCACGCTTCCGACAGTCCTGCCACCGTCTTCCCAGCCCGACCACTGTCTTCCCAGCCTGCCACTGTCTCCCAGTCCTGCCACTGTCTCCCAGCCCCGCCACTGTCTTCCGAGGCCCTTGCCACTGTCTTCCCAACCTGCCACTGTCTCCCACCCTGCCACTGTCCTCCCAGCCCTGCACTGTCTTCCCAGTCCCTGGCTCACTGTCTTCCCAGTCCTGCCACTGTCTCCAGTCCTGCCACTGTCTTCCAACCTGCCACTGTCCTTCCCAGACCTGCCACTGGGGTCCTTCCAGACCTGCCACTGTCTTTTCCCAGTCCTGCCTCTGTCTTCCCAGTCCTGCCACTGTCTTCCCCGAGCCCTGCCACTGTCTTCCCAGTCACTGCCACTGTCCTTCCCAGCATGCCACTGTCTTCCAGTCCTGTCACCTGTCTTCCCAGCCCAGCCACTGTCTTCCCAGTCCTGCCACTGTCTTCCCATTCCTGCCACTGTCTTCCCAGTCCTGCCACTGTCTTCCCAGCCCTGCCACTGTCTTCCCAGTCCTCCCACTGTCTCCCGCCTGCCACTGTCTACCCAGCCCTGCCACTGTTCTTCCCAGTCCTGCCACTGTCTCCACCCAGCACTGTCTTCCCAGTCCTGGCCACTGTCTTTCCCAGCCCTGCCAATGTCCTTCCCCAGTCCTACCACGTCTTTCCCATCCTGCCAACTGTCTTCCCAGTCCTGCACTGTCTTCCCGGAGCCCCTGCACTGTTCTTCCCCAGGCTCCTGTCACTGTCTTCCCAGTCCTGCCTCTGTCTTCCCAGTCCTACCACTGTCTTCCCGCCCTGCCACTTGTCTTCTCCACCCTGCCCACTGTCCTTCCCAATCCTGCGCCACTGTCTTCTTCCCGGCCCTGCCACTGGTCTTCCAGCCCTGTCACTTCTTCCCAGTCCTGCCTCTGTCTCCAGTCCTGCCACTGGTCTTCCCGCCCTGCCACTGTCATCCCAGCCCTGCCACTGTCTTCCAGTCCTGCCACTGGTCTCCCGGCCCTGCCCTGTCTTCCCAGCCTGCCACTGTCTTCCCTGTCTGCCACTGTCTCAAGCCATGCCACTGTCTTCCCCCCACCTGCCACTGTCTTCCCAGCCCTCCACTGTCTTCCCAGTCCTGATCCACTGTCTTCCCAGTCCTGCCACAGTCTTCCCACTGCCACTGTCTTCCCGCCCTGCACTATTCATCCCAGCCCTGTCACTGCCTTCCCATCCGCCTCAGTCTTCCCAGTCCTGCCACTGTCTTCCCAGTCCTGCCACTGTCTTCCCAGCCCTGCCACTGTCTTTCCAGTCCTGCCACTGTCTTCCCGGCCCTGCCACTGTCTTCCCAGCCCTGTCACTGTCTTCCCAGTCCTGCCTCTGTCTTCCCAGTCCTGCCACTGTCTTCCCGGCCCTGTCACTGTCTTCCCAGCCCTGCCACTGTCTTCCCAGCCCTGCCACTGTCTTCCCAGCCCTGCCACTGTCTTCCCAGCCCTGCCACTGTCTTCCCAGCCCTGCCACTGTCTTCCCAGTCCTGCCACTGTCTTCCCAGTCCTGCCACTGTCTTCCCAGCCCTGCCACTGTCTTCCCAGTCCTGCCACTGTCTTCCCAGTCCTGCCACTTCTTTCCCAGTCCTGCCACGTCTTCCCAGCCCATGCCACTGTCTTCCGTCCTGCACTGTCTTCCACCCTGCCACTGGTCTCCCCTGTCCTGGCCACTGTCCTTCCCAGCCTGCACAGTCTCCCAGTCACTGGCTGCCACTTGTCTTTCCAGCCCTGTCCACTGTCTTCCCAGCCCTGCCACTGTCTTCCATCCTGTCCCACTGTCTTCCATCCTGCACACTGTCTCCCAGCCCTGCCACTGTCTTCCCAGTCCTGCCACTGTCTTCCCAGTCCTGCCACTGTCTTCCCAGCCCTGCCACTGTCTTCCCAGTCCTGCCACTGTCTTCCCAGTCCTGCCACTGTCTTCCCAGTCCTGCCACTCTTCCCACCCTGCCACTGTCATCAGCTGTTAATTATTATACTACATTCTTCTTCTCTTCACTCTGCCTAATATAAAATGAAGATTTTAGGAGTTCTTAATAGTGTAAGTCCAGTAGTGTAAGTCCAGTAGTGTAAGTCCAGTAGTGTAAGTCCAGTAGTGTAAGTCCAGTAGTGTAAGTCAGTAAGTGTAAGTCCAGTAGTGTAAGTCCAGTAGTGTAAGTCCAGTAGTGTAAGTCCAGTAGTGTAAGTCCAGTAGTGTAAGTCCAGTAGTGTAAGTCCAGAAGTGTAAGTCCAGTAGTGTAAGTCCAGTAGTGTAAGTCCAATAGTGTAAGTCCAGTAGTGTAAGTCCAGTAGTGTAAGTCCAGTAGTGTAAGTCCAGTAGTGTAAGTCCAGTAGTGTAAGTCCGGTAGTGTAAGTCCAGTAGTGTAAGTCCCGTATGTAAGTTCCAGTAGTGTAAGGTCCAGTATGTAAGTCCAGGTAGTGTAAGTCATTATGTAAGTCCAGTAGTGTAAGTCCAGTAGTGGAAGTCCAGTAGTGGTAAGTCCAGTAGTGTAAGTCCAGTAGTGTAAGTTCAGTAGTGTAAGTCCAGTAGTGTAAGTCCAGTAGTGTAAGTCCAGTAGTGTAAGTCCAGTAGTGTAAGTCCAGTAGTGTAAGTCCAGTAGTGTTGTGGAATACAATGAATTGATGCTGACAATGAAATTTCTTTGTACCTGAATAATAATAATAATAATAATAATAATAATAATAATAATAATATTATTATTATTATTATTATTAGTAGTAGTAGTAGTAGTAGTAGTAGTAGTAGTAGTAGTAGAAATAGTAGTAGTAGTAGTACAAAGAACAAGAAGATGATGAAGAAAAAATTACTTTTTTACTTTTAGTTTGGTGTTGTTGTTATCACAACTTTACTGTTTATTATATTGTTAACACAACCATTGTCTTGTATAGTGAAACTTAATATATGAAGATTACGACTCTGTGGTGCAGCGGTCAACACGACTCTGTGGTGCAGTGGTCAGCACGACTCTGTGGTGCAGTGGTCAACACGACTCTGTGGTGCAGTGGTCAGCACGACTCTGTGGTGCAGTGCTCAACACGACTCTGTTGTGCAGTGGTTCAACACGACTCTGTGGTGCAGCGGTCAACACGACTCTGTGGTGCAGTGTTCAACACGACTCTGTGGTGCAGCAGTCAACACGACTCTGTGGTGCAGCGGTCAACACGACTCTGTGGTGCAGCGGTCAACACGACTCTGTGGTGCAGTGGCAACTACGACTCTGTGGGTGCAGCAAGTCAACCGACTTCTGTGGTGCAGTTGGTCAACAACACTCTGAGGTGGCAGTGGTCAACACGACTCTGTGGTGCAGCGGTCAACAACGACTCTTGGTGAAACAATAAAAAAATGGTATAAAATACGACAGGTTGTTAGGTAAGACACATATGCAACAGTTAGGTATCTTTATTATGAAACGTTTCGCCTACACAGTAGGCTTCTTCAGTCAAGTACAGAAAAGTTGATAGAAGCAGAAGATACTTGAAGACGATGTAATCAGTCCATCACCCTTAAAGTTTTGAGGTGGTCAAGTCCCTCAGTCTGGAAAGAACATTGTTCCATATATGAAACAATAAAGAGAAGAATGACTAGGATGGAGCTTTTTTATAGCGCCAAGAGGTGAGACCAGAGGTCCACTAGTGAGGGGGGGGGGGGGGGGAGGGGGGGGGTGAGGGGGGGGGGGGGGGGGGGGGGGGGGGGGGGGGGGGGGGGACTCAGATTTGAAGAAGTCAGGTCCCTCTCAAATCCAGCCCCTCGGTCACTAGTGTCAGTAGTTCGAAGTTGATTGCAGGTCTGAACCAAGATACCCTTGTTTTGCAGTGTACTGACAGATATGCAACCTTAAAAATGGTACTAAAACTCGCCGACCGTAATGATAGGAAATCCCCCAATGTGCACAGATAGGAATTCTTTATATGAAACGTTTCGCCTACACAGTAGGCTTCTCAGTCAAGTTCAGAAAGTTGATAGAAGCAGAAGATACTTGAAGAGATGTAATCATCCATCATCCTTAAAGTTTTGAGGTGGGTCATCCCATCAGTCTGGAGAAGAGCATTGTTTCCAATATGAACAATATGGAGAAGAAGTGACAGGATGGAGCTTTTTTATAGCGCCAAGAGGTGAACGTCGGCCACTAAGAAGGAAAGAACCAGAAGTTTGAGAAGTCATGTCCCTCTCAAATCCAGTCCCTCTCACTAGTGGAAAGTTGTCGAAGCTGATTGCAGGTCTGACCAAGATACCCCTAGTGTTGCAGTGTCTGACAGATTGAACATTAAAATGGTAATAAAATACCGACAGGTTTGTTAGGTAAGATCACATAATGCAACAGTTAGGTATCTTTATTATGAAACGTTTCGCCTTCACAGTAGGCTTCTTCAGTCAAGTACAGAAAATTTGAAATAAGGCAGAAGATACTTGAAGACGATTTGTAATCAGTCCATCACCCTAAAGTTTTGAGTGGTCAGTCCCTCAGTCTGGAGAAGAGCATTGTTCCATAGTATGAAACAATATGGAGAAGAAGTGACAGATGGAGCTTTTTTATAGCGCCAAGAGGTGAGACGTAGGCCACTAGGAGAGGTAAGAACTCAGATGTTGAGAAGTCAGGTCCCTCTCAAATCCAGCCCCTCATCACTAGAGGAAGTTGAGTCCGAAGTTGAATTGCATGTCTGTACCAAGATACCTTGTGTTGCAGTGTCTGACAGATTGAACATTAAAACGGTATAAAATAAAATTACCGACATTTGTTAGGTAAGACACATATGCAACAGTTAGTATCTTATTATGAAACGTTTCGCCTACACATAGCCTTCTTCATCAAGTACAGAAAGTTGATGAGAAGCAGAAGATACTTGAAGACGAGAAATCAGTCCATCACCCTTAAAGTTTGAGGTGGAGTCAGGTCCCCTCAGTTCCTGGAGAAGAGCATTGTTCCCATAGTATGTAAACAATATGGAGAAGAAGTGACAGGATGGAGCTTTTTATAGCGCCAAGAGTGAGACGTAGCCACTAGGAGTAGAGGTAAGAACTCAGATGTTGAGAAGTCAGTCCTCTCAATCCAGCCCCTCTCACTAGTGAGTTGTCAAGTTGATTGCAGGTCTGTACCAAGAACCCTTGTGTTGCAGTGTCTGACAGATTGAACATAAATGGTATAAAATACGACAGTTTTAGGTAAGACACATATGCAACAGTTAGGATCTTATTATTGAAACGTTTCGGTCCTACACAGTAGGCTTTCTCAGTCAAGAACAGAAAAGTTGATAGAAGCAGAAGATACTTGAAGACGATGTAATCAGTCCATCACCCTTAAAGTTTTGGAGGTGGTCGTCCCACATCGGATAAGAGCATTGTTCCATAGTAATGAAACAATATGGAGAAGAAGTGACAGGATGGAGCTTTATAGCGTGCCAGAGTAGACTAGGCCACTAGGAGAGGAAAGAACTCAGATGTTGAGAAGTCAGGTCCCTCTTCAATCCAAGACCCCCTCTCACTAGTGAAGTTGTCGAAGTTGATTGCAGGTCCTTACCAAGATACCCTTGTGTTGCAGGGTCTGACAGATTGAACATTAAAAAGGTAATAAAATACCGACAGGTTGTTAGGTAAGATGGGGGGGCGGGGAGAGACGGAGTGGGGCAACAGTTAGGTATCTTTTATTTATGAAACGTTTCGCCCTACACATAGGCTTTCTTCATCAAGTAACAGAAAATTTGATAGAAGCAGAAGATACTTGAAGACAGAAGGTAATCCAGTCCATCACCCCTTAAAGTTTTTGGAGGTGGTCAGTCCCCTCATTCTGGAGAAGAGCATTGTTCCCATATTATGAACAATATGGAGAAGAAAGTGACAGGATGGAGCTTTTTTATAGCGCCAAGAGGTGAGACCTAGCCACTAGAAGAGGTAAGAACTCAGATTTGGAGAAGTCAAGGTCCCTCTCAAATCCAGCCCCTCTCACTAGGGGAAGTTGTCCGAAGTTGATGCAGGTCTGTACAAGTAACCCTTGAGTTGCAGTGTCTAAACCTCTCCTAGTGGCCTACGTCTCACCTCTTGGCCTATAAAAAGCCTCCATCCCTGTCACTTCTTCTCCATATTGTTTCATACTATGGAATCAATGCTCTTCTCCAGATCTGAGGGCCTGACCACCTCAAAACTTAAGGTGATGGACTGATTACATCGCTTCAAGTTCTTCTGCTCTATCAACTTTTCTGTACTTGACTGAGAAGCCTACTGTGTAGGCAAACGTTTCATAATAAGAGATACCTAACTGTTGCATATGTGTCTTACCTAACAACCTGTTCGTATTTATACCATTTTTAATTTCAATCTGTCAGACACAGCAAACACAAGGTAATCTTGGTACAGACCTGCCACAATCCAACTCGACAACTTTCCACTAGTGAGAGGGGCTGATTTGAGAGGGACCTGACTTCTCAACCATCTGAGTTCCTTACCTCTCCCAAGTGGCCTACGTCTCACTTTGGCGCTTATAAAAAAGCTCCACCTGTCCTTCTTCTCCATATTGTTTCATACTATGGAACAATGCTTCTTCTCCAGACTGAGGGACTGACCACCTCAAAACTAAGGGTGATGACTGTATTACATCGTCTTCAAGTATCTTCTGCCTTCTACAACTTTCTGTACTTGTACGAAGAAGCCTACTGGTGTAGGCGAAACGTTTCATAATAAATATACCTAACAGTGCATATGTCTTACCTAACAACCTTGTCGGTATTTATACCATTTTAATGTTTCAATCTGTCAGACACTGCAACACAAGGGTATCTTGGGTACAGACATGCAATCAACTTCGACAACTCCACTAGTGAGAGGGGCTGGATTGAGAGGGAACCTGACTTCTCAACATCTGAGTTCGTACTCTCCTAGTGGCCTACGTCTCACCTCTTGGCGCATAAAAAAAGAGCTCCATCCTGTCATTTTCTATCTTCTCCATATTTTTCATACTATGGAACAATGCTCTTCTCCAGACTGAGGGACTGACCACCTCAAACCTTTAAGGGTGATGGACTGATTACATCGTCTCAAGTATCTCTGCTTCTACAACTTTTCTGTACTATGAAGATTGAGACCCTTTATGCGCATATGGGAAATCTTATTCAGAAACGTTTTCGCCACACAGTGGCTTCATCAGTCCATACAAATAGGAAGGAGTAAGAGAGGAGGAGTATGAGGTAATCAGTCCCTCAGCCTGGAGTCGATGTGTTCAGTCCATCAATCTTTAGAATTACACATAGGGCCGTAACGTGGCTTATATACTGGTAGTGAGGTGACATAGAAGCAGACGAGGCCGGGATCATAGTGTGGGGGTACCATCCACTAGTCGAAAAAGTAGTCTTTGTCCAAAGGTTGAACAAGCGTTTGAAGAATTCTTTTAAGAAGATCCCCCGTGATGCTGCATGTCTGACAGTTGTGGATGAATGGCTTTCAAAAACCGACAAGTTGAAGATGAGACACTCAGCAGCATATGAGAATCTATTCAGGAAACGTTGTAGTCGCACACAGTGGCTTCACAGTCCAATACAAAGGAAGGATAAGGCGAGGAGGAGTATGTGGTTAATCAAGTCCCCTCAGCCTGGAGTCGATGTGTCAGTCCATCAATCTTGTAGAATGTATCAGCATATGGCCGTAGACGTGGGGCTTATGTACTGTAGTGAGGTGACTTGAAGCAGACGGAGGCGGATCATAGTGGTACCATCCACTAGTCGAAGGTAGTCTTTGTCCAAAGGTTGAACAAGCGTGAAAGATTCTTTGTAAGAAGATCCCATGAAGCTGCAGTGTCTGAGCCAGTTGAGATGAATGGCTTGAAAAAACCGACAAGTTTGAAGATTGAGTCACTTATGCAGCATATGGGAATCACTTTATTCAGGAAACGTTTCGCCACACCAGTGGCTTCATCAGTCCAATACAAAGAGGAAGGCGTAAGCCAAGGAGGAGTATTAGGTAAATCATCCCCAGCTGGAGTCGATGTGTTCAGTCCATCAATCTTGTAGAATGTACACATAGCCGTAGACGTGGCTTATATACTGTAGCGAGTGACTTGAAGCAGACGGAGGCGGGATCCCTAGTGGTACCCACCTCTAGTCAAGTAGGTCTTTGTCCAAAGGTTGAACAAGCGTTGAAGAATTCTTTGTAAGAAGATCCTCATGATGCTGCATGTCTGACAGTTGTGATGAATGGCTTTAAAAACCGACAAGTGAAGATTGAACACCTTTTTCAGCATATGGGAATCTTTATTCAGAAACGTTTTCGCCACACAGTGGGCCTTCATTCAGTCCAAAAAAAGAGGAAGAGTTTAAGGAGAGGAGGAGAATTGAGGTAATCAGTCCCTCCGGCCTGGAGTCCGATGTGTTACAGTCCTCAATCTTGTAGAATGTACAGCATTGGGCCGTAACGTGGCTTAATATACTGGTAGTGAGGTGACTTGAAGTCAGACGGAGGCGGGATCTTAGTGGTACCGATCCACTAGTCCGAAGTTAGGTCTTTGTCCAAAGGTTGGAACAAGCGTTTGAAGAATTCATTGTAAGAAGATCCCACTGATGCAGCATTGTCTGACAGTTGTGATGAATGGCTTGAAAAACCGACAAGTTGAAGATTCATCACAACTGTCAGACACTGCAGCATCATGGGATCTTCTTACAAAGAATTCTTCAACGCTTGTTCAACCTTTGGACAAAGACCTACTTCGACTAGTGGATGGTACCACTATGATCCCGCCTCCGTCTGCTTCAAGTCACCTCACTACAGTATATAAGCCACGTCTACGGCCCTATGCTGTACATTCTACAAGATTGATGGACTGAACACATCGACTCCAGGCTGAGGGACTGATTACCTCATACTCCCTCCTCTCCTTACTCCTTTCCTCTTTGTATTGGACTGATGAAGCCACTGTGTGGCGAAACGTTTCCTGAATAAAGATTCCCATATGCTGCATAAGTGTCTCAATCTTCAACTTTTCGGTTTTTCAAACCATTCATCACAACTGTCAGACACTGCAGCATCATGGGATCTTCTTACAAAGAATTCTTCAACGCTTGTTTCAACCTTTGGACAAAGACCTACTCGACTAGTGGATGGTACCACTATGATCCCGCCTCTGTCTGCTTCAAGTCACCTCACTACAGTATATAAGCCACGTCTACGGCCCTATGCTGTACATTCTACAAGACTGATGGACTGAACACATCGACTCCAGGTTGAGGGACTGATTACCTCATACTCCTCCTCTCCTTACTCCTTTCCCCTTTGTATTGGGCTGATGAAGCCACTGGTGGCGAAACGTTTTTCCCGAAAAAGATTCCCATATGCTGCATTAAATTTTCTCAATCTTCAACTTGTCGGTTTTCAAGCCATTCATCACAACTGTCAGACACTGCAGCATCAGGGATCTTCTTACAAAGAATTCTTCAACGCTTGTTCAACCTTTGGACAAAGACCTACTTCGACTAGTGGATGGTACCACTATGATCCCCCCCTCCGTCGCTTCAATCACCTCACTACAGTATATAGCCACGTCTACGGCCCTATGCGTACATTCTACAAGATTAAAGGGCTGAACACATCGACTCCAGCTGAGGGACTGATTACCTCATACTCCTCCTCTCCTTTCTCCTTCCTCTTTGTATTGGACTGATGAAGCCACTGTGTGGCGAAACGTTTCCTGAATAAAGATTCCCATATGCTGCATAAGTGTCTCAATTTTCAACTTGTCGTTTTTCAAGCCATTCATCACAACGTCAGACACTGAAGAAGCCTACGTTAGGCGAAACGTTTCTAATAAAGATACCTAACTGTTGCATATGTGTCTTACCTAACAACCTGTCCCGGGATTTTATACCCATTTTAATGTTCAATCTGTCAGACACTGCAACACAAGGGTATCTTGGGACAGACCTGCAATCAACTTCGACAACTTCCACTATGAGAGGGGCTGGATTTGAGAGGGACCTGACTTCTCAACATCTGATTCTTACCTCTCCTAGTGGCCTACGTCTCACCTCTTGGCGCTAAAAAGCTCCATCCTGGGCACCTTCTCTCCATATTGTTTCAAAACTATGGAACAATGCTCTTCTCCAGACTG
>NC_069399.1:37601966-37708598 GCF_026875155.1 Cherax quadricarinatus
TAACCCTCGGATCAAGGATAACTACCAAATTTTACCTTTGTCAAAAGATAGAGACAATTTTAAATGTTAGATTTAAGAGAAAAAAAGGGCAAGTTGGTAACGGCGGGGATGGTGGTGGTTCTTAAAAAAACAGAAAAAAGAGCGGGAAGGAAGCCCACAAAAGTGGAAAAGTCGGAAATTGGGGGAGCGAAACTGACAAAAAAAATCAAAAGAGTAATCAGTTCAATACCAGCGCGGGGGGTAGCGAAGTGGAAAAGGGAAAGGGCCAAAACCAAAAGAGTGAGACAGAAGACAAGTTAGTAACACAGTGAGGGAGAATTTAGCCCAAGGGCTAGCTGAGATGAGACGTTGAAGTTTAGTCTTAGTTTGAAGAATAATTTTGTATTCAGGCAGCATGCAAAGGCAATGTAAAAAAGGGTTTACGAGATCTTGGGTAAGCAGCAAAGAGAGCAGGTTGATGCGCGGAAAGTAAAAAAGGGCCTTCCCCTGAGACTTTTAAAAAGAATAGCTTTTTAAAGTGGGGAGAGGGGCATGATCAGGAAAGGGTGCCCAGTGGGTTGGGTTCAGAATGGAGAAGGGAAGGTGGGGAACTTGTTCAGCAAGACGTCAGTAGGAACAAGCTGATTTTTACGACCCCGGAGCATAAAGAAACCTCTAAGATCGAAAAAAGGGTTTAAAAGGGAAAAAACTTAAAAATTTGGAAAAATATGAGTTTAACTGGGGGGATCCATAAATAACAAAAAAAAAGCACAATACCGTGACTGGAACCAAAAAAGCACAAATAACCCTACTTCCAACTTTAACAGTCGCCGTCTTTTTAATTTTTCCCTAATACCAACTTCCCTTGTTTAATTTTTCCGGTTTTCCTTTTTTTTTTTCTCCTTTCCCCTCTTCCCCCTTTTTTCCTTTTTTTCTTCTTTCCCTGTTCACCCCTTTTTTCCCCTTTTTCTTTCCTTTTTTTTTCTTTCATTTTTTTTTCTTGGTTTCTGTTCCTTTATTTTTTTTTTATTCTTCCCCCCCCCCCCATTTTCCCCACCCCTCACCCTCCCTTCCCCTCCCCCTTTTTTTTTAATTTTCTCTCCTCCCCTTTATTCCCCACTACTACTACCCCCCCCCCCACTACACTAATACTACTACATACTACTTTTCCACTTTCTACCACTACACTAAACTACTCCTTTCTTCCACACTACTACTACTACTACTACTTTCTAACTACTACTACTACTACTAACCACCACCAATACCTTTCCTGCCTATATTACCCTCCCCCTCCACTTCTCGTTGGGGTTGGGCTTTTTAAAAGGGGCCCCAAATCGACCGAAAAGTCACGAAGCTCCCCTCTCTATGCGCGGGGTTTTTTGGTATAAAAACGATACATACATAAGAACAATACATACAAAAAGAAAAATGCAATACATTAGAACAATTCATAGAAAAATATACAATTTTAGAACAGATAATAAAAAGAAAAAGATACAAACAAAGAAAATAAACTTTTTATGTCGCTTCCTGAAAAAACAATGACTTGTGCAAGGGTACAATAAATTCCTCAGGGTAACTATTGAATTATGTAGCTCTCACTGTTCCACTGTTAATTAAGACCGTTAATTTAATTAAACTCTACAGATTGATAATCGGAATCTGAGTAGTGGCTTTCTCATCATCCAAACGGAATGTGCTTTACAGGCGGTGTGTGGGTACAGGAGATTCTCCGGAGTGTTCCACCAGTCTGATTTGCTGATTAGGATGTTATTTTTTGTTGAACACCCATTTTATATAGATGAGTAAAAGCCTGGCTACAATACTTCATGTATTATTATGTTGAAAACTCCTTTATTTTAGCTTAATATTAAGATTGTTTGACTATATTTTATTGATATCACATGAAACAAAGTATTCCTCTTGATTGTTATTGTAAATTGTAATGTATATGTTGTTGGGTTAATGCTTCTTCTTTTTATTATATTATATGGTAGGTTATTATTGGGATCTGTGTTCAGCAATAATTGGTGCAGTTGGACTCACGAAACGTGATGAAACGATTGCAACAAACCATACCAGGGCGGGGATAGAACCCGCGTCAGGTCTCAAAACTTCGGACCGTCGCGTTAGCACTGGACCAGCTAGTCACAATAAGATTCATACAAACTAGGTATTGCTACACATAGGAAAGTTAAGCATAGGCACCTCTGTGACCACAAAATGCAGTTTTTAAGGCGAATCTCCAGATAGAGTGACCGTGGACCGAACTATAGCTCAAGTTCCTCAAAGGCTTGTTAACATGTTAACGGCTTTGAGGGGACTTGAACGAGTTTTCGTTCACGGTCACGCTATCTGAGATTCGACTGTAAAAACTTGCATTTGTGGTCACTGTGGTGCCTATGCTACTTTCCTATGGTGTAGATAAATACCTAGTTTGGATGAATTTCTTATTGTGACTGCTGGTCCAGTGAGCTAACGCGACTTGTTTCTGAAGGTTTTGTAGACTCTCTGATCGGCGGGTTTTTCCCGCCCGGAATACATAAATAAGAACAGATACATACATAAGATAGATACCATAGAACAGTTGGTTTTTTTTTTACATACATAAGAACAGAACATAAGAACAGATGCATAAAAAACAGATGCATAATTAAGAACAGATACATACATTAAAACAGGATCATACAATAGAACAGATTCATACATAAGGAACAGATACATACATAAGAACAGATACATTAAAAACAGATGCATACATATGCAACCAAATACATATATTAAACAGATATATCTAAGGACAGATACATACATAACAACAGATACATAAAAAAAAACAGATACATACTTGACGAAACAGATACATAAATAAGAAACAGATATATACATAAGGACAGATACATACATAAGAACAGATACATAAAAACAGATACATACATAAGAGATACATAAGAACAGATACATAAGAACAGATACATAAGAACAGATACATACATAAGAACAGATACATACATAAGAACAGATACACAAGAACAGATACATAAGAACAGATACATAAAAACAGATATATACATAAGAACAGATACATACATACGAACAGAATGATATATCAGAACAGATACATAAGAACAGATACGTAAGAACAGATACATAAGAACAGACATAAGAACAGATACATACATAAGAAAAGATACATAAGAACAGATACATACATAAGAACAGATACATACATGAGAACAGGTGCATACATAAGAACAGATACATATGAACAGATGCATTCATTATATAGAACAGGTACATACATAAGAACAGACATACAGAAGAACAGATACATACGAACAGTTACATAAATAAGAACAGACACATAGGAACAGATGCATATTTAACAAAAGATACATACATAAGAACAGATACATGCATAAGAACAGATACATACATAAGAACAGGATTCATACCTGAGTACCTGCGAGAGTGTTTCGGGGGTTCAAACGCCCCCCGCGGCCCGGTTCTGTGACCAGGCCTCCTGGTGGTCAAGCGCCTGATCAACCAGGCTGTTGCTGCTGGCTGCACGCAAAACCAACGTACGAGCCACAGCCCGGCTACTGATCAGGGAACTGACTTTAGGTGCTTGTCCAGTGCCAGCATTTGGAAGACTGCCAGGGGTCTGTGGTAATCCCCTTATGTGTGTGGGAGGCAGTTGAAAGTCTCGGGCCCCTGACACTTATGGTTTTGGTCTCTTAACGTGCTAGTGACACCCTGCTTTTCATTGGGGGGGATGGTGCATCGTCTGCCAAGTCTTTTGCTTCGTAGTGAGTGATTGTCGTGTGCAAGTTCGGTACTAGTTCACTTAGGATTTTCCAGGTGTATTAATCATGGATCTCTCACTCCTGCATTCCAAGGGATACAGTTAATAGAAACTCAAGCGCTCCAGTAATTGAGGTGTTTTATCTCTTATGCGCGCCGTGAAAGTTCTCTGGACATTTTCTGGTTCGGACAATTTCACCTGCCTTGAAAGGTGCTGTTAGAGGCTGCAATTATTCCTGCTAGATAGAACAAGGACTGAAAGAGTGTTCCATCTGGGCTTGGGCTCCTAGTTTGAAGGTACTCATTATCCATACATACATAAGAACAGATACATACATAAGAACAGATACACAAGAACAGATACATAAGAACAGATACATAAGAACAGATACATACATAGGAACAGATACGTACATACGAAGAGAATGATATATCAGAACAGATATATAAGAACAGATACGTAAGAACAGATACATAAGAACAGATACATAAGAACAGATACATACATAAGAACAGATACATACATAAGAACAGATACATACATATGAACAGATGCATACATAAGAACAGATACATACAAAAGAACAGATACATACACATGAACAGATACACACATAAGAACAGATGCATACATAAGAACATGTACATATGAACAGATATATACATAAGAACAGATACATACATATGAACAGATATATAAGAACAGATACAAACATTTGAACAGATACATCATAACAGATACACACATAAGAACAGATACATAAGAACAGATAATTACATAAGAAACAGTTAAATTTTACATTTGATAGTACATAAAAAACAAATACATAAGAAAAAGATACATAGAACAAATACATAAATAGAGCAAATACATATGACAGGATTACTTACATAAGAGATACATAAATAAGAAAAGGTACATATATGAGAACAGATACATAAGAACAGTTACATAAATACGAACAGATACATAAGAGCAGAAACACACATAAGAACAGATACATAAGAACAGATAATTACATAAGAAGAGATATATACATAAGAACAGATGCATGTGAACAGATACATAAGAACAGATACATAACAGATACATACGAACAGATACATAAGAACAGATGCTTAAGAGCAGATGCATACATAAAAACAGATACATACATAAGAATGGATACATACAATAGAACCAGATACATGAATAAGAACAGTACAATACATAAGAACAGATACATGAGATCAGTTACATAAGAACAGTTTCATTGAGCACATACATACATAAGAAACTGATACATTAGAGCAGATTCATACATAAGAACAGATACATACATAAGAACAGATACAAACATAAGAAACAGTACATAACATACGAACAGGATACATACATTAAGAACAGATAAATCATAAGAGCAGTATGCATACATTAAGATGAGATACATACATAGAAACAGATACATAAGAACAGATACATAATTAAGAACAGATACATATATAAGAGCAGATACATATGAACAGATACATACATAAGAACTGATGCTTATAAATAGATACATAGATGTGAGCAGATACATATAAACAGATACATACATAAGAACAGGTATTTAAGAACAGATGCATACATAAAAACAGATACATAAGAACAGATACATAAGAACAGATACATACATAAGAACAGGTACATATGAACAGACACATAAGAATGGATACATACAAAACAGATACATATATAAGAGCAGATACATAAGAACAGATACATAAAAACAGATACATACGAACAGATACATAAGAACAGATACACACATAAGACCAGATACATAAGAGAGATAATTACATAAGAAAACATGATACATACATCGAACAGATACATAAGAACAGATACATAAGAACAGATGCTAAGAACAGATACACACGAACAGGTAATACATTTGAACAGATACATAAGAAAGATAATACATAAGAACAGATGCTTAAAGACTAGATACATTCATTGATGAGATACGTAAGCAAAACAGATACATAAGAACAGATAATTCATTTGAAGAGATACCGTAAGAACAGATCATAGAAATAGATACATACATTAGAATGGATACATCATTGGGACAAATGCATACATTTAGATCAGATTACATTACTGAGAGCAGTCATACATAAGAACAGATACATACATAAGAACTGATTACAATGAGAACAGATACCATACATAAGAACAGATACATACATAAGAACAGATACATAGAACAAGATAACCATAAGAACAAGATGCATGAGAGTGAGATACATAAATAATGAAACAGATTGTAGATGAATGGTTCAAAGAACCGACTAGTTAAATTTGACACATGTGCAACTCTCGGGCCTTTCTTTATGAGGAAACGTTTCGCCACACAGTGGCTTCATCAGTCCATACAAAGGAGAAACTTGAAGAACAGGAGGAGAATGAGGTAATCAGTCCCTCAACCTTGAGTCGATGTGGTCACTCCATCAACCTTGAATAGAATTCGGCATATGAGCGGAGAAGCCGCTCAAATGCCGTATTCTATTCTCCTATTGTTTTTCAACTTTATCCTTTAAATGGACTGATGAAGCCACTGTGTGGCGAAACGTTTCCTCAATAAAGATACCCAAGAGTTGCCCATGTGTCTAATTTAACAACTTGTCGGTTCTTTGAACCATTCATGTACAATCTGTTCTTATGCATGTATCCCCTCTCATGTATCTGTTCTGTTGTATCTGTTCTTATGTATATGTTCTTATGTACGTATCTGTTCTTATGTATGTATCTGTTCTCCTGTATGCATCTGTTCTTATGTATGTATCTGTTCTTATGTATGTATAGGTTCTTATGTATGTATCCACTCTTATTTATGTATCTGTTTTTATGAATGTATCTGTTATTATGTATCTCTTCTAATGATTGCATCTGTTCTTATTTATCATTTCTTATGTATGTATCTTTCTTAAAACATTGTTCATATGATATGTATCTGTTCGTATGTATCCTGTCTTATGTATTTGTTCTTATGTGTATGTTCTTATGTATCTGTTCTTATGTATATATCTGTTCTTATGTAATTATCCCTTCTTATGTATCTGTTCTTAGGTGTGTATCTGTTCTTATGTATCTGTTCGTATGTATCTGTTTTTATGTATCTGTTCATATGTATCTGTTCTTATGTATGTATCTGTTATGTATGCATCCATTCTTAAGCATCTGTTCATATGTACCTGTTCTTATGTATGCATCTGTTCATATGTATGTATCTGATCTTACGTATGTATCTGTTCTAATGCAAGTATCTGGAATTATGTATGCATCTGTTATGTATATATTTGTTCTTATGTATCTGTTCTTATGTATCTGTTCTTATGTATGCATCTGTTCTTATGTATCTGTTCTTATGTATGTATCTGCTCACATCTATGTATCTACTTATATGTATCAGTTTTTAAGTATGTATCTGTTCATACGTATGTATCTGTTCTTGTGTATGTATCTGTTCTTAAATATGTATCTGTTCTTATGTATCTGTTCTTATGTATGTATCTGTTCTTATGTATGTATCTGTTCCTTAAATTCTGTTATCTGTTCTTAAATATGTATCTGTTCTTATGAATGTATCTGTTCATATGTATGTATCTGTTTTATGTATGTATCTGTTCTTATGTATGTATCTGTTCTTATGTATGTATCTGCTCTTAAGTATGTTTTTGCTCTTACATTGTATATGCACTCTTCATTATGTCTCTGTACTTAAGTATTTGTATCTGTTCGTTATGTACGTATCCATTCTTACGTATGTATCTGTTTTTATGTATGCATCTGTTCTTATGTATCTCTTCAAATGCATGAATCTGTTCTTAGGTATCTGTTCTTATGTATGTATCTGTTCTTAAGTATCTGTTCATATGTATCTCTTTGTATGTATCTGTTATGTATCTGTTCCCATGTATCTGTTCTTACGTATCTGTTCTTATGTATGTATCTGTTCTTATTTATGTATCTGTTATGTATGTATCTGTTCATATGTATATGCCCATCTATGTAATGTATCTGTTCTTATGTATATGTTCTTATGTATCTGCTCTTTGTATGTATCTTTTCCTATGTAATTATCTGTTCTTATGTATCTGTTCTTATGTCTGTATCTGTTCTTATTTATGTGTCTGTTCATATGTATGTATCCGTTCTTATATATCTGTTCTTAAGTATGGATCTGTTCTTATTTATGTATCTGTCCATATGTATATGTTCTTATGTATGTATCTGTTCTTATGTATGTATCTGTTCTTATGTATGTATCTGTTCATATGTATCTGTTCTTTAGTATGTGTCTGTTCTTATGTATGTATCTGTTCTTATGTATGTATCTGTTCTTATGTATGTTTCTGTTCATATGATATCTGTTCTTTAGATTTGTCTGTTCTTATGTATGTATCTGTTCTTATGTATGTATCGGTTCATATGTATCTGTTCTTTAGTATGTGTCTGTTCTTATGTATGTATCTGTTCTTATGCAAGCAACTGTCCTTATGTATGTATCTGTTCTTATGTATGTATCTGTTCTTATGTATGTATCTGTTCTGATGTATGTATCTGTCCTTATGTATGTATCTGTTCTTATGTATGTATTGTTCTTATGTATTCGGGTTATTACGTATTTGTTCTTAGTATATGTTCTTTGTATCTGTTCTGATATATCATTCTGTTCTATGTTATGTATCTGTTTTTAATGTATGTATCTGTTCTTATGTGTCTGTTCTTATGTGGTCTGTTCTTATGTGTTCTGTTCCTATGTGTCTGTTTCTTATGTATGTATCGCTCATATGTATGTATCTGTTTCTTCCCCCCTATGCTATGTATCTGTTCTTATGTATACTGTTCTTATGTATCTGGTTCTTATGTATCTGTCCTTATGTATGGTATCTGTCCTTATGTATGTATATCTGTTCCTTATGTATGTATTGTTCTTATGTATGTATTGTTCTTATGCATTCGTTCGTATGTATGTAACTGTTTCATTATGTATCTGTTCTTATGTATGTCTGTTCTAATGTATGTTATCTGCCCTTATGTAATCTGTTCTTATGAATCCTGTTCTTTATGAATGCATCATTTCTTTGAATGTTTTCTGTTCTTATTTACGTTATCTGTTTTTATGTATCTATTCTTATGTATCTCTTTAAAGGTAATGTATCTGTTATATCATATGTTCTTTATGAATGTATCTGTTCGTTATGTAATCTGTTCTTATTTTTTTTGGTTTTTTTTTTATTCCTCTTATGTATGTATATCTTCTTTATGTAATATCTGTTATGTATGTGTTCTTATGTGTGTATCTGTTCTTATGTACCTCTTCGTATGTATCTGTTCTTATGTGTCTGTTCTTATGTATCTGTTCTTATGTATGTATCTGTTATGTATGTATCCATTCTTAAGTATCTGTTCATATATACCCTTTCTTATGTATGTATCTGTTCATATTCATTTATCTGTTCTTAGGTATGTATCTGTTCTAATGTATGTATCTGTTTTTAAGTATGTATCTGTTATGTATATATTTTTTCTTATGTATCTGTTCTTATTTATCTGTTTTTATGTATGCATCTGTTCTTATGTATCTGTTCTTATGAATGTATCAGTTTATATGTATCTGCTCACATCTTCGTCTGTTTACATGTATCAGTTCTTACGTATCTATCTGTTCATATGTATGTATCTGTTCTAATCTATGTATCTGTTCTAATGTATGTATCTGTTCTTATGTATGTATCTGTTCTTATGTATGTACCTCTTCTTATGTATGTATCTGTTCATATGTATGTATCTGCTCTTATGTATCTGTTCACATCTATGAATCTGTTCTTATGTATCTGTTCTTATGTATGTATCTGTTCTTATTTATATATCTGTTCCTACGTGTGCATCTGTTCATATGTATATGTTCTTATGTATGTATCTTTTCTTATGAATGTGTCTGCTCTTATTTATGTATCTGTTCATATGTATGTATCGGTTCTTATGTATGTATCTGTTCTTATGTATGTATCTGTTCTTATGTATGTATCTGTTCTTATGTATGTATCTGTTCTATTGTATGTATTGGTCATATGTATGTACTATGTTTCTTATGTATGTATCTGTTCTATTGTATGTATCTGTTCACTTATGTATGTATCATATTCTTATGTATGTATCTGTTCTTATGTATGGTTCTGTTTTTATTGGTATGTATAGTCTTATGTATGTATCTGATTCTTATGATGTTATCTGTACTTATGTATGTATCTGTTCTTTGTATGTATCTGTTTCTTATGTATGTATCTGTTCTTATGTATGTATCTGTTCTTATGGATGTATCTGTTCTTATGTATGTATCTGTTCTTATGGATGTATACGTTCTTATGTATATGTTCTTGCGTATCTGTTCTTATGCATCTGTTCTCATATGTCATTCTGTTCTTATGTATGTATCTGTTATTATGTATCTCTTCTTATGTATCTGTTCTAATGTATGTATCTGTTCTTATGTATGTATCTGTTCTTATGTATGTGTTATGTATGTATATGTTCTTATGTATGTATCTGTTCTCATGTATCTGTTCTTATATATGTCTGTTCTTATGTATGTATCTGTTTTTATGTATGTATCTGTTCGTATGTATGTATCTGTTCTTATGTATGTATCTGTTCATATGTATCTGTTCTTATGTATGTATCTGCTCTTATGTATCAGTTCTTATGTATCTGTTCTTATGTATGTATCTGTTCTTATTTATATATCTCTTCTTATGTATGTATCTGTTTGTTATGTATTTGTTCTTATGTATGTATTTGTTCTTATGTATGTATCTGTTCATAAGTATGTATCTGTTCTTTTGTATGTATCCGTTCTTATTTATGAATCTGTTCATATGTATGTACCTGTTCTTATGTTTGTATCTGTTTTTAAGTATGTATCTGTTCATAAGTATCTATCTGTTCTTATATATGTATCTGTTCTTATGTATGTATCTGTTCTAATGCATGTATCTGTTCTTGCGTATCTGTTCTTTTGTATGTATCTGTCCTTATGTATCTGTTCTTATGCACCTGTTCTTACGTATCTATTCTTATGTATCTGTTCTGATATATCATTCTATTCTTATGTATGTATCTGTTCTTATGTATGTATCTGTTCTTATGTATCTGTTCTTTTCTATATATCTGTTCTAAATCTGTATCTGTTCTATGTATGTATCTGTACTTATGTATCTACATTTCTTATGTATGGTATCTGTTCTTATGTATGTATCTGTTCTTATGTATGGATCTGTTCATATGTATGTATCTGTTCTTATGTATGTATATGTTCTTATGTATATATCTGTTCTTTATATATGAATCTGTTCTTATGTATCTGTTCATTATGATATCTGTTCTTATGTACTGTTCTTACGTATCTGTTCTTTATTTATCTTGTTCTGATATGTCATTTGATCTTATGTAGTATCTGTTCTAATGTATGTATCTGTTACTATGGTATTTGTTCTTTTGTGATGTATCTGTTCTTCTGTTTATCTGTTTTTATTCTGTATCTGTTCTTATTGTATCTGTTCTTATGTATGTATTGTTCTTATGTATGTATCTGTTCTTATGTATCTTTTATGTATGTATCTGTTCTTATGTATGTATCTGTTCTTGTGTATCTGTTCTTAAATGTCTGTTCTTATGTATGTATCTGTTCTTAAGTATGTATCTGTTCTTAAATATGTATATGTTCTTTCTTATGTATTTGTTCTTATGTATGTATCTGTTCTCATGTATCTGTTCTTATGTATGTTTGCTCTTATGTATGTACCTGTTCTTATGTATCTGTTCTTATGTACCTGTTCTTACGTATCTGTTCTTATTTATCTGTTCTGATATGTCATTCTGTTCTTACGTATGTATCTGTTCTAATGCAAGTATCTGGTTTTATGTATGCATCTGTTATGTATATATTTGTTCTTATGTATCTGTTCTTATGTATCTGTTCTTATGTATGCATCTGTTCTTATGTATCTGTTCTTATGTATGTATCTGCTCACATCTATGTATCTACTTATATGTATCAGTTTTTAAGTATGTATCTGTTCATACGTATGTATCTGTTCTTGTGTATGTATCTGTTCTTAAATATGTATCTGTTCTTATGTATCTGTTCTTATGTATGTATCTTTTCTTATGTATGTATCTGTTCTTAAATATGTATCTGTTCTTAAATATGTATCTGTTCTTATGAATGTATCTGTTCATATGTATGTATCTGTTTTATGTATGTATCTGTTCTTATGTATGTATCTGTTCTTATGTATGTATCTGCTCTTATGTATGTTTTTGCTCTAATGTATCTGCTCTTATGTATCTGTACTTACGTATGTATCTGTTCTTATGTACGTATCCATTCTTACGTATGTATCTGTTTTTATGTATGCATCTGTTCTTATGTATCTCTTCAAATGAATGAATCTGTTCTTAGGTATCTGTTCTTATGTATGTATCTGTTCTTAAGTATCTGTTCATATGTAACTCTTTGTATGTATCTGTTATGTATCTGTTCCTATGTATCTGTTCTTACGTATCTGTTCTTATGTATGTATCTGTTCTTATTTATGTATCTGTTATGTATGTATCTGTTCATATGTATATGCCCTTATGTATGTATCTGTTCTTATGTATATGTTCTTATGTATCTGCTCTTTGTATGTATCTTTTCCTATGTAATTATCTGTTCTTATGTATCTGTTCTTATGTCTGTATCTGTTCTTATTTATGTGTTGTTCAATATGTACTGTATCCGTTCTTATATATCTGTTCTTAAGTATGGATCTGTTCTTAGTTATGTATCTGTCCATATGTATATGTTCTTATGTATGTATCTGTTCTTATGTATGTATCTGTTCTTATGTATGTATCTGTTCATATGTATCTGTTCTTTAGTATGTGTCTGTTCTTATGTATGTATCTGTTCTTTTGTATGTATTGTTCTTATGCAAGCAACTGTCCTTATGTATGTATCTGTTCTTATGTATGTATCTGTTCTTATGTATGTATCTGTTCTGATGTATGTAACTGTTCTTATGTATGCATCTGTTCTTATGCAAGCAACTGTCCTTATGTATGTATCTGTTCTTATGTATGTATCTGTTCTTATGTATGTATCTGTTCTTATATATCTGGTCTTACGTATTTGTTCTTACGTATCTGTTCTTATGTATCTGTTCTGATATATCATTCTGTTCATATGTATGTATCTGTTCTTATGTATGTATCTGTTCTTATGTGTCTGTTCTTATGTGTCTGTTCTTATGTGTCTGTTCCTATGTGTCTGTTCTTATGTATGTATCCGCTCTTATGTATGTATCTGTTCTTATGTATGCATCTGTTCTTATGTATCTGTTCTTATGTATCTGTTCTTATGTATCTGTCCTTATGTATGTATCTGTTCTTATGTATGTATCTGTTCTTATGCATTCGTTCGTATGTATGTAACTGTTCTTATGTATCTGTTCTTATGTATGTCTGTTCTTATGTATGTATCTGACCTTATGTATCTGTTCTTATGTATCTGTTCTTATGAATCTGTTCTTATGAATGCATCTGTTCTTATGAATGTTTCTGTTCTTATTTACGTATCTGTTTTTATGTATCTCTTCTTATGTATCTCTTTAAATGTATGTATCTGTTCTTATCATCTGTTCTTATGAATGTATCTGTTCGTATGTATCTGTTCTTATGTATCTCCTCTTATGTATGTATCTCTTCTTATGTAATTATCTGTTATGTATCTGTTCTTATGTGTGTATCTGTTCTTATGTACCTCTTCGTATGTATCTGTTCTTATGTGTCTGTTCTTATGTATCTGTTCTTATGTATGTATCTGTTATGTATGTATCCATTCTTAAGTATCTGTTCATATATACCCTTTCTTATGTATGTATCTGTTCATATTCATTTATCTGTTCTTAGGTATGTATCTGTTCTAATGTATGTATCTGTTTTAAGTATATATCTGTTATGTATATATTTTTTCTTATGTATCTGTTCTTATTTATCTGTTTTTATGTATGCATCTGTTCTTATGTATCTGTTCTAATGAATGTATCAGTTTATATGTATCTGCTCACATCTTCCTCTGTTTACATGTATCAGTTCTTACGTATCTATCTGTTCATATGTATGTATCTGTTCTAATCTATGTATCTGTTCTAATGTATGTATCTGTTCTTATGTATGTATCTGTTCTTATGTATGTACCTCTTCTTATGTATGTATCTGTTCATATGTATGTATCTGCTCTTATGTATCTGTTCACATCTATGAATCTGTTCTTATGTATCTGTTCTTATGTATGTTTCAGTTCTTATTAATATATCGGTTCATAAGTGTGCATCTGTACATATGTTATATAGTTCTTATGTTGTTTCTTTTCTTATGTAAGTGTCTGCTCTTATTTATGTATCTGTTCATATGTATGTATCTGTTCTTATGTATGTATCTGTTCTTATGTATGTATCTGTTCTTATGTATGTATCTGTTCTTATGAATGTATCTGTTCTTATGTATGTATCTGTTCATATGTATGTATCTGTTCTTATGTATGTATCTGTACTTATGTATGTAATCTGTTCTTATGTATGTATCTGTTCTTATGTATGTATCTGTTCTTTTGCCTATGTATATGTTCTTATGAGTATATGTTCTTTATGTTTGTATTGTTCTTATGGAATGTATCTGTACTTATGTAATGTGTCTGTCTTAAGTATGTATATGTTCTTATGTATGTATCTGTTTTATGTTGTTATCTTTTCTTATGGATGTATATGTTCTTTGTATGTATTGTTCTTAGGATGTATCCGTCTTATGTATATGTTCTTGCGTATCTGTTCTTATGCATCTGTTCTCATATGTCATTCTGTTCTTATGTATGTATCTGTTATTATGTATCTCTTCTTATGTATCTTTTCTAATGTATGTATCTGTTCTTATGTATGTATCTGTTCTTATGTATGTGTTATGTTGTATATGTTCTTATGTATGTTCCTGTTCTCATGTATCTGTTCTTATATATGGTCTGTTCTAATGGATGTTATCTGTCTTTTTATGTATGTATCTGTTCGTATGTATGTATCTGTTCTTATGCTATGTATCTGTTCATATGTATCTGTTTATGTAGGTATCTGCTCTTATGTATCAGTTCTTATGTATCTGTTTTTTGTATGTATCTGTTTCTTATTTTATATCGCTTTTTATGTATTATCTGTTTGTTATTGTATTTGTCTTATGTATGTATTTGTTCTTATGTATGTATTGTTCATAAAGTTGTATCTGTTCTTTTTGTATGTATCCGTTCTTAATTTTCATGAATCTGTTCATTGTATGTACCTGTTCTTTGTTTGTATCTGTTTTTAAGTATGTATATTTTCAGAAGTATCTATCTGTCTTATATATGTATCTGTTCTTACGTATTGTATCTGTTATATGCATGTATATGTTTCTTGCGTATCTGTTATTGTATGTATCTGTCCTTATGTATCTGTTCTAAGCACCTGTTCTTACGTATCGATTCTTATGTATCTGTTCTGATATATCATTCTATTCTTATGTATGTATCTGTTCTTATGTATGTATCTGTTCTTATGTATCTGTTCTTTTCTATATATCTGTTCTAATGTATCTGTTCTTATGTCTGTATCTGTTCTTATGTATCTTTTCTTATGTATGTATCTGTTCTTATGTATGTATCTGTTCTTATGTATGGATCTGTTCATATGTATGTATCTGTTCTCATGTATGTATATGTTCTTATGTATATATCTGTTCTTATAGTATGCATCTGTTCTTATGTATCTGTTCTTATGTATCTGTTCTTATGTACCTGTTCTTACGTATCTGTTCTTATTTATCTGTTCTGATATGTCATTCTGTTCTTATGTATGTATCTGTTCTAATGTATGTATCTGTTCCTATGTATTTGTTCTTTTGTATGTATCTGTTCTTATGTATCTGTTCTTATGTCTGTATCTCTTCTTATGTATCTGTTCTTATGTATGTATCTGTTCTTATGTATGTATCTGTTCTTATGTATCTTTTATGTATGTATCTGTTCTTATGTATGTATCTGTTCTTGTGTATCTGTTCTTGTGTATCTGTTCTTAAATGTCTGTTCTTATGTATGTATCTGTTCTTAAGTATGTATCTGTTCTTAAATATGTATATGTTCTTATGTATTTGTTCTTATGTATGTATCTGTTCTCATGTATCTGTTCTTATGTATGTTTGCTCTTATGTATGTACCTGTTAGTATGTATATGTTCTTATTACGTAGCTGTTCTTACTGTATGTTTCTGTTTCTTATGCATGTATCTGTTCTTAAATATGCATCTGTTCTTATGTATCTGATATATATGTATCTGTTCTTTTGTATGTATCTGTTCTTATGTATGTATCTGTTCTTAAATATGTATCTGTTTTTATGAATCTGTCTTTGTAGGTACTGTTGATATGTATGTATCTGTTCTTATGTATGTTATCATGTTCTTATGTATGTATCTGTTCTTATGTATGTATCCCTTCTTATGTATGTATCTGTTTTTATATATGTATCCGTTCTTATGTATGCATCCGCTCTCATGTATCTTTTCTTATGTATCTGTTCTTATATGTGTTATATGTTCTTATGTTTGTCATCTGTTCTTGAGTATGTATCTGTTCTTATGTTTGTATTTGTTCTTATGTATGATCTGTTTTATGTGTGTAATTCTGTTCTTATGTATCTGTTCTTATGTATCTTGTTCTTATGTATGTATCTGTTCTTTTGTATCTGTATCGTATGTAATCTAATCTTATGTAATCTGTTATTATGTATTTGTTCTTATGTATGTATTGTTGTTATGTATGTATATGTTTCAAATGTATGTTATTACCTTTTATGTATGTATCTGTTTTATATATGTATCCGTTTTATGTTTGCATCCGCTCTCATGTTCTTTTCTTATGTATCTGTTCTTATATGTGTATCTGTTTTCTTATGTTTGTATCTGTTCTTGTGTATGTATCTGTTCTTATGTATGTATTTGTTATTATGTATGTATCTGTTCTTATGTGTGTATCTGTTCTTATGTATGTATCTGTTCTTTATGTATGTATCTATTCTTATGTATATATCTGTTTTTATGTATGCATCTGTTCTTATGTATTTGGTTCTTATGTTATGTATCTGTTCTTATGTATATGTTCGTATGTATCTAATCTTATGTATCTGTTATTATGTATCTGTTCTTATGTATGTATCTGTTCTTATGTAATTATCTCTTCTTATGTATCTGTTCGTATATGTGTATCTATTCTTATGTATCTGCCCTCCCCCAATCACTTCATATGGTATCTGTTCTAATGTTTGTATCTGTTTTTACGTATGTATATGTTATGTATGTATTTGTTCTTAAATCTCTGTTCTTATGTATCTGTTCTTAAGTATGTATCTGTTCTTATGTATCTGTTCTTATGTATGTATCTGTTTATATGTATGTGCTCACATCTATGTATCTGTTTATATGTATGTGCTCACATCTATGTATCTATTTATATGTATCAGTTCTTATGTATGTATCTCTTCTTAAATATGTGTCTGTTCTTATGTATCTGTTCTTATGTATCTGTTCTTATGTAAGTATTTGTTCTTAAATATGTATATGTTATCATGTATCTGTTCATATGTATTTATCTGCTCTTATGTATTTATCTGTTCTTATGTATGTTTCTCTTCTTATGTATATATCTCTTCTTATGTATGTATCTGTTTTTATGTATGTATCTGTTGTTATGCATCTCTTCAAATGTATGTATCTGTTCTTATGTATCTGTTCTTATGCATCTGTTCATATGTATCTGTTGTATGTATCTGATCTTATGTGTCTGTTCTTAAGTATCTGTTCTTATGTATTTATCTGTTCTTATGTAATTATCTGTTCTTATGTATCTGTTCTTATGTAATTATCTGTTATTATGTATCTGTTCTTCTTTATGTATCTAGGTTTTTATGTCGCTTCCTGAAAAACAATGACTTGTGCCAGGGTACAATAAATTCCTCAGGGTAACTATTGAATTATGTAGCTCTCACTGTTCCACTGTTAAATTAAGACCGTTAAATTAAAACTCTAACAGATTTATAACTCGGAATCTGAGTTAGTGGCTTTCTCATCATCCAAACGGAATGTGCCTTTACAGGACGGTGATGTGGGTACAGAGATCCTCCGAGTGTTCCACCAGTCTGATTGCTGATTTGGATGTTATTTTTGTTGCAACGCCATTATAAGTGAGAAAAGCCTGGCTACAATACTTCATGTAATATTATATTGCGAACTCCTTTATTATTAGCTAAATAAAGAATGTTCGACTATGTATTATTTGATATCACATGAACAAAGTATTCACTCTTGATTGTTATTGTAAATAATAATGTATATGTTTGTTGATTTAATGCTTCTTCTTTTTATAATAATTATATGGTAGGTTATTATTGGGATCTGTGTTCAGCAATAATTGTGCAGTTAACTCACGAATTCGTAATGACACGATTGCAAACAAACCATACCACGGGCGGGGATAGAACCCGCGATCAGAGTCTCAAAACTCCAGACCGTCGCGTTAGCCACTGGACCAGCTAGTCACAATAAGATTCATCCAACTAGGTATTTCTACACCATAGGAAGGTTAGCATAGGCACCACTGTGACCACAAATGCAAGTTTTTACAGGCGAATCTCCAGCTAGCGTGGCCGTGACAAACTCTAGCTCAAGTTCCCTCAAAACTGTTAACATGTTAACGGCTTTGAGGGGACTTGAGCTAGAGTTCGTCACGGTCACGCTATCTGGAGATTCGCCTGTAAAAACTTGCATTTGTGGTCACAGTGGTGCCTATGCTAACTTTCCTATGGTGTAGAAATACCTAGTTGGATGAATCTTATTGTGACTAGCTGGTCCAGTGGCTAACGCGACGGTCTGAAGTTTTGAGACTCTCTGATCGCGGGTTCTATCCCCGCCCGTGGCATGGTTTGATTGTGCAGTTATTTTGATGTACAAGGTAAATGACCAGGCACCAGTTTAGTTGCCGGCTTCACCTGACCGACCTCATGTAGGGGTACACACGGTCACTGTGCCAGGCTCTCAGCCGTGATCACATCCTGGCACTCTTGAATATGTTGTGGTCTCTTGCATGTGACTTTAGAGTTTTCCTTAGCTGATAACTAGTCTGGATAATCTTGTGGAAGTCTCTCTTAATTATTACGGGTGTTTACCTTTGATCTATGTATAATTGTCCAAATTAACGAGTTGGTTCTGGTTTTACTTCTGGGATGTTTTTATTAAAGGAGTGAACTGTCCTTCTCTGGACTACATAAATTTATGTATAAAGAACTTGCTTATTATATTCTCAAAGGAATAGAAATTAAAGATTGGAGTATTTTACTTATTGAGTTTTTATTCTCCCACGAAAAAGAAGTGAATTAATGATTTGTTGCTAGTAAGTTATCTTAAATCAATATTGTCTAGATAAATGGTTGCCATCAAAGAAGGTAACCTGAACTAAGCATAAACTTGATTTTTTTTTGATATTCCAACACTCTTGTGATACAAAAAAACAAACCTTTTGTATCCATGCCAGCGGTACCACAAATGGCTTCCAGAAATGACTTCCGCAATCACTAAAGAGTTGAAATAAGACAACAAAAGGAGATGCCCACAGTTTCCTGATTAACCTTCTCCCAAAGAATTGGATGTTTGTAGGACATATCTTTGCGCACTATAACAAAAACACTACTGCCGTTTTTTAAACAATTTACGAGGGCATTTTATGCTTATGATTTGACAATTAAAAAAAGTCTCGACTGAAAACCCGCCCCATATTCACACACACAAAAAAATAGTGCATTTGCAGCATAATTTGGGGTAATGCAGTAATATTAGTGTTTAATCTGAAAGTGAATAAAAAAAATTTAAATTCCATACTATCACATGACACTATTACCATTTATTGACTAAAAATGGCAAAGGGGCATACATACGGGCGAATAACTGGTAGTATTTTTAAGTAATTTTGGACAGCCCAAAACGTTTCGTAAAACATTTGGTTTTATTTAATGTAGTTATTCTACAGTAAATTTCCCTGCCATTTGTCTTTCGTAACTATACTTAGAACTAAACCTGTCCTGTCTTGCCTTTTTTGTTAATAGGCCCGTACATAAACATTTTTTTACAAATGCGTGAGAACACAAGGTTGGAACACATATGTATTTTTGTAAAAAACACAATGGGGGAAGGGGGTAGGGTGAACCATGTGACGGTTGTAACCCAGCCAGTGCGTAACCACTGACCTGTACTGCCTGAGTTTTCGACACCTCCCAGGGTTTCAACCCCAAACCACTCCTTTTGTTTATAATCGTGTTTTACTATGTTATGTAATTCATCAGGGTAAACCCAGAAAAGTCAAGCACCGATGACAACATTCTCCAGTATTTCACAGAAAACAGTTTGTTAAATAAACTTCGAAAAAAATAACTTTACTTAACTCAAAATCAAGTGAAGTTTTCCTCCGGTTTAAAACACACCAACTGTAATATTTTAATGTGACCAAAATGGTCACAATTTTATCCACAATAATGACAACAACAACATTTGCCTCTCACAAGCCTATACTAAAGAAAATAAAACATTTTCATGCTTTTATTAGATAACAACATTTATCAAGTTGCTCACGTTCAAAATTTGATTTTAATCAAGAAAAGTGCTAAAGTACGGGTCTATAGCACCTGGAAACAAGGCTTTGGGGAATTATGTAAGCAAATGAGAAGAGCTCAGTTCCTGGATCTAGAGCTACTCACGGCATCAAGGCATAATAAAAAATAATGTAAAACTCTACCTGATCATTTCGAGATTAAAAGCTGCACACAGCGCCAACACTGTTAATAATCTTATCTCAGGTAGGACACGCTAGTCTGGAATTTTTAAAACCTATCAAAAATTATTTTCTAAACTAGTATCCAGGAAACTATTTTGAAGAATGATCAATGAAAGTGGACAGATGCGCCTCCCCTCAAGCTCCCCCTCCCCTCCACCTCCCCCTTAAGCTCCCCCTCCCCCCCTCCTCCCCGTCAAGCTCCCCCTTCCCCTCCCACTCCCCACACACACACTTGCAAATTGTTCCACCAGCCACAGAGGTCACACTGTAATGAAAAAAAATGTTCATTAATCAGCAAAAATTAAGATCGCTTAAAAACACAAGTTTTTAATATTTCTAAATATTTTTCGAGCAGTTCTGTTCTATTTAAAATTCTTTTCATTCCTCAGAGAAAGAATATTTAATGTCTATGTTCAATATATAAATACTTCCACTTCAGGTACACCAACGCTTAAGTGTCACTTAAGTGTCACTTAAGTGTCACATACAAACAAGTTTAAGTTATATAATTCTCAATTTAAAACTCACATTGTTGACAGTAAAAGTCAAGTTGTCTTTGAATTAAGATCTTCAGGAATAAAAGTTTGAAGCCTATTTAGGAAATTCTCCAGTAGCTGTTCAGAATCCAACGATTCCAAGATTTTAAACAATTTCCGAAATATTTCAAATTTGCTGCTACAGAGATTCAACTTACAAGATGTCATTCTTGTTATGGAATGTATCATTGTTAATATATTGAAGCCGAAGACAAGACCTTTCTTAATGAATGGAAATCAATATTTCCATTAGTTTAATAATATTGCAAATTGTGATTTACAATACTCATAACAACAGGAAACTTACTTCTCCCCGCCCGAAAATTTGAACCAAACAGAAAAGTAATTTTCCAGTTATTGCACTTTCAGTGATTTATTTTTTACATTGGCAATTTTTCCGAACAAAAAAACTAATTATAATGGGTAAGATGAATCAACCATTAAACATTAAAGCAATTATAAAAAGGGTAGACTCAAATACTTTTAAATGCGATTAAACGTGAAAAGAATCACATCGTTTTACACACGAAAAAGTGGCAGATGTTCACCTACAATTGAATTTTACTCACAACTATGATCGAATTAGAAGGCAACTTTTTTTTAACGATGGAAGCTGCACCGCAGGAAGTTTTGGAAGTTATCGAAGCCATTCCAGGATGCACGGAATGGATTCGAGAACTTAGGTCATCGAGGGCTTACACATGCAAGTTGTACCAAGAGTTTTGTCCTAGTTATTGTAAACAATCGTTAAAGAATCGAAGTTGTTTGGGTGAGGCTTTCTTGTTTTATGAGAAAACATAAGGAAAATGTTGGAGGAAAAAATTATCAGGCAATCACTTATAGTTGCCCTTCGGGTATACAAAATGCTTGTGTTAGTGGAGAATTAAAGTGTGTGTGTGTGCTCACCTTTAAGAACTCACCTGTATAGGATTGCAGGGGTTGAGAGTAGTAGACAATGAGGCTGAGTGGCTTCTCAAAGGATGCCGCCTTTTCACACCTCAGTGATAGTGTCGCCCCTATAAGCTATTCATTGAGATACAGACACACAAATTTGAATATTGTCTGACTTATAGAATTCACAAATAACACCTTATCTCCATCTCCCAATGCACTCCCATCCGACTTTTTATAATTATGTTCATTTTCAATGCTAGATTTGTCCAATTTACCAAAACGTCCTTCTGAACTTTGTATTTTAAATTCGAGAAATTTATCACGCACCTGTGAAGTATTACTAGTAGGTAATACTTCACAGGTGCGTCTAGCTGCTATAGAGGATTCAATAATGACGTGTCCTGGTAATTTTGGGAATCCATCAGTTATCGAATGAGTATAACTGGGCACGGGGGCGTTCATCCCCCCCCCTGGTATAATGTATAGAGCACCAGCCGACATATTAACGTTACGAAAGCTATCAATAGATTAAGATAATTAAAAGTTTCTCTTTCTTAAATTATTAATTTTCAATCGTTTCAAACCATTTTTTCTGCTTCCTCCAGACAATAACTTTTGTCCAACATTCTTCAATGTTTTTACACTTCTATTCCTCGCTGAATTTTTCATTACAGTACTACTAACGTCTTTCAACACATTATGTGCATATTGCAATACTTCCGGGGCAAAGGTATTCAATAAGAATGGTAAAACTTTTCTGGCCCCCCGCCCCTCCCTCTAGCTTTATATAATATGATATCCAAACCTCTCTCTTTTACCCTAAAAGTATCTAAGAGTTTCAGGAATGATTCCACTGAAGGAGGGGAGAAACTGGTTCTCATCTTGACGGTTCGTTCAATATTAACTCAACTTGATCATTCACTCTCGTTTTATAGGTCTTAAATGTAGTACACATACAGTAGAACACTTGTCATTATATTGAATTAACCTTCCTTTCTGATCAGCGAGCTTAATACTCACTTGATCAATTATCTTTTTATTAAGTGATTTGTACATTGTGGGATCATAATTAGATCTTAATGTATTAATATTAACTACTCCAAAAAGAGATACCAACTGATGCCCAAAAATAATGGGATCAATCAAATCACTATATATTAGCATATAATTAATAATGCCTGGTTCAGGATCGGGTGGGTTTACTGTCTTCACAAAACACTCGTTACAAATAGCCTCATTTTTACTTGTAAAAACATACAAGACTTCATTACCTGAGAACCTCAACATATCACATCATTATCTATCAAATTTCAACCCCACATAACCACTTTTAATATTCGAAGGTAGTATTTTTTTTTCAAGTTAATAACCACTCTGTTTATTCCGGGATGATAAGTTAACACAGTTGAATTTTTGGGGATGATAATACCTGTTGACTTTTTAATTTTACTTATCATATTTTCATTAATATCCTAATTTATTGCTTCTAAAATCCTTGCCATATCACCTCCAATAATTTTGCTCATATCAATTTCGTGGATAAATTTATTTACAGTAGATTTCTCACATTTAATATATATACTCAAATTCTTTTGTGATTAGATTTAGATTTTGCCACCGAAGTGGCTAGTTTATTGTGCACCCTATATCCATCCTGTGGACGGTAGCACAAGAGCATATGGATACACAAAAGGCCTAGGAACTAGGCCCCAAAGAGTTAACAGGAATACATATGGATTTATATCTACATATCTATAGTTCACTTATCTGTTACAAGCAAATTTAGGAAATTTGCTTATGTTTATTAATAAGATATTTTGACATGTCACATAGGTTATTATACTGTCTGTCTCTGTATTCCTCAATAAGTGGACAATTAAGCACATAGTGTTCAAGAGAGTGACCATATGCCTGATCACATAATTTACATTTAGTTGATCATCATCTGTGTGTCTCCCAAACTGCCAGAAGTACTTGTAACCAAGCCTAAGCTTGGCCACTACAACATCAGTCAGTCTGTTCACATTGCAAGTTGCTCCATAAACATACTAATATACGTTCATGTTATCATAGTGGGTTATAGATCTACTCAGGCTTCTAACTGCATTCCTATAACAATCATTTTCATTATTTACTTCTCTCCTAATATTATTCCTAATGTTAGACACAGTTATACCAAAGTTATATTCTACATTCTCCTTCTGGGTACTCTTCTTGGCTAACATATCAACTTTATCATGAAGGAGTAATCCAATGTGTGATGGGATCCATAGCAATTGTACATTAATTCCTTTGTCCCTAATTTTTGAGTATCTATACCTGGCTTCTCCAATGAGCATGTTGTTGGAGTCATTATATGAGTCAAGAGCCTTCAATGATGATATAGAATCAGTAATGATGATAGAGTCAAGCTCAGTGTCATAGGTTAACTTTAGCGCCATTAGGATTGCAAACAATTCAGTTTGCATTGTAGACGGCCAGTTGTTAATTCTTATGCCTAACTCAACAAATTTATTATCGTTCTTAACTAGGGAGGTGTCAACAAGAGCAGATGCAGACCTGCCAGAAGACTCCTGTTTAGATCCATCAGTGTATATAACTTGTGATAACTTATTACTATCAGCTGGTGAGAAATTTCTTCTTGAGCAGTTGCTCTAACAAGTGATTTAAGGAACGGATTACTAGCAATGAGCTTCTTGGGAGGAACTTGCAGGTATGTGATACTAAATGAACACATCTTCCACGAAGGGGTGAAATGCTCTTGTTGCCTACAGTGATACAGTTCATGCAGGTTATGAAACTTAATGCAATTGCATGTTTTCACAATCCATTTAGATCTATGTGTATTTACCTCTAGACACTTTGTAAGATTCATTGTGACAGTGTCTGGTTCGTTTCTCAACATTCTAATACCGAGTACAATGTTAATCTCAACAATCCTATCACTGATACTAGAAATACCAAGCTCCTTCCTCATGTTAAGAACTTTTGTAGATCTGGGACAGCCAAGAATAATTCTGAGAGATTCATTTTGCATTAACTCCAAGGGTCGGAGAGAACTTTCTCTAGCTAATATCAACATGGGAGCAGCATAATCAATTAAGAACCTAACATAGGCTATGTACATCATTCTCACGATTCTCACATTAGCACCATAGTTGGGGTTGTAGCCAGCAACAGCTTTGAGAGCATTTAGCCTAGCTTTGAATTTCTAATTTAGTTGTGGTATAGTGGATTTGTTAAAGGGTACATCTACACCAAGATATCTGTAAATTTTAACGTAGCTAATGATTTCACCCTGCAAATAGATGGGTGAGGGATGTCGTTTGCTTGTTAATATCTTTGTTTTAGAGGAAGATATTATGAGGCATATGTGTCGGGATAAATTATATTTTTCAGAGCAACCTCATAATCAATTTTATTATCTATTATAATAGGATCATATAATTTATTAATGAATTCCGACGGTGTATGGTGGGAACTAAATCAACACTGAAATTGCAACAGATGTATAGAAGTTGATCAGCCATCTCGTCACAGTCACTCTTATAACCCAGACTGAGTAAAAACACATAATCATAAAGCTTATATACTTACCTATTATGCTATCCACGGTGAATCCTCATGCGTGTCGCCGCCTCCTCCTTCATGCAATAACTGAGTTCGCACTTTTGGATTCCTTACAAAATGGAAATGTATACCTGACACATTTAATAAATGCTTTATTTTTGATAAGTAATCAGAATCGATTCTTCTCTCCATGATTTCACATTATTTTCGGATAAAACATTTAATTTTTTAATAATATTACATTTAGTTATGGGGGTAAGAGGGTCACCATTCCCATCCCAACTCACCCAAGGATTCATTTGCAATAATACCAACATTGATTTCAAATATTCTATATTTCGTGCACTCACTCTTATGTGCATCAATGTTGACAAATCTGGGGTTTTCTGAGGTTTCACCGAAGCAACTGCAGGTGGGTTAAGTTCTCCTACAGGGTTTCGCTTAATCTGGCGCTTCAAGCATCCACCTCCTTCTAAATTCCCATCACCCCCCGATTTTACTATCTCGAGGGTTTTCCGATTCATAACTGAAATCGGTACAAGATGGAATTCTTTCATGATTTACTAAACAATCTTGAAATAATATCTACTATTAGAGGTAATATAATGCTTAGAAGATTTCCACCTCTGATACTCAACAAATACTTTTTACGTTGAAAACCAATTTTCTTACAAGTTAATGCTCTAATCTCGTTCTTGTATTTTTGAATATTTTAGGATCTAGCGGTATTTTATTCTTGATCAAATCCTTAAAAATCTCACTGATACAACATATATGTGTTTTCTTAAACTGTTGTAATAAACTTTTTTGTTGATTGTGAGGGAGACTAGAACGTAAAGTAATTAATTCCTTAATTTTCAACAAATCTTCTTTTCTGACCCACGAATTAAAAGTTGGATCATAACCTTAATAAGATACCAAATAATGTGTAATTCCACCATTTTTTTTTTTCATTTCAGTACTCTGTGGATAATATATTCTGGAGGTGGTATGACTGGAATCAATTCTTCGCGATAAAATGATCCTTTAATCTTTTCACCTTTTAAATCTTCCAAATGATATGTTGCTATAGGTTGAGGCTCATTAATTCTAAATCTTTTAAATATTTCCTCTGTATTTTGTGTGTGAAACCCTCGGTTTATACTATATTAAAATACAGAATACTGTAAACAAACACAATTAAACTCCTGATGATCAGAGATGTTGTATAAATATGGAATATGAAATACAGTAGTTGGTTTCTGAGAAGAATTAAAATAATGTACTAAGCAAAACAAGTTATTAGATAAAAAATTAATCAGTATAAAAAATAAGAGAAATCTGTAGTTACCAGAAAAGGAAATATGTTAAAGTTATTTCAGACTAAACAAATTAGTTGAAGAAACACTTTCATTGATTCCAGGTTTAAGTTGCTGATATGAAAATTTTCCAGAATTCTTAAATCCAAAGTATTCTGCTCTGTAGCTATATTCTTGCCATCATCTGAATTCAGTAAATGATTATGAAACTCATCTGAGTGAAGGTTCAGAAAAAAATATTTTAATTTTATTTGGGAGTAATTATTACGCAATAATTAAGGTTAGCATTTTTTAATATTGTAACTCAGTTGACTTTTACAGAGAACTTTGTGAAACAGGATTTACCATCTAGAGAACACTTTTGTTTGCTATTCATGAATTCTCTCCTTTACAGGTGCTCCACAACTCTTCTGAAAATATTTTCCATGACCTTGCATACTATGTACGTCAGTGACACTGACATGTAGGTCACTGTCACATATCTGTTCTTTTTTTTAAATATTGGGACTTCATTCGCTATTTTCCAGACCTCTTGCATATGTCATGTTTCAGATAACTTGTTGAAGATCGTTGCAAGTGGTTCACGCAATTCCTCGACGACCTTTATCCGAGGTCATGAAGAGATGTTGTTTGGTCCCATTGTCTTTGTAGTACTTAACTCTCTCAGCACTTTTTTCGCCTCTCCTCCTGTTGTGTGTACTGTATCCAGAACACATCAACTCACTCTCCCTCTTTATCTCCACTGATTCCAATGTAAATATCTCCCTAATTTTTTTGTTTAGCTAATCACAGACTTGCTGATCATTCCTAGTAAGCTCACCTCCTTTCTTCTTCAGCCTTATTTACTTATCCTTCGCAGTTTTCTTTTTTCTCCTGTGGCTGCTCGTCAACTGTGACACAAATTAGGTTGTCACTCCAAATTTCTGTTCAACCTCTCTTTTAATTCACATATATATATTTGTTTCTGGTTCTACTGCTTATTTCTCTATTTTGTTGTATTCTTTGGTTACAATTTTTCTTCCACCGTTCTTACCGTTTAACTTTTTCCTCCGGTACCTCATTGTGTTCCAAGTGCTAACACTTCTTTCCTCTGCTTCTTCTGTTTCTGGGTATTTATTTTCCTTCAGACAACTGGCACTTGCCTCCTACATGCTCTATTGTTTTTCTCCCTGTCTTTCTGTCAAGCTTCTTTATTTATGAAGTTTTCGATGATCAATGGTTTTGCACTTCATGTGTATCTTCTAGCCAGGTCTACAAACTTGCCCACCGACGCCCTTTTGTCATAATCCTGCCTTGGTATTTTCTTTAATGATAGGTTTGAACGTTTATTGCCTGTTACCACCCTGGGTCTTCCAGTGAATTGTTCAGTCATGAAGTCGGTCGAAACTCTCATCGTATATTCTGCCCACCTAAAAAACTTCACGGGTTTTCCCAAAAAACAAACGCTACTGCTGTACCTCCTCTGTTCCCTGTGTCCATTCTCAATATTTGATCTTCATGAAAACCGCATTTATTATTGCATCTGTGAGTTTGGGCTAAATTATTAACTACAATATCTGGGATTTGTCTACTGTGGGGGAAAAGTTAAACAGATAGGAGTAGCGAGCGAGTATAGGGTAACGATAGTTTGATTGCCGGCTGCTGTTAAGTAGGGTAAGTCTAGCTCCCGCTACCCCCCCCCCCCCCCTCCGTTTCTCACCCACCCCGAAAGGTGACGTGTGGGGCTCCGGCCAAACAGTAATCACTCGACTCACAGCTCCCGCAACCAACTGTAAGTACAAGCCGCTCCTATTCTAGTGGACTTATTGGGTTTGAAAGTTTCACTTTTGGCCAATAATAAACTTAGTCCTTTCAGCCTTGATCTCCATGTTAGATGTTTTGATAATCACCAAGTTTCAGGTATTGAAATTTAAATCATGGAGAGTGATTTCTTAAGCATTGGGCAATCTGTCTCTTTCCAGCTTGGAATGACAGATCGGGTCACCTGCCAACCAACGAGAAGTGTTGAAGGAGAAGGCCCTTTTGCAAAAGTCCGGAGACGTCACATGTTGACTGCTACCTGATTACTTGTGGGCGCCCACAGACCTTTAACCCCTCATCTTGGTAGTGGTAAAGAACCTGCGTTCCTGTCATCTGGACTGACTATTCAAGGCTATAGACTCTGTGAAGAACTGGCCGTTGGGTTGTCACCAACATCTGTGACCCCCCCCCACACACATCATCAACAACGGCTATAATCTCTACAAGACAGTAAAACATCAACCAGACACCCAAGTTTAATTGTATATATTAGCGTTGAATTCAGATATCATTTATATTTTTAATTTTTCTTTAATGCAGGATAAATATTTCTTATTTAAGTATTTTATATTTTATATTTTCTAAATAATAAAGTGTTTATGTTTGTCAGTTTTTATTCTTTTTCTATTCATTAATTTTCCTGAGGAGGAGCCAGCCTTGGTAATACTGTCTGAAGTTGTTACAAGGCTGAGTAAGCCTTCACATCTACTATCCGTTCTTTACACTCTTCCATCTTCTCAGTTTGTCGTGGATCATGCACAAGTATAAGGGAAGGCATAGTTATCGGCCGGGGGAAGGGGGTATGATAGGTGCTGGTTGTGAGGGCCGATGTTGCAACTGAATGTGTGTGATGGAGGGTGGTGAACAACAGGATGACTGGGATGGGTGATGGCGTTGTTGGTGAAGGTTAAGTGTGGTGGTGTTTGTGGGGGGGGGGGGATGAGGGTAAGGTATGATTTGTTTTGAGTCATTGGGGTTGATGGGAAGTTTTGGTTTGGATTTCAGGGATTTGGGTTTTCCCCTGTTGGTGTTTACCTAGTCAAAATTTTGGGCATTATGGCACTGAACATGGCGTCCACTTGATCCCCAAAGCTAACTGGTTCTTCTTCCTACTTTTCCGGATTACGACTGTTTGTTTCTATTCCTAAACAAAATGTCCCCTCCATGTATTATCTGTCTTGATCGTGGTCACATGATGTTATGGGTCTATTGCCCTCTTCCCCCCCATCCCCCCCGAAAAAAACTGTTTCCATCTCAAGATACAATCTAGCGCCTTTTCCCGGATACAAGCGTCAGGACGGTCGTATTTGGTTCCTCGTTTATTTCTTAATTCTCTAAGAATTTACCACATGGAAGACCTCAGCCTCAACACCTGTATGATCAATGATGTTATAAATTTATGTTTCTTTCATTGCCCAATATCTAGTCAATTGCCAGCCCATCAGCATCCTGAAGGCCCTAGATAATTAATTCACTGATCAACAAAAAAAAATTTCTTGTCAAAGATATTTGAAAGTATTTAGGATATTTTTGGGTTACTGAAATCGAAAATGTCACCAGTAGGTTTTGCAAATTGGCTCCAGTTTGTAAGATATTGCATATCTACCGTCAGTTAACAGGGAACTTAACCATAACGCTTGTATATGTTTATGTAGTGACACTTTATACATACAGATAGTTTTAATAAGGATTAAAATTTTATTTTTAAATAATTGAATATTTAACGAAAAGAGTTGTATTAACAACGACCACCTGACAATACTGTAAATTTTATTTTTTTCCAGATAAACATGAGTTCCTCACGAAGAGTCTGCTTAAACAATCCCAAAACATTCTGCTATATTTGTGGCGAATACTCTTTGCAAAAGCAAAACATAAACATCACAGACTTTGTAAAACGAGCTTATCTTGCGTATTTTGGAGTGGCGCTTTAAGAACAAGACAAGTCTTGGGCTCCCTATATGGTTTGCAAAACCTGTGTAGAGTGCTTACGGCAGTGGAAAAATAGGCAAAGTAAATGCTTAAACTTGGGTATGCCTATTGTGTGGAGACAGTCGAAAAACCAACACGATTGTTATTTCTGTATGGTGCCTCGTGGCCTGGTGGCAGAAGCTCTCACTGCACATGGTGAGGGTCCGGGTTCAATTCCCGACGAAAGGGTGGAAACACTAGGCGCTTTTCCTTACACCGGCTGTCCATGTTCACCCATCAGTAATAATGGGTACCTGGGTGTTAGTCGACTGGTGTGGGTAGCATCCTGGGACAAAACTGGCCTAATTTGCCCGAAATACTCTGCATAACAAGTGGCTTTCCAATACAGTAGAAACTCATTGATGTCAGCTAGGCCTGTATACCTTGTACATGTAACCTACTTGTACAAATAAAGATATTTTTATCATCATTATTCTTATTGTGAATGCGAAAGGTTTCAGTCGATTTCCTGATTTGGAGTCAGCAAAGAGGCCTGTGCCACACAGTGAAGAAGTCACCATACTTGTGTTTGCAACACTGTCTGACATTCCGTTGTCAGATGTTGAAGAAACTCAGAGTTTAGGATGTAACACAGGTGATAGCATTTCAACACCACATCAGTTCTTCCAAGGAAAAAATGGTTATAACTGACCATAAATTTTAAATGAGTGGACCGGTAAGCTAGCGGAAGGGCCCTCAGAGAGATGGCCTAAAGCTCCAACGGCGGTCATCATCTGACTAAGACCCGCGTCAGGAAACACTTGTCATGTTTCCTGACGAACCTTACCTAACCTAACCTTCTTCCAAGAAGAACTCAGTGATCTGATACGTGTCCTCAGTCTGTCAAGGTAAGCATCTGAACTCTTAACATCCAGACTAAAAGAAAAGAAGTGTCTACATAAAAAGTTAAAATAACAGCTTATTGGACAAGTGAAAGGGTTTAAAATTGTTCCTTACTGCACCCTTCCTCCCGGGTGTGTGTCTTGTGCTTGGTTTTCCCGGGTGTGTGTCTTGTGCCTTGCCCGCCGGCTTTGTGTCTTGGGGCTTGTTGCCCGGCTGGTTTTGTCTTGTGGGTTGTTTCCTGGCTGTGTGTCTTGTGCTTTGGTTGCCCGGCTGTGTGTCTTGTGCCTTGCCTGCCTGGCTGTGTGTCTTGTGCTTTGGTTGCCTGGCTGTGTGTCTTGTGCTTTGGTTGCCTGGCTGTGTGTCTTGTGCCTTGCCTGCCTGCTTGTGTCTTGTGCTTTGGTTGCCTGGCTGTGTCTTGTGCTTTGGTTGCCTGGCTGTGTGTCTTGTGCCTTGCCTGCCTGGCTGTGTGTCTTGTGCTTTGGTTGCCTGGCTGTGTGTCTTGTGCTTTGGTTGCCTGGCTGTGTGTCTTGTGCCTTGCCTGCCTGGCTGTGTCTTGTGCTTTGGTTGCCTGGCTGTGTCTTGTGCTTTGGTTGCCTGGCTGTGTGTCTTGTGCTTTGGTTGCCTGGCTGTGTCTTGTGCTTTGGTTGCCTGGCTGTGTGTCTTGTGCTTTGGTTGCCTGGCTGTGTCTTGTGCTTTGGTTGCCTGGCTGTGTCTTGTGCTTTGGTTGCCTGGCTGTGTGTCTTGTGCCTTGCCTGCCTGCTATGTCTTGTGCTTGGTTGCCTGGGTTTTGTCTTGTGCTTTGGTTGCCTGGCTGTGTCTTGTGCTTTGGTTGCCTGGCTGTGTCTTGTGCTTTGGTTGCCCGGCTGTGTCCCTTGTGCTTTGGTTGCCTGGCTGTGTCTTGTGCTTTGGTTGCCTGGCTGTGTCTTGTGCTTTGGTTGCCTGGCTGTGTGTCTTGTGCTTTGGTTGCCTGGCTGTGTCTTGTGCCTTGCCTGCCTGGCTGTGTCTTGTGCTTTGGTTGCCTGGCTGTGTGTCTTGTGCTTTGGTTGCCCGGCTATGTGTCTTGTGCCTTGCCTGCCTGGCTGTGTCTTGTGCTTTGGTTGCCTGGCTGTGTCTTGTGCCTTGCCTGCCTGGCTGTGTCTTGTGCTTTGGTTGCCTGGCTGTGTGTCTTGTGCTTTTTGGGTTGCCCGGGTATGTTCTTGTCCTTGCCTGCTGCTGTGTCTGTGCTTTGGTTTGCCCGGCATGTGTCTTGTGCTTTGGTTGCCCGGCTGTGTGTCTTGTGCCTTGCCTGCCTGGCTGTGTCTTGTGCTTTGGTTGCCTGGCTGTGTCTTGTGCTTTGGTTGCCTGGCTGTGTCTTGTGCTTTGGTTGCCCAGCTGTGTGTCTTGTGCCTTGCCTGCCTGGCTGTGTGTCTTGTGCTTTGGTTGCCCGGCTGTGTCTTGTGCTTTGGTTGCCTGGCTGTGTCTTGTGCTTTGGTTGCCTGGCTGTGTCTTGTGCTTTGGTTGCCTGGCTGTGAGTCTTGCGCTTTGGTTGCCTGGCTGTGTCTTGTGCTTTGGTTGCCTGGCTGTGTCTTGTGCTTTTTTTGCCTGGCTGTGAGTCTTGCGCTTTGTTGCCTGGGGTGTCTTGTGCTTTGGTTGCCTGGCTGTGTCTTGTGCTTTGGTTGCCTGGCTGTGAGTCTTGCGCTTTGGTTGCCTGGCTGTGTCTTGTGCTTTATTTGCCTGGCTGTGTCTTGTGCTTTATTTGCCTGGCTGTGTCTTGTGCTTTATTTGCCTGGCTGTGTGTCTTGTGCTTTGGTTGCCTGGCTGTGTCTTGTGCTTTGGTTGCCTGGCTGTGTGTCTTGTGCTTTGGTTGCCTGGCTGTGTGTCTTGTGCTTTGGTTGCCTGCTGTGTTCTTTTGCTTTGGTTGCCTGGCTGTGTGTCTTGTGCTTTGGTTGCCTGGCTGTGTGTCTTGTGCTTTGGTTGCCTGGCTGTGTGTCTTGTGCTTTGGTTGCCTGGCTGTGTGTCTTGTGGGTTTTGGGTTTCCTGGGTGTGTGTCTTGTGTTTGGGTTGCCTGGCTGTTGTCTTTTGGTTTGGTTGCCTGGCTGTGTGTCTTGTGGTTTGGTTGCCTGGCTGTGTGTCTTGTGGTTTGGTTGCCTGGCTGTGTGTCTTGTGGTTTGGTTGCCTGGCTGTGTGTCTTGTGGTTTGGGGTTTCCTGGGGTGTGTCTTGTGGTTTGGGTTTCCTGGCTGGTGTCTTGTGGTTTTGGGTTTCCTGGCTGTGTGTCTTGTGGTTTGGTTGCCTGGCTGTGTGTCTTGTGCCTTGCCTGCCAGGGTGTCTTTGAGTATATGTGTACTCACGTACTCATCTATACATGGTTGCAGGGGTCGAGTCACAGCTCCTGGCCCAGCCTCTTCGCTGGTCAATACTACGTTCACTCCTGATTACAAGAGCCTTGTCGTACCTCTTAAAGCTATGTATGTATCCCGGCTCCGCCTCTCCAGATTGATCCACTTCCTGACAACTCTAAGTCTGAACAAATGCTTCCTAACATCTCTATGAATCAGCTGAGTTTTCAACTTCCAGCTGTGCTTTCTTGTTCTTATTTCCCATGTATGAACCATTCTGCCTCCGTGTGTGTGCGTGTGTGTGTGTGTGTGTGTGTGTGTGTGTGTGTGTGTGTGTGTGTGTGTGTGTGTGTGTGCGTGTGTGTGTGTTGTGTGTGGTGGTGTGTGTGTGTGTTGTGTTTTGTGTTTGCGTGCGTGTGTGTGGTGTGTGTGTGTGTGTGTGTGTGTTTGGTGTGTGTGTGTGGGGTGTGCGTGCGTGTGTGTGTGTGTGTGTGTGTGTGTGTGTGTGTTGTGTGTGTGTGTGAGTTACTCCCTAGTTGTACTCACCTAGTTAGGTTGCAGGGTCGAGTCCAAGCTCCTGGCCCCCCCCTCTTCACTGGGCGCTACTAGGTTTCTCTCCCTGAACCATGAGCTTTATCGTACCTCTGCTTAAAGCTATGTATGATCCTGCCCCCACTACATCGCTTCCCAAACTATTCCACTTTCCCGAATACTCTGTGGCTGAGAAATACTTCCTAACATCCCTTTGATTTTATCTGTGTCTTTAGGTTCCAACTGTGTCCCCGTGTTTCTGTGTCCGTCTCTGGGAAAATCCCGTCTTTGTCCACCTTGTCATTCCTCTCATGATTTTGTAAATCGTTTTTCATGTCCCCTCTATCTCTCCTGTCCTCCATGTCGTCAGGTTGATTTCCCTTAACCCTCTCCTCATAGGATATACCTCTTAACCTGGGACTAGTCTTGTTGCAAAACCCTTTTCACTTTCTCTAGTTTCTTTACATGCTTGGGTAGGTGTGGTTCCAAACTGTGCCGCATGCCTCCAATATGGGCCTAACGTACGCGGTGTACAGGGTCCTGACGATTCCTTTTTAAGATGTCGGAATGCTGTTCTGAGGTTTGCCAGGCGCCCCTATGCTGCAGCAGTTATTTGGTTGATGTGCGCTTCAGGAGATGTCTGTGTTATACTCACCCCAAGATCTTTTTTCCCTTTATTTATCTTTGTAGTCTCTGGCCCCCTAGACTGTTCCCGTCTGCGGGCTTCTTTGCCCTTCCCCAATCCTCATGACTTTGCCCCTTGGTGGGATTGAACTCCAGGAGCCAGTTGCTGGATCAGGTCTGCAGCCTGTCCAGATCATTTGTATTTCCCCCTGGTCTTCGATCGAATGAACTCTTCTCATCAACTTTACGTCATCTGCAAAAAGGGACACCTCGGAGTTTATTTTCCAAACCGTCAGTCGTTCACAAATACCAGAAACAACACTGGTCCTAGGACTGACCCCTGTGGGACCCCCGCTGGTCACAGGTGCCCACTCTGACACCCGGCCACGTACCATTACTCGCTGCTGTCTTTCCCGACCAAATATTCCCTGATCCATTGCAGTGCCTTCCCTGTTATCCCTGCTTGGTCCTCCGGTTTTTTTTTTCACCCAATCACTTGTGTGGTAAAGTGTCCAAAAAAACCTTCTTGCAGTCCAAGAAAAATGCAATCTACCCACCCCTCTCTCTCTTGTCTTACTGCTGTCACCATGTCATAGAACTTTCCCGTAGGTTTGTGACACAGGATTTCCATCTCTGAAACCATGTTGGCTGCTGGTGATGAGATCACTTTCTAGATGTTCCACCATTCTTCTCCTGACAATCTTTTCCATGATTTTGCATGCTATACATGTCGTGACAAATGGTCTGTAGTTTAGTGCTTCATGTCTGTCTCCTTTTTTAAAGATTGGGGCTACATTTGCTGTCTTCCATGCCTCAGGCAATCTCCCTGTTTCGAAAAGATGTATTGAATATTGTTTTTAGGGTACACATAGCGCCTCTGCTCCCTCCTCTCAGGACCCATGGAGAGATTTATCTGGCCCCATTGCCCTTTTAGGGATCTACTCACTCAGAATCTCTTCACTTCTTCCTCGGTTGCGTGACTGGTTCCAGCACATGGTGGTGTACCCCAAACCTCTCCTTTTTTCTGGGAAACCCCTTTTGTCTCCTCTGTGAACACTTCTTTTAATCTCTTGTTGAGTTCCTCACATACTTCACGGTCATTTCTTGTTGTCTCTCCTCCTTTCCCTTTGCCTGATAAACCCGACCTTAACGGTTGTTTTCTTCCTGATATGGCTGTATAACAGCTTCGGGTCAGTTTGGCTTTTGCTGCTATGTCGTGTTCATATTGACGTTGGGCCTCCCTTCTTATCTGTGCATATTTTGTTTCGGCTCTACGACTGCTCCTTTATTCTCCTGGGGCCTTTGCCTTCTATATTTCTTCCATTCCCTAGCACACTTGGTTTTGCCTCCTTGCATCTTTGGGTGAACCATGGGGTCATCCTGCTTTTTCATTATTCCTTTTACCCTTGGGTACCCAAAACCCCTCCTCAGCCTCCTTGCACATTGTGACTACATATTCCATCTCTCAAAAACTGGCTTCCTTGCCAGTTCTCTGTCCCACTGAACCTCTTTTAGGAAGTTCCTCATTCCTGGGGTATCCCCTTTCCTGTAGTTTGGTTTTATTTGTCCTGGCCTTCCTGCTTCCCCCTCCACTTGTACTCTACTGTGTATTCGAAGCTCAAAACCCATGATGGCTGGCCCCAAGGGTCTTTCATGTGTGATGTCCTCAATATCTGCCCCTACTCAAGGTGAATACTAAGTCCCCGTCTTGCTGGTTTCATCCTCTCCTCCTCTCTTGTATTGTCCCTTACGTGTTGGTGCATGAAGTTTTCCTGTACCACCTCCATCATCTTAGCCCTCCATGTTCTTGGCCCCTATGTGCTCCAAGTTCTCCCATTCGATCTCCTTGTGGTTAAAGTCGCCCATGATCAGGAGCTTTGCCCTGCAGCATGAGCTCTTCTGGCCACTGTAGCCAGTGTGTCAACCATCGCTCTATTTCTCTCGTCATACTCTTGCCTTGGCCTCCTGCTGTTCTGTGGTGGGTTTATACATCACTGCAATTATCACCTTGGGACCACCAGAGTGAAGCGTTTCCCGCTATGTAATCACTTTCTTCTCCGCTGTGTTTCCCTCTCAGCTCATCAAAAATTTCCCTCGGTGTTTGATCAGCAAATGCCCTCCCCACCCCCCGTGTTTCCTTCTGTCTTTTCTCAGATCTGGTATCCCGCTGGAAAGATGGCATCTGTTATCATACCTGGAAGCCTGGGTTTCTAGTGATCGCTATTGATGTCTGGTGATGCCTCTTGACGCTTACGTGCCACCCTCCTCCACTGCTGCAACACTGTCTGGTCAGGTCGTTAATAGTGGCTTGCTGCGACACTGCTGAGTCAGGTGTTTATAGTGTTGACTGCAACACTGCTGAGTCAGGTGGTAGATAGTGGTTGCTGCAACACTGCTGAGTCAGGTGTTATATAGTGGTTGCTGCAACACTGCTGAGTCAGGTGTTATATAGTGGTTGCTGCAACACTGCTGAGTCAGTTGGTAGATAGTGGTTGCTGCAACACTGCTGAGTCAGGTGTTATATAGTGGTTGCTGCAACACTGCTGAGTCAGGTGGTAGATAGTGGTTGCTGCAACACTGCTGAGTCAGATGCTTCACACTTACAACACTCTACAGTTTTTCCAACAACTTCTCTTTCTGTGATATAGATAAACATAAATGCATCCTCTGTTTTTTTCATTATTACATATATGTGAATACTGACCACAGAGAACTCACATGTATGTGAATACTGATCACAGAGAACTCACATGCATGTGAATACTGACCACAGAGAAGTCACATGCATGTGAATACTGACCACAGAGAAGTCACATGCATGTGAATACTGACCACAGAGAAGTCACATGCATGTGAATACTGACCACAGAGAACTCACATGTATGTGAATACTGACCACAGAGAACTCACATGTATAAATAACAAAAAGGCACAATACCGTGACTGGAACGATACCCAAATAACCCGCACATAAAAGAGAGAAGCTTACGACGACGTTTCGGTCCGACTTGGACCATTGACAAAGTCACACTAATCAGAGGTGGAGCAGGACGGCTATATATAGGCAGGAAGAGGTGGTGGTAGTAGTAGTAGTAGTACAAGAATTGTATATAATACCGACAAGATGAAATTAAGACACATGCACAACACTCGGGCATCCCCATCGTAGACGTTTCGCCATCCAGCCAGCCACAGGATGGCGAAACGTCCACAACAAAGACAACCAGACGCCGCATATGTGTCTTAATTTCATCAGTAGTTGTAGTAGTAGTAGAAGAAAAAGAGGTAGTAGTAGTGGTAGTGGTAGAAGTGGGAAATAAGGATGACGAGCCAGTCAAATACAAAGGGGAGCACTGCAAGAGAGCTAGATGCCCACAGAGGGAGAGCAAGCACACAGAGGTGCGTGAAAGGGGAAGTGGTAAAATAAATGAAGAAGGAAAAAAACCGAGCAGGAGAGAAAAGCAACCCAAAGGGGAAAAAAGGGAAAGAGGAAAAAGGGGAAGGGGAAAGAAGAAAAAAAAAAAGAAAAAATGGGATTCGGTTAAGTCACGGGTTTTCAAGTTTGGAGCATTTTAAAATGTAGTGGGGAGGGGAAGGCATCTACAGAACGAACCCAGGGCAAAGGGTTTTCAAAAGGGAAAGTTGTGTATTAAAAAGGGATTCAACTAGACGGGACTGTTCGATTTTGGAAGTAGGGAAGACAGTTTTAGCAAAACCAGTCAAAGGAGGGCTATGATCTCTGACGTGAAAAAAAGAGCATTTTTTATGTGGGCAACCCCAAACACATTTTTGTGCCCCCCTAAGTCTGTCAAAAAGGTCAAACCATTTTCTCCGAAGTTTGAAGAGGACGGGGGGAGAAGAAAATAGAGTGACACCACAACACTGTGAGGGGGGAGAGTAGAACGAGATTAGTGAGAAGAGTGTTAGCGGGGGAAGGGAAAGCTTGGTCTAAGGGACGGGGAGAATTTGTTGATTAAAAGACCGGAAATGAGGGAAGGCAAGGATAAAGATTTCCCCAGATTAGAGTTTGGGAGAGAAAAATTGGTTTAGCACGTGAAGGGCAGAGTCTATGAAATGGGAAGGGTACCAAGACGGGAAACGAATTATGAAGAGGGAAAAATTTTTCTGGAAGGAACGAGGATACGATGCGGAGGGGAGGGAGAAAGAGGGAGATAAGAACACTTTCTTGACAGGGGAAGCTGATAGGAAAAGTGTGAATGTACGCCCGTGATAGGTTTAGGGTAAACGGAAAAAAAGGAAAAACCTGATCTGAGGGGTGGACATGGACATCAAGGAAAGAAGAAAGGGGAATTTGATTCCCATTCATTTTAAAAACTTAATGGAAGGGGCAAGATTTTAAAGCTCAAAAAAATGTTGGAAGAGACTGATGAAATTAAGACACATGTGGGCGTTGGTTGTTTTTGTTTGGATTTTTCCCCATCCATGGCGGGCTGGATGGCAAAAAGTCTACGAGGGGAGCCTGGGTGTCTTAATTTATTTGTGGGTATTATTTTACATTTCTTTTACAAACAAAACTACACTACTACCACCACCTCCCCCTCCCTTATATCCGTCCGCTCCCCCTTTGGGTTTGTGTGACTTTGTCAAGGGTCCAAGTGGCCCGAAACTCGCGTAACTTCCCTTTTATAGCGGGTTATTTGAGAAATCCATGTATGTGAATACTGACCACAGAAAACCACATCAGTGAATACGGACCACAGAGAACCCCACTTTTATTGAATACGAAACAGAGAACTCCAGTATGTGAAAAATGACCCAGAGAATCCTTGTAGTGAATACGTCCCGAGAAACCACTGTAGTGAATACTGCCACAAGAACTCAATGTTGTAATATGCCACAGAGAACTACATGTATGTAATACTGCCCAGAGAACTCACTGTATGTGAATCGCCACAGAAATCACATGTATGTGAATACTGCCACAGAGAACTCACATGATGTGAATCTGCCACAGAGAATCACATGTAGTAATTTATGACCACGACACCACAATTGTTGACCACAAGAACTCAATGATGTGAATACTACCACATAGCATAAATTTTGGATTGGTGACCCAGAGAACCAAAATTTTTAAATACGACCACAGGAATCAATATAGGGATTGGTGACCACAAGAAATCAAAAAGTAGTGAATACTGACCACAGGCATCACATATATGTGATTTGACCACAGGACTCCATTATTGATCTGCCCCACAGAGCCCCCAAAAAACCCCAACACAAAATTTTTTAACCCAGACCCACACACAAAAACCCACACACACAACAAACACACACACACACACACACACATACCACACACCAACACAACACACGCACACACAAAACCCACACACACACACCCACCACACACACACACACACACACAGACGCACCACACACACACACACACACACACAACACATACAATAAGACAACAAAACCACCCATATACGGGATTTCACCCCTTTCCCTGTGAATGACCCCAACCCCTTTCCCTTTTTCCCCCCCCCCCCTCTCTCCCCTCTCTCTCTCTCTCTCTCTCTCCCCCTCTCCCCTCCCCTCTCTCTCTCTCTCTCATTCCTCTCTCTCTCCCTCCCCTTTCTCTCATCCCTCTTTTCTCCCTCTTCCCCTTCTTCTCTCTCTTTTCCCTTTCCCACTTTTCTCTCTTCTCTCTCTTCTTCTCTCCCTCCCCCTTTTCCCCCCCCCTCCCCCTCTCTCTTTTCCCCCCCTCTCTTCTTCCTCTTTTTTCTCTCTCTCTTCCTCTTCTCTCTCTCTCCTCTTTTCCCTTTTCACCCCCCTCTCTCTTCCCTTTTTCCCCCTTTCTCCCCCCCTTTTCCCCTTTTTTCCCCTCCTCACCTCCCCCTTCTCTCTCTTTCCCCTCTCTCTCACCCTCTCTCCCCCTTTTTTTTTTTTCACTTTCTTTTTTTCAAAAAAAAAAAAAAATGGGGGGGATCGCAGGAATTCAGGATCGAGACAATGGTACTGGTGGGGAGGAATGGAGGGAGGAGCTTTGGAAAAGGATAGAGCAAGAATGGGAGAAAAAAAATTAGGAAGGTTTTCTGAAAAAAGGGAGAAAGAGCTCTCTGGGGAAAGGGAAAAAGGTTGGAAAGGAGACGAAAAATTTGGGGGAGGCACAAGCGAAACTGCATTGCCGGGGGAAAAGGGCCCCTAAAAATTGAGGAAAACAGGCTGAAGCAAGTCTCAGGGTAGTGACCAGAGAAGACACACCATACAAAAGCTGAAAGGCTGAACGGGAAAAAAGGAAGGAGATTAAATATCTAAGTCACCCGCCTGCAAAGAAGGGCCGGGAGTGGAAGGGAAGAGCAGATGGGTGGATGGAGAGGAGATAGGTCAATGTGGGCCCAAAACCATGCTACCAAGACCACTGGAAAAACAAGGGAGAAAATGACCACATACAGAACAGGAACCAAGCCCCACAGAGGAGAGGCAATGGGGGGGGAAAGGGCAAAATCATGTTTTATCCTGGGGCTTTGGGAGAGAGAGGAAAGGACACACACTGAAAGACGGCCCAAAAAGAAAGAAAGGAGATTGAGAAAAATACGGGAAAAAGGGGGGGAAAAAATGGTGGATTTTAAATTTTCAGAGAATAGGGGTACTTTAAGGGGGGAAACCGACCAATCAAGCTGATTCCAGGGCAGAAACAGGCGAAACAGGGTTCTCAAGAAAAAACCCGGTTGGACAAACACCCCAAAAAAAGAGACACACGAGGAGAGGACAAAAAAGCGAAAGGAGCTAGGAAAAAGGGGAAAAAGATGGGAACCACAAGGGCAGTCCGAGCGAAAGACAGCAAGACAAGCACAACCAAAATATCCCAGAACCCCACAACCAAACACACCATCCCACACACAAAACAAACCCTACCCACACTTCCCCCCAACCCCCAACCCAAAAACCCCCCAGTATGCACCAGGTCCCCACCCCACAGGCCCCCCAAACCCAGTGTTTGGAAAGGAAACGAAAGGGTTTGGGAAACAAACGCTGATGGAATAACAAACAAGTGGAGGAGTGCACGAAAAGTCAAAGAGGGATCACCAACTCAAGCAATACAGAAACCCAAACTTCAGTATGATAAAAGATGCATCTTCCCAACGGGTACCAGATCCTGAGGGAAAAACAGAAAGGAAAAGGGGGGGGGAGGAGTGGCATTGCTGACAAAAAAACCCTGGAATTTTGATGAGCTGGAGAGAGGACACCGGGGAGAAGAAGTGATTGCATAGCGGGAAAAGCTTCACTCTGGAGGTCCCAAGTTTATTTAAATTTCAGTGATTATAACCCCCCAAGAACACCGGGGCCAAGGGAAAAGTTGACGGAGCAATAGAGCGATGGGGGACACACTGGCTGCAGGGCCAGAAGAGCTCTACATCAGGGCAAGCCTATCATGGGCGACTTAACAGGGCAAAAGGGAGAACTTGGGCCCTTGGGGGGCCAAGAACATGGAGGCTAAATATGGAGGTGGTACGGGGAAAATTCAGTACCAACACTAAGGGACACACAAAGAAGAGGAGAGGAGAAACCGCAAGAATGGACTTTGTTTCACCTTGGAAAATGCAGATATTGAGGACATCCATATGAAAAACCTCTTTGGGGCCCGCGATCATGTGGTTTTTGAGCTTGAATACACAAAAAGCTACAAGTGGGGGGAAGCAGGGAAAGGCCAGGCGAAAAGAAAAAACAAGGAAAGGGGAACAACAGGGAAAGAGGAACTTTTTGAATGGGTTTTAGGGGGCAGGAACTGGCGGGAAACCATTAATGAGAGATGGAATAGAGTCACAATGGCAAGGGGGCGGGAGAGGTTTGTACCCAAGGGGAACAGGGAAAAATGAAAAAGCCGGATAGCCCATGGTTCACTCAAAGATGCAAGGAGCAAAAACCAATTGCAGGGGGAAAGGAAGAAATATGAAAGGGAAAAAGGACCCAGGAGAAAAAGGGGGCAGTCGTAAGCCCCGAAACGAATTCACAATAAGAAGGGAGCCCAAATCAATATAAAAACGACATGCAGCAAAAGCCAAAACTGACCCGAACTGTTTTACAGCCCCATCGGAAAAAACAACCGTCAAGGACCCGGTAAACAGGTAAGGAAAGGGAAAGGGGGAAGACAAAGAAATGACAGTGAAAATATGTGAGGGAACTCACAAGAGATTTAAAGAAGTGTTCACAGAGGACAGAAAGGGGGTCCCGAAAGACGGGGGAGGTGGGGTAAAACACCATGTGCTGGAAAGTACACACAAACCCAGGAAGAAGTGAAGAGGCTTTTGATGGCTACATACCTAAAGGGAATGGGGCCAGATAACTCTCTCCATGGGTCCGGAGAGGGAGCAGAGGCCCTATGTGTACCCCCAACAACAAATTTTAATAATCTATCGAAACAGGGGATTGCCTGAGGCATGGGAAACAGCAAATGTGGTACCAATCTTTAAAAAAGGAGACAGACTGAAGCACTAAGCAACAGACCATGCACTGACATGTATAGCATGCAAAATCATGGAAAAGATTGTCGGAGAAGAATGGTGGAACATCTAGAAAGGAATGATTATCACCAGCAGCCCCCAAAAAGGTTTCAGACGGGAAATCCCGTGTCACAAACCTACTGGGGTTTGTGACAGGGACGATAAGACAAAGAGAGAGGGGTGGGGATTGCATTTTTTAGACTGCAAGAAGGCTTTTTGACACGTACCCACAAGAGATTAGTGGAAAAACTGGAGGGCCCAAACAGGAATAACAGGGAAGGCACTGCAAAAAGGATCAGGGGAAAATATTTTCAGGAAACAGCACGGTAATGGGACGAGGCGAGGTGTCAGGTGGGCACCCGTGACCAGCGGGGGCCCACAGGGGGCAGTCCTAGGGCCATGCGTTTTCGGTATTTTTAAAGACATGACGGGAAAAGGAAAAAACCCCAGGTGTCACTTTTTGGGTGACGTGAAGTTATGAAGAGTTCATTCGATCGAAGACCCGGAGAAATACAAAAGGGGCTGGACAGGCTGCAGACCTGGTCCAGCAACTGGCTCCTGGAGTTCAATCCCCCCAAGTGCAAAGTCATGAGGATTGGGGAAGGGCAAAGAAGACCGCAGATGGAGTACAGTTAAGGGGATCAGAGACTACAAACATCACTCAAGGAAAAAGATCTTGGGGTGAGTATAACACCAGGCACTCTCCTGAAGCGTCCATCAACCAAATAACTGCTGCAGCATATGGGCGCCTGGCAAACCTCAGAACAGCATTCCGACATTTAATAAAGAATCGTTCAGGCCCCTGTACACCGTGTACGTTAGGCCCATATTGGAGTATGCGGCACCAGTTTGGAACCCACACCTACCAAGCATGTAAAGAACTAGAGAAAGTGCAAAGGTTTGCAACAAGACTAGTCCCAGAGCAAAGAGGTATGTCCCAATGAGGAGAGGTAAGGGAAATCAACCTGACGACACTGGAGGACAGGAGAGATAGGGGGGACATGATAACGATTACAAAATACTGAGAGGAATTGAAAAGGGTGGACAAAGACAGGATGTTCCAGAGACTGGACACAGTAACAAGGGGACACAGTTGGAATTGAAGACACAGATGAACAAAGGGATGTTAGGAAGTATTTCTTTCAGCCACAGAGTAGTCAGGAAGTGGAATATTTTGGGAAGCGATGTAGTGGAGCCCGGATCCATACATACTTTAAGAAAGGTACGATAAAGCTCATGGTTCGGGGAGAGTGACCTAGTAGCGACCAGTGAAGAGGCGGGGCCAGGAGCTTGGACTCGACTCCTGCAACCTAACTAGTGAGTACAACTAGGTGAGTACACACACACACACACACACACACACTCAACACACACACACACACCACACACACACACACACACACACACACACACACACACACACACACACACACGCACACACGAAGGGTGAGTATAACACCGAACACATCTCTTAAGGCGCGCATCAATCAGATAACTGTTGAGGCATACGGGCGACTAGCAAACCTAAGAACAGCATTCCGACATCTCACTAAGAGTCGTTCAGGACCGTGTACACCGTGTACACCAGGCTCATATTGGAGTATGCAGTACCAGTATGGAACCCGCACTTGACCAAGCTCGTCAGAAAATAAGAGAAAGTGCAAAGGTTTGCAACGAGACTAGTCCCCGGAGTTAAGCTGTATGTCCTACGAGGAGAGGTTAAGGGAAATCGACGTGACGACACTGGAGGACAGGAGGGACATGGAGGGGGAGGGACATTATATCGACAAATAAAATACTAAGAGGAATCGACAAGGTGGACAGAGGCAGGATGTTCCAGCTAAAGACTCAAATGAGCCACAGGAATGTTAGGAAATATTTTTTCAGCCACAGAGTTGGCAGGAATTGAAACAGCCTGGAGAGTGACGTAGTGGAGGCAGAAGAGAAAGAAGATATACGATAAACCTCATGGAGCAGGAAGGGAATGGACCCAGTAACGACTAGAGAAGAGGCGGGACCAGGAGCTGTAACTCGACCCCTGCAACCACAAATAGGTGAGTACAAATAGATGAGTACACACACACACACACTACTAATACTGCTACTACTTCAATGTTTATCATGGGCCAGTTAGGGTTCTTCTGTACTAATAATTTTTAATATATGTTGACTCTGTATCACTATATTGTTTGTAACAAACTTACAAAACTATGCAGAGCAAAACGTTCCACAATAAAATTACACGTTAATTGAATGTGTAATTTTATTGAAATTTAACTTTTCGCGTGATGCTGCTCGGTTATTTTAATTTTCTGCATATTTTGGTGCTCTCTCAGTGAAACCCCTGTTAACAGATTTTGAGGCTATTTCCTAGATCTATTGTGTATCCAAATGCGCTACCATCCACAGGATGGATATGGGGGTTCACAATAAACTAACTCCTACCATCCACAGGATGGATATAAGGTACACAATAAACTAGCCACTACCATCTACACAATGGTTGCGAGGTGCACAATAAACTAGCCACTACCATCCACAGGATGGATATAAGGTGCACAATAAACTAGAAAATGCCATCTACACAATGGATATGAGGTGCACAATAAACTAGCCACTACCATCTACACAATGGATGCGAGGTGCACAATAAACTAGCCACTACCATCCACACGATGGATATAAGGTGCACAATGAACTAGCCACTGCCATCTACACAATGGATATGAGGTGCACAATAAATTAGCCATTACCATCTACACAATGGATATGAGGTGCACAATAAACTAGCCATTACCATCCACACAATGGATACGAGGTGCACAATAAACTAGCCACTGCCATCCACAGGATGGATATAAGGTGCACAATAAACTAGAAACTGCCATCTACACAATGGATATGAGGTGCACAATAAACTAGCCACTACCATCCACACAATGGATACGAGGTGCACAATAAACTAGCCACTGCCATCTACACAATCGATATGAGGCACACAATAAACTAGCCACTACCATCTACACAATGGATATGAGGTGCACAATAAACTAGCCATTACCATCCACACAATGGATAAGAGGTGCACAATAAACTAGCCACTGCCATCCACTGAATGGATATGAGGTGCACAATAAACTAGCCACTACCATCCACAGGATGGATATAAGGTTCACAATAAACTAGAAACTGCCATCTACACAATGGATATGAGGTGCACAATAAACTAGCCACTATCATCTACACAATGGATATGAGGTGCACAATAAACTAGCCACTATCATCTACACAATGGATATGAGGTACACAATAAACTAGCCACTACCATCAACACAATGGATATGAGGTGCACCATAAACTAGCCATTACCATCCACAGGATGGATATAAGGTGCACGATAAACTAGCCATTACCATCTACACAATGGATAAAAGGTGCACAATAAACTAGCCACTGCCATCTACACAATGGATATGAGGTGGACAATAAATTAGCCACTACCATCTACACAATGGATATGAGGCACACAATAAACTAGCCACTACCATCTACCACAATGGTACAAAATAAACTAGCCATTAACCACCCCAGATGTATTTGAGGTGCCACAATCAAGTAAGCCACTACAAATCGACAGTATGGAATAGTTAGGTGAACAATAAACTAGCCACTGACCATCCACACAATGGATATGAGGTACACAATAAACTAGCCACTAACCATCTACAGGAATGAGAAATGAAAGGAGCAGCATAAACTAGCCATTACCATCCACAGGATGGATATGAGGATGCACAATAAATTTTGCCACAACCATCCACACAATCCATATTAAGTACACAATAAACTAAGCCACTACCATGTCACAGGATGGCTATGGGGTGCACACTAAACTAGCCACAAAGAATCCACAGGAAGGATATGAGGTGGCACCATAAACAAGCAATTACCATCCACAGGATGATTATAAGGTAAACAAAAAAAAAACTCAATAAACTAGGGCCGCTTGCCATCCCCACTAAATGGATATGGAGGTATCACATAAACTAGCCACTACCGTCCCACAGGATTGATGTGAGTGCACAATAAAGCTAGCCACTAACCATCCCACGGATTAGATAAAGAGGTGCAAATAAGCTAGCGCACTAACCACCACAGAAGGGATATGAGTAACAATAAACAGCACTACCATCCACAGGATGGATATGAGGTGCCACAATAAACCCCTACCCTACCCATGCACAGGATGGATAAAAGTACACAGTAAACTGCCACTACCATCCACAAATTCATATGTGGAGCACAATAAACATAGCAACTACCATCCACATAATGGATATGAGGAACGACACTAAACATACACTACCATCCACAGGATGGATCTGAGGTGCAACAATAAACTATCCACGTGCCATCAACAGAATGGATATGAGGTGCACAATAAACTAGGCCACAGGCCATCCACAGTATGGGATATGAGGGTGCACTATAAACTAGCCCCTACCACCACAGGTTAGATGTGACGTGCATAATGAACTAGCCCCTACCATCCCACATGAGATGGATCTAGGTGCACAAATAAACTAGCCACCTACCATCCCACCACAATGGATATGAGTGCATCTAATAATCTAGCCACTACCAGTCCACACAATGGAATAAGAAGTACGTGCATAAACTAGCCACTACCAACCACACAATGGAAAAGAGGAACTCAAACTAGCCACTACCGATCACAGGATGGATATGTGTACACAAATAAACTAGCCCACTACCATCCCAAAGGAATGAATATAGGTTGCAACAATAAAACTAGCCCCTACCATCCACTAGGATTGAGAGTAAGGTGCACAAATTAAACTAGCCACTACCAACTCCACCACAGGATGGATATGAGGTAGCACAAAAACGAGCCACTACCATCAGCAGGAAAGGATATGAGGTGCACAATAAACTAAGAATAATACCATCCAGAGGAAGGAAAGTGGTGCACAATAAACGCTAGCCACAACCATCCGCCAATGTATGAATGGTACACAATAAACTAGCCCGCACTACCATCCACAGGATGGGTAATGAGGTGGCAATAAACTAGACACTAACCATCCCACACAATGGATATGAGTACACAATAACTAGCCCACACCATCTGCTGATGGATATGAGGTGCTCAATAAACTAGACACTACCATCCACATGATGATATGAAGATGCACATAAACAGCCACTTACCATCCACAGGATGGATAGAGTGCACACAAAACTAGCCACTACCATCCACACAATGGATATGAGGTACACAATAAACTAAGCCACTACCATCCACATTAATGGAACATGAGATTGCGCAATAAACAGCCATTACCTCCACAGGATTGATATGATTGCCCAATAAACTACCACTACCATGCCACAGTATGGATAGGAGGTGCCAAAAATAAACACCACTGACCATCAGCATGAATGGCTAGAAGGTGCAACAAAAACTGAGCCACAACCATCCACAGAATGGATATTGGGTGCACAATAACTATCTACTTACATACACAGGAATGGATAAAAGGTACACAATAAATATGCCATACCCTCCACAGGATGAAAATGAGGTGCAGACAAAAAAACTAGCCACTACAATCCACATGAGGATATTAGGTGCACTATAAACTACCACTCACCCTCCACACAATGGATATATGGTACATAATAAACTATCCACTACCATGATACAGGATGGATATGAGGTGCACAAAAACTAGGCCACTACCATCCACAAGGATGGATATGAGGTGCACAATAAACTAGCCACTACCATCCACACAATGGAATATGAGGTAACAACAATAAATTAGCCACTACCATCCACAGGATGGATAATGAGGTGCACAAGAAACTAGTCCACTACCGATCAAAGGATTCAAATGAGTGATCAATAAACTGAGCCACAGCCATCCACAGGATGGATATGAGGTACTCAATAACTAGCCACTACCATCACACAGGATTATATGAGTTGCACATTAAACTAGCCACTACCATCCACAGGATGGCATCACGGTCTAGCATTAAGACTACCACTACCATCCTCATTATTGATATGTAGGGCAAAATAACAGCCACTACCGATCCACAGGATGGATATGAGGTACAATAAACTAGCCCCGTACCAACCCCACAGAAGGATCTGGAGGTGCCCAATAAACTAGCCACTACATCCACAGGATCATAAGTTGAGCAGCAATAAACTAGCAACTACCAATCCACGAATGGATATGAGGTACAACAATAAACTAGCCACTACCATCCACAGGATGTATAAGAGGTGCACAATAAACTAGCCACAGCATTCCACTCGAATGGATATTACGTGCTCCATAAACTAGCCACATTCCAAACCACAGGATGGATATGATGGCACTATAAACTAGCCACTACCATCCACTAAGGGATAGATGTAGAGTCACAATGAACTACCCCTACCATCCACATGATGGATATAGGGTGCACCATAAACATAGTAACTACCAACCACACAAAGGATATGAGGTGCACATTAAACTAGCCCATACCATCCACACCAAGATAGAGGTACGGAATAAACTACACTACCAACCACATCAATGATATGAGGTACACAATAATCTATCCACTACCGATCCACAGAATGGATATGTGGTACACAAAAAACCTAGCCCACTACCATCCACAGGAGAATATGAAAGGTGCACAAAAACGAGCCACTACCATCCACAGGATGGATAATAGTTGCACAATAAACTAGCCCTACCATCCACAGGATGGATATAGGTACGACAAAGAACTAGCCACAACCATCGTACAGATGGATATTAGGTGCTACAATAAACTAATAATACCATCCCACAGGAAGGATAAGAGGTGCACAAAAAACAAGCCACTACCACCGCACGAATGGGTATTAGGGTACACAATAACTAGCCACTACCATCCCACAGGATGGGTATGAGGTGCACAAACTAGCCACTACTACCATCCACACAATGATATGAGGTACACAATAACCAAGCCACTACCATTGCTGGATGGATATGAGGTGCTGCTTCAATAAACTAGGACACCTCTACCATCCACAGGATGGATATGAGAAGCACAATAATTTAGCCACACCATCCCCCCCCCCCCACTGATGGATATGAGTGCACACTAAACTAGCCACTACCATCCACAAAATGGATATGAGGTACACAATAAACTAGCCACTACCATCCACATGATGCCGGACATGAGGTGCGCAAATAAACTAGCCATTACCCTCCACAGGAGGATATGAGATGGCACAATAAACTAAGCCACTACCATCCACTGATGATAAGAGGTGCAAAAAATAAACTAGCCACAAACCATCAGCAGGATGGATAAGAGGTGCACAATAAACTAGCAACGTACCATACACAGAATGGAATGAGGTGCACAATAACTAACTACTACCGCTCCACAGGAGGAAATAAGTACAACCAATAAAATAGCCAATACCAACAAGGATGGAATTGGCTGTGGCACAATAAACAAGCCACTACCATCCACAGATGGATAATAGGTGCACAAAAACTAGCCACTACCCTCCGACAAAAATGGAAATAGGTACATAATAACCAGCCACCTACCATGTACAGGATGATATAAGGTGCCACAATATACTAGCCACTACCATCCACAAGGATGGACATGAGGTCACAATAAACTAGCCACTACCATCCACAAAAATAGTATGAGGTACACAAATAAATTAAGCCACTACATCACAGTATGGATATGAGTGCACTATAAACTAGCCACTACCATCCAAAGGATTCATATGAGGTGCACATCAACTAGCCACTGCCATCCACAGGATGGATATGAAGGTACACAATAACCTAGCCACTAACAACCACAGGATTGATATGAGTGCAAAATAAACTAGTCCACTACCATCAGCCCCAGATGGATATAGGTGGCACAATAAACAAGACACTAACCGTAACAGAAGATATGGCGGTGCACAAATAAACTAGCCCTACCATCCACAGTATGGAAATAAGGTACACAATAAAATAGTCAATATCCATGCGCAGATGGAATTGAGGTGCATAACAATAAACTAGCTCACTACTCAACCACAGGATGGATATTAGGTGCACAATAAACTAGCCACTACCCTCCACACAATGGATATGAGGTACACAATCAACAAGCCACTACGAGTGTACAGGATGGAATATGAGGTGCGCAATAAACTAGCCACTACCATCCACAGGATTGATATTAGTGTGTCACAATAAACTAGGCCCTGACCATCCACACAATGGATATGAGTACACAAATAAACTAGCGCACTACCATCCACAGGCATGGATGTGAAGTGTCAAAATAAACTAGCCACGCCCATCCACAGTATTCATAGAGGTGCACAATAAACGAGCCACTACCATCCACAGGATGGATATGAATACACAATAAACTAGCACTAGTCCATACCACAGATATATGAAGGTACACAATAAACTAGCCATACCATCCACACAATGGATTTGAGGTGCACAATACAGTAGCCCCCCCAACCCTACCATCCACACAATGGATATGAGGTTACAATAAACTAGCCACTACCATCCACAGGATGGGATATGAGGTACGGGACGAAACTAGCCACTACCACCACACATATGGATATGAGGTGCACGAGTAAACTAGCCACTACCACCACACGATGGATATGAGGAGCACAATAAACTAAGCCTCTACAGTCCCACACCATGGATATGAGGTACACAATAAATTAGCCACTTCCATCCACAGGATGGAATATGAGGAGCACAATAAACTAGCCACTACCATTCACAGAGATTCATAAGAGGTTGCAACAATAAACAAACACTACCATCCACTGATTGATATAAGGTACACAAATAAACTACCACTACCAACCACAGGATGATATTGAAAGTGCACAATAAACTATGCCATATATCATCCACCCAATGTATATAGTGCACAATAAACCGCCACTACCATCCACAAAATGGGATATGAGGTGCTCAATAAACATACCCACAACTTCCACAGGAGGGATATGAGAATGGACAATAAACTAGGCCACTACCATCCACAGATGGATATGAATTTGCACAAATAAACAAGTAGCCACTACCAACCACATGATGGATATGAGGTGCACATAACTAGCCACTACCATCCACACAATGGATAATTGACTGCACAATAAACTAGCCCCTTACATCCTCAGATGGGATATGAAGGTGCACAATACACTAGCCACTACCATCCAACACAATGGATTAGAGGTACACAATAAACTAGCCACTACTACCATCCACAGGATGGATATGAGGTGCACATAAACTAGATACTACCATTCCACAGGAGGATATGAGGTTAACACAATTCAACTAGCCACTAACCGTCCACAGATTTGATATGAGGTGCACAATAAACTATAGCCTCAAACCATCCACAGGATGGATATGAGGTATCACAATAAAACTAACCAGCACCATCCACAGTATGGATATGATTGCACAATAAACTAGCCACTACCATCCACAGGTGGATATGAGTGTAACAACAATAAAACAGCCATACCGTCCACAGGAATGATATGAGGTGCACAATAAACTAGCCACTACCATCCTCAGGATAGATAAAGAGGTACACAATTAAACAACCACTCCATCCACAGATGGACATGATGTGCACAATAAACTACCCGCAAACTATCCACAGATGGATTTGAAGTGCACCATAAACTAGCATCTCTACCATCCACGAGGTTGATATTAGGTGCACAATACAACTAACCACTACCATCCCACAATGGATATAGGTACAACAATAAACTAGCCCCTACCGTCTACAGGATGGATAGAGGTGCACAATAAACTAGCCACTACCATCCATGGCGGGATGATAAGAGGTGCAAATAAACTACCAACTAACCATCCACACAATGGATCTGAGGTACACAATAACTAGCCACTACATCCACAGGAATGGATATGAGATGCACAATAAACTAACCACTACCATAAACAGGATGGATATGAAGACCCCACACTAAACTAGCACACCAACCCACCGCGCCACTAGGATTGGTATGAGGTGCACAATAAGCTAGACCCACTACCATCCAACAGGATGGGTTATGGTAACACAATAAACTAACCACTACCGCCCACAGGATTGGTATGAGAGCACATAAGCTAGCCACTCTACATTCTCAGGATGGAATATGAGTACACACTTAACTACCACTACCAATTTTTTTTTCCCCCCCCCACAGGATGGATATTAGATGCACAATAAACTAGCCACTACATCTACAGGATGGATATGAGGTACACAATAAACTATCCACTACATCCACAGGTAGATATGAGGTACACAAAAACTAGCCACAACCTTCCACAGAATGGATATGATGCTCATAAACTAGCCACTACAATCCACAGATTCATATGAGGTCACAATAACTAGCCCCTACCATCCACTAGGAAAGATATGAAGTACACAATAAACAGTCACTACCATTCACAGGATGTATTTGAGGTGCAACAATAAACCATCACTACCATCCACACAATGGATATGAGGTAGCACAATAAACTCAGCCACTACCATCCACACAATCTAATAAGAGTGCACAATAAACTAGCCACAACCATCCACAGGATGGATATGAGTGCAACAATAAACTAGCCACTATCATCCACAGGGTTGGATAGGAGGTGCACAATAAACTAGCCACTACCATCCCCAGAGAATGGATAAGAAGTGCACAAAAAACTAGCCACTACTTATCTACAGGAATGGATATGAGGTGCAACAATAAACTACCACAACCATGAACAGGAATGGATATAGGTGCACAATAAACTCGCCACAACCATCCACAGAATGGATGTGAGGTGCACAGTAAACTAACCACTTACCATCCACAGGAGGGATATGAGTGCCACACGAGAACTAGAGCCACTACCATCCACACAATGGATATGAGGATAACAACAATAAACAAACCACTACCATCCACGGATGGATATGAAGTGCACAATAAATAGCCACTACATCCACTGGGAGGATTAGAGGTGCACAATAAACAAGCCACTACCATCCACAGGATGGATATAGGAACACCATAAACTAGGCCACTACCATCCACAGGATGTATGAGGTACACAAAAAACTAGCCACACCGATCCACAGGATTGATATGAGGTGCACTATAAATTACCACTACCATCCACAGTGATGGATCCATGACGTACACAATAAACTAGCCACAACCATCCAAAGGATTGACATGACGTACACAATAAACTAGCCCGTACCCTCTACAGGATGGATAATGAGGTTGGCACAATAAACAAAGCCACTACCATCCACAGATGGATATGAGGGTACACCAATAAACTAGCCACTACCATCCACATGATTGTTTTCAGATCACAATAAACTACCGGACCTACCATCTCCACAGATAATATGGAGGTACACAATAAACTAGCCACTACCGATCCATCAGGAAGTATATGAAGGTGCCACATTAAAACTAGCCACTATACCAACCTCAGGATGGATATGAGGTACACAATAAACCAATCCACAAACCATCCACAATGATCATATGAAGGTGGGCACAATAAACTACCACTACCCTCCACAGGATGGATATGAGGTACACAGAGAACTAGCCACTACCATGCACAGGAGGATATAGGTGCACAATACTAGCCACTACCATCCACCACAATGGATCAAAAGAGTGCACAATAAGCCAGCCACTACCATCCACAAGATGGATATGAGGTACACAAAAAACTCGCCACTACCAATCCACAGGATGATCTGAGGTTGCACAATTAACAAGTTACAATCATCCTCAGGATGATAGAGTACCAATAAACTATGCCACTACCATGCCACAGCATAGGATATAGGTGCACAAAAGAACTAGCCACAACCATTCCACAGGATGATATGATGTGCACAATAAACTAGCCACTACCCATCCACACAAATTGGATATGAGGTGCACCAATAAACTAGCCACTACCATCCACACAATGGATATGAGTTGCAAAATAAACTAGCCACACCATCCACAGATGGATATAGGTGCACATATACTAACCCCTACCATCCACACAGTGATATGAGGCGCACAATAAACTAGGCCACTACCATCACAGGATGGAAAAGAGGTGCACAATAAACTAGCCACTAACCATCCACACGATGGATATGAAGATACACAGTAAAACTAGCCACTACCCTCCACAGGATGGATATGAAGGTGCACATAAACTAGCCACTCTATACCATCCCCAGGATGGATATGAGGTACACAATAAACTATCCATCTACCATCTCAGATGGATATGAGGTACACAATAACTAGCCACATACCATCCACAGGATGGATATAGGTACACAATAAACTAGGCCCACTACCTCACAGGGATGGATTTGACAGTACACAATAAACTAGCCACTACCACCACAGATGGATATTAGTACACAATAACTGCCCTACCATCCTCAGGATGGATATTGAGGTAGACAAATAAACTAGCCACTACCATTCCACAGGATGGATCTGAGGGTAACACAATAAACTAGCCACTACCATCCCCGGATGGATATGAAAGGTACTCACTAAACTAGACCACTACAATCCACAGGATGGATATGAGGTACACAATAAACTAGCCACTACCATCCACAGAATGGATATGATGTACACCAATAAACAGGCACTACCATCCACAGATGGATATGAGGTACACAATAAACTAGGAGCCACTACCCATCCACAGATGGATATGAGGTACACAATAAACTAGTCCACTAACCAACACAGATGTATATGATAGGTACACAATAAACGAGCCACTACCATCCACAGGATGGATATGAGGTAACACAATAAAATAAGCCCACTACCAATCCAAAGATGGATATGAGTGTACAACAATAAACTAGCCACTACCATCCAACGGATGGATATAGGTACACAATCAAAACTACCACTACCATCCACAAGGAAGATATGAGGCACACAATAAACTAGCCACTACCCATCCACAGGATGGATATGAGGTACACAATAAACTAGGCCACTAACCATCCACAGGATGGATATGAGGTACACAATAAACTAGCCACTACCATCCACAGGATGGATATAGGTACACAATAAACTAGCTCCACTACCATCCACAAGATGGAAATGAGGTAAACAATAAACTAGCCACTACCATCCACAGGATGGATATGAAGGACACAATAAACTAGCCACTACATCCAGCAGGATGGATATGAGGTTACACAATTCATTTTAAATTCTTATCATTTTGCATAAAATTATTCATATTTAATATAGTTCATAAATTACCCACAATAACATGAAGGAAAATATAGAAAATACCTTTGGTATAAATATTATCTAACAGTAGGAATAAATTAGAAGTGATGTAAATAATGAAAGTGGAGCAACCCTTCCATCGCCCTTGGACGGGGAACCAGTCCCGGGCGATGGAAATGAGAGGGAAACCTTTCCGTGGGGGATGAAATATGAGAACAGGAAACCCTGTCCAGAACGATTGAAAATGACAAAAAAACCCGACAGGGCGATGGAATATGAGAGGTAATCCCGTCCCTGGGTGATTGAAATATGACAGGAAACCCATTCCAGAACGATGAAAGATGACAGGAAAACGCGTCCCAGAGCTAATGAAAATGATAGAAATAACCACTAGAGCGTTGAATATGAACAAGGAACCTGTTCAGGGCAATAGAAAGTGACAGAAAACCCTTCAGCCTATGGAATAGCCTAAAGAAACACTAAGGAACAGATCGAATATGACGGGGAAACCCTTCAACAGCGATGGAAGTTACAAGGAAACCCGTCCAGGGCGATGAGTGAAAATGAAAGGGAAACTCTCAGTGAGATGGAATAATAACGGAGAAACCTGTTCAGGGGAGATGGAATATTACACACAGCGATGGAAAATAAAAGAAGACATGTCCAGAGGCGTGGAACAATGACATGGAAACCCATCCTGAGATGAAGGAAAATAAAAGGAAAAACATTGAACAAATGTGACACCACCGTACGACTGCTGCACCTCTCCGCTACGGTATATAAGCTCATTCTCCCGCTCATATGCCGTATTCTATTCAAGATGATGGAACGAACGCATCGACACAAGGTTGATTGACTGATACCTCATTCTCCTCCTGTTTCTCCAAGATTCTCCTTTGTATGGACTGATGAAGCCCACTGTGTGGCGAAACGATTCCTCAATAAAGAACCAAGAGTTTGCACTTGTGCCTAATTCATCAACTGTCGGTTCTCTTGACCATTCAATCCTACGAACCCTTCCAGGGAGATTTAAAATGACAAGGAAATCGTTTCATGGTAGATGGAAAATAGCGGAGAACGCAGTGCAGGAAGATGAAAAATGACAGAGAAAAAACCATCCAAGGAGAGGTATATGACAGGTAACCGTCCTGGGTGAATGAAATATGACGGGGAAACCTGTCCAGGACGATGGAAGATGACAAGAAACCAGTCCCGATTGATGAAAATGACAGGGAAACCCGTCCTGGGGTGATGTATAAACGGTGAAAACCTGTCCAAGGGCAATTAAAATGACAGAAAAAAAAGTCCAAGACGATGTAATATGACAGGGAAACCGTCAAGGGCGATGGATATGATGGGGAAACTCGTCCAGATGATGGGGGAACGTGAGAGGGGAGAAACCAGTCCAAGACAACAGCAAATGAAAGGGATAAACCTTCCAATACTATTCAGAATGACGGTGAAACCATCCAGGGCAATGGAATATGACATGGAACCCGTCCAGGCGATTGGAAGAAATTTAAAATAGGAAAACATTTAGGGCAATGTAAAATGACAGGCAAACCGCTTCCAAGGCCATGGAAAATGGACAAGGAACCCGTCCATGGTAATGACAAAGAGAGGGAAACGCGGGCAGGAGACCTGGAAGGGCCGCGGAAGTCAACGCCCCCGCGGTCCTGTCTGAGACCCGGCCCGTGGGGATCAGAGTCCTGACCAACCAAGGCGCTTTACTGCTGGGCCATAAAGCAAACTTGCGACGTTCGAACCACAGCCTGGCTGGTCAAGTACTGACTAGTTGCCTTTCCAGCGCCTTCTGAAGACAAGCCAGAGGTCTATTGGTAAAATCCCTCATTTACTGTGCTGTCTCTTAGCGTACTCGTGTACCCCCTGCTTTCATTGGGAAAATGTTGCAATCTCCTGCCGAGTCTTTTTGCTTTCATAGGGATGATTTTCGTGTGCAAGTTTTGTACCAACCTCTAGAATTTCCAAGTGCATATTATCATGTTTCTTTCTTCTTGCATTCCCAGGAATACAAATCAAGGGACCTCAAAACCGTTCCCATAATTTAAGGTGCTTTAATCGTACGTATGTGTGCCGTTAAAGTTCTCTGTAATTCTTCCAGGCAGCAATATCGCCTGCCTTGAAAGGGCAGCCAGTCTTCAAGCAGTATGCCCAGCCTAAGAGAGAACAGCGGTTTGATGAAATCATCATGGCGTTGGTGTCCCTATTTTTGAAGGTTCTCATTATCCATCTTAATTATTTTTCTAGCAATGAGGTAATATAATGTGGTGTTATTTTAAGGTGCTATCCTCTGACGCTATCACTCCCAGGACCCTTCACATTAGTTTTTTTTTCGCCAAACTGAGTGGTTAGAATATGTTGAATACCCAATAAAGTTAAATTCCTCAAGTTTTTCATTTCTGAGTGCTGAAATTCACTGAGAAAACTTCATATTACTTTCTGATGCCCATTGAAAGATTTGGTTGATGTCTATTTGGAGTCTGAAATAGTGGTTCGATGGAGGACAATGTCATGGTAATTCGGGTGTCATCCCGCAAAGGAAGACACGGCCTTTGTTTACATCCTGTCTATGTCCCAGATGTGAGGTTGAGGAACAGGTGGTAGCGAGTGCTGTTACCTATGTGGAACAGAGCTTTAAACTGTAGCCACCTCAGGCTATACTCTGTTAATTATTACTCTTTGTGTTCTATTTATTAGGAAGTTATAAATCCATCTACCAACTTTTCCTGCTATTCCTTTATCACACATTTTGTGCGCTATTACACCGCGGTCGCATTTGTCGAAGGTTTTCGCAGTCTGTTTATACTACATCTACACTTTGTTTATCCTCTAATGCATCCAGGTTCTTGTCATAGTGGTCCAGTAGCTGGGACAATCAGGAGCGACCTGCTCTAAACCCGTGGTGCCCTGGGTTGTGTAATTGCTGGGTAGTTAAGTGGTTGTCGATCTTGTTTCTTAGAATCCTTTCAAAGATTTTTATGATATGGTATGTTAGCGCTATCGGTCTGTAGTTCTTTGCAATTGCCTTACTCCCACCTTTGTGGAGTGGGACTATGTCTGTATTTTTTAGTGACTGTGGGACGACTCCAGTGTGCACGCTCCCTCTCCATAAATGATGAAGGCACTGACAGAGACTTCTTGCAGTTGTTGATGAACACAGAGTTCCACGAGTCCGGGTATGGGGCAGAGTGCATGGGCTTGTCATTAATTGCCCTTTTTAAGTCTTATGGTGTTAAGATAATGTCAGAGATTCTTGAAATGACGAAATTTCGGGAATCTGTCGTCATAAAACTTATATAGTTTGTCATTCCTTAGTCTGTTTAACGGCTCGCTAAATCCCTGAATCGTATTGGGACTTTAGTATTTCACTTCTTTGCTATCATCTGTGTAGATCCAATGTCGTCTAAGCAGGGGTCCAATACTGGAAGTTGTTTTCATCTTAGGTTTGGCATAGGAGAAGTATTTTTTTTTCACTTTCAATAATGCTTTAAGTTCTTTCTGTGATTTGTTTTATAACCTGATAAAGTTTTCATTTCCTCAAGTTTTCCATATCTGAGTAGTTGAAATTTGTTCTCATTGAACTTCATATTGTTTTCTGCTGCCCATTTAAAGATTTGGTTAATATCCGCTTGGTGTCTTTCAGTGTCTTCGATGGAGAACAATGTCATGGCAGTTCGGGTGTCATCCGCAAAGGAAGACACGAAGCTATGGCTTACATCTCTATGTCTGATATGAGGATAAGGAACAGGATGTGAGCGAGTACTGTACCTTGTGGAAAAGAGCTTTTCACTGTAGTCGCCTCAGACTTTATTCTGTTTACTATTACTCTTTGTGTTTTGTTTGTCAGAAAGTTATAAATCCATCTACCAACTTTTCCTGTTATTCTTTTATCACGCATTTTGTGCACTATTGCCCAGTGGTTGCACTTTCGATGGCTTTCACAAAGTCTGTGTACTTCACATTTGCATCCATGAGCAGTTTCTTGATGTAAGGCATTTTGTTTGTTGATGGCAAAGATAAATGTAGTTAAATTGTTAGAATTTAGAGGGGCATTGTTTACTGGCATTAATATCTGTTGTTTTCAGTTGGTGTAGGATTTCTGTCATTTGTTACCAGTCTTTTTTCCTTCCTGGCAGTAAAAAAATTTTCTCTGTAGAGGTTTCGGCTCCCCTCTTTTCGTTCTTATGGTCTGGATGATCTGTATTAGACTGTATGTGACTGCAAGCACATGCATTAGTTGCTACACGGATTGAGACCCATGCTAATGGACCTGGTGATCACGTGATCCAAGTGTTCTTGGTCGACACCAAGACCACGTATGAAAACCAAATCGAACAAATCGGCTCGAAAATCGATTTGTTCGACAACTTGTCGTTCAACAACCGAGGTTTTACTGTATATTGTTAGCTGTCTTGACAGTGTCATGAGTGGTATTAGGAACATTCCTGTTATCTGTCTCAGTGCTGGGGGCAACGAAATTGGAATGTGTAGGAGGACCTGATTAACAGATTATGGTCAATGATAGACGTAATTAGAAAGAAGGGAAGGCACCCTGTAATATATGGCATTTTGCAAGGGAGAGGAGATGGAAAAGAATGGTTATCCAGGGCAACCAGTGTACACTGTTGGCTGGACAAGCACTGTGAGAACATAGAAGTATATTTATAAGCAATTGGGACCTCTTCTATGACAGAAATGACATGTATGCCAGGGATGGGGTTGACTAATCTAGGGCTGGTGTGAAGATAATTACAACAGAAATTGTGAAAAAGAAATGATAAAAAGGCAAAAAAAAAATGAATGAAAAATCATTACATCAGTAGCAAAAATAGAAACCATTCAGATGAGTCATCCTCCAGTTATGGCGCGGATTGCATAGCATCATCATATTTACCTTAATGAAAACTAAACATATTAGGTACTATCCTGGCCCTAAGATGCTTCAGCCATTAATAAAAAAAATACACTATTTTACACATAAAATAGCCTAATCCGTAGCTTCACAAGTGAATTTTACACCCTGGTGTCTTTTTTTTTTTTTTTTTTTTTTTTTTTGGCACCTGTTTCAAGGGTTTCAAAGTACACCTCAGAGGGTTTCCGAGGCATTCCAGTATGCCGGAATGGATTCTACAATTTTGGATACACTGAACATCAACATTACAACTGATGAAAAGTACAATTGGTCCCGGTTGCCTTACCAAAGTGTTGAAAATTTCAAGGCGTTCTCGAGTTATGAGCGAAATAAAATCGAAAAGTTTTAGGAAGAAACAAGAGAAAAACAACTATCAGACAGCATCTTAAAGGTATCTTTTCAGGAATACTTAATTTGTCAGGTTACAGCTTTTTTTATTTTCTCACTGTAGGTGGGTTAGATATAGTGTCTAAGTGTTGAGCTGGAACCAAAAACATTATTAATTAAAAAAAAATATTTTTGCAAGCAGATTTTTGAAAACATAATTTGTTGCATTTATTCATAAAGAATATTATAAAAAAAAATTGGTGTGGAAGTAGACTCGATGATGTTGGATAAAGTGACTGCTGATTTGGATTCAAAATAATTAACGCCTAAACCAGAAATTTCACACATTTATTCTGGACACTCTACTCAGAACACAGTCTGGTAAGATGATGATAGTAAAGGATGGAGACTGGTCAAGTGGTAATAAACACGACCTTCACAGTATGATTCAAGTGGTAATGATTACTGGGATGGCTTGCTGCAAGCGTTAAGTCGTTATTCGTGAGTATAAGCCCTAGCCAGCCTGCTGCAAGCGTATTCCAGCACTGTGGGAGGCTCTTCAGTGGAAGATTCCCTGGGCCTTATGGGGATGTGGCCATCAGCGTGGATGAAGTAAGCGACGGAGGTGAGAGGCGCCTTTCGTTGTATCTCCTCGGCAGGAATCACCACTTGGTGAACCTACTAACAAAAATGAAGAAAAAACATTAGTAAAAAGACCTAACTTCATTACCATAAGAATCGTTAAATGGATATTTTCAAAAAATGGTTTAAACTGAAGTAAACTTTTTTGTTTGTCTAAATAAAAAATTTAAATTTAAGTGTTTTAGGCTCCTGTGTTTTGGCTCAAGATGAGCTTGCAGTGGATTTATTATACACTGAGAAAGTAATAAAAATTAACAGCTTTATTAAATGCTGTTTTCTTTCTTATGTTCAGGCTGACATGCGAGTGCCCCCCCCCCACACACACACATTCACAAGAGAGTGTTAAGAGAACTAGATATATAAAAAGCGATGGGGCTCGGTGACATCTCTCCATGGGTCCTGAGAGAGGGAACAAAGGCGCTCTGTGTACCACTAACAACAATCTTCAACACATCTATCGAGACAGGGCGACTACTCATTAAATATAGTCCAAATTTAAAAAAAAATGAGACAGACATGTAGCATTAAACTACAGACCAGTGTCACTGGCATGTAAAGTATGCAAAGTCATGGAGAAGATTATCAGAAGAGTGGTGGACGACCTAGAAAGGAATGAGCTTATAAACGACAACTAGCACAGAATCAGAGATAGGAAATCCTGAGTCACAAACCTACTAGAGTTCTATGACAACGTGTCAGCAGTAAGGGAAGAGAGAAGGGGAGCTGGGTAGACTGCATTTTCGTGGACTGTCAGAAGGCTTTTGACACAGTTCCACACATGAGATTAGTGCAAAAGCTGAAAAACCAGGCAAGTATAGTGGGAAGTGCACTGCAATGGATCAGAGATTACCTGACGGGAAGGCATCAGCGAGTCATGGTATGTAATGAGGTGTCAGAGTGGGCGTCTAAGAAGAGCGGGGTTTCACAGGGATCAGTTTTAAGACCAGTACTGTTTCTGGTGTGTGTGAACGACATGACGGAAGAAATACTCAGAAGTGTCCCTGTTTGCAGAGGACGTGAAGATAATGAGGAGAATTCAGTCGGAGAAGGACAAGTGAAGACTACAAAATGATCCGGACAGGCTGCAGGCCTCGTCCAGCAACTGGCTCCTGGAGTGCAACCCAATCAAGTGCAAAGTCATGAAGATCTGGGAAGGGCAAAGAAGACCACAGCAGAATGCAGTCTAGGGGCCCAAAGGCTATAAACCTCACTAAAGAAAAAGGATTTGGAGTGCGCAAATACCAAACGCTTTCCCTGAGGTGTACATCAACCAAATAACTGCAGCAGCATATGGCGACTAACGAATCTAAGTTAGTTTTCGGCATCTCAGAAAGGGAATCGTTCGGTCCCTGTACACCGTGTACTCGGCCCATATTGGGTATGCAGCTCTGTTTGGAACCCATGTCTAGCAACCCATTTCAGGAAATAAAAAGTGAAAAAAGTTTTAGAGAGGGTCCCGGGCTAAGGGGATATCCCCCCAGAAGGGGTTTAAGGGGAAACTTTAACTGTCGACACTGGGGGACAGGAGAGACATGAGGACGATATGACATTAAAATAGGGGGAGGGTCGACAAGGTGGGCAAAACAGGATTTTCCAGGATGGGACCAGCAAAAAGGGGGTCACAATTGGAAGTTAAAAAAATCATAGTAAGGGATATTGGGAAAGTCTTCATCGTGTAGAGTTGTCAGGAAGTGGAAAAGTTTGGAAAGTGAGGTAGTGGAGGGGGGGTCCCAATATACACTTTACGAGGGTATGTAAAGTCGGGAGCGGTGGCCTTTGGCGACCGGAAGAGGGGGGACAGGAACATGAATGCCCCCTAAAACCCAAAAATTGGGTGAGTAAATTAGGTGAGCAATACACCACACACCACACACACACACACACACAACACACACAACACACACACACAACACACCACACACACACCATGACGTGGAAATCCGCATAAAAAAACCCTAGGTTTTCATGACGGGGGACGGCAAAGACAAGAAAAGGGAAGAGGGGGGGTGGGTAGTTTCATTTTTTGGCGTAAAAAGGCTTTTGACACAGTTCCACCCAAGAGATTGTAAAAAAGGGAGGCCCAGGCAAGGGAAGGGAAGGGCACACAAGGATCAGGGAATATGTCAGGAAGACATCAAGTCATGGTTCTGGGAGGTTAGAGTGGGTGTTTTGTAAGAGTGGGTGCCACAGGGATCAGTCGTAGCCCGGTCGTTTCTGATTGTGGCGCTGAGGGAAAGGGAAAGATCGAAGTGTCCCTGTTTGTATGATGTGAAGTTGACCGTACTTAGGAGTTGTGGTGACCTGTACTTAGCTCAGTGGACCTTTACTTAGCTCTGGAAATTGTCTGTGTGCTCCCTGTGATCTTAACCAAGATGTCCCCTTTGAGCAACTCTACCGCGCTTTGGGTTTAAAAATGGGAGGGAAAACGGAGGAGAACAAGAAGATTCCTGGTAAACCTCCCCTGTGAGTCCTCGTTAAAGGGGGAACCTGGTCGTGGCCCGGGCAAATGGAAAACCCAAATGAGGATCAAGAGTGTTTTGGGAAAGGCAAAAACAAAAAAAGAACCAGAAGACTACTGTGGAATTTCCAACCCCTTTTTGGTGCTACCTGCGAAAGTGGGGTTTTCTACTGGGAAATACAAAGAGCACCAAGGGGAACATGCGACGTGAGTAAGACACCCTTGCAAACCCAGCGAAAACCATCAAGAACGTCCGACGAATTTACAGTGAAGGTAAAAACATTGTTTTAGTTTTGGGGACAGGTTAAAGTTTTTGTGGGGTTTTGGGCGTAGGGGCAGGAAGGGAGGCAGAGGCATGTTTTCCTGGGGGGGATGGGGGATATTTTTAGCCATTGGGCGACTCATGAAGGTAAAAGGAGTTCCCATTATCTGCCTCGTGTGGGAGCAGATAATAGGATTTCTCTGTTTCCCCTTTATATGTCGTCCGATGGCTAAATAGCGTTGGCGACATAGGAGGGAACCCGATTAGCAGGTATAGGTCGCAATAAAAAAAAGGAAGAAGGGGGGAGCCCCGATATGGGTATTTTGACAAGAAGAGAGTTGGAAAGAAGGTTGTCCAGGGCAATTGGTATCAAATGCTGGCTAGACAAATATTGTAAAGAAAATGCAAAAACATTCACTGACAACTGGGACCTCTTCTATGGCAGAAATGACATGTATGCCAGGGATGGGGTTCACTTATCTAGGTCTGGGGTGGGGGCACTGGCAACTGCAGAGGAGGGAGCTGTTAGAGCTTTCAACTAGGAATAGTTAGTGGTATGGGTTTTGGCAGGAATACAGTGAAGTCCCAATGTAGTAATATTATCAGTTCTAGGGAAACTAGTAATAGGCAGAGTGAGGTGGATATTGGAAATGCAGTAGCACTAGGTGATAAGGACAGTAATAGGTTTAGTGGAAAAACAGAAATGAGCAGGATGGGTAAAGAGAAAGGAGGGTCTTTAAAAAATATTATGCTAATAGCCGTAGTTCTAGGAATAAGATGGACGAGTTGAGATTAGTTGCTAGTGCAGGTAACATTGATGTATTTGCCATCACTGAGACGTGGTTTAATTCCAAAAGTCGGGACATAACTGCGGAATGTCATATTCAGGGTTTTAAATTGTTCCAATTAGATAGAAGTATCGGTAAGGGGGGTGGGGTGGCATTGTATGTCCGAGATAACTTGAACTGTTGCATAAAAACTGGTATTAAGTCTGAAGTAATACATACAGTCTGTCTGGACAGAATTTTCAGAGGGGCATGAAAAATTGTTTTTAAGAGTGATATGCCGTCCCCCAAACTATGTTAGGGACCAAGGGAGATTATGGAGGAAATTGTTAAGGCCACAAGGCAAGATAATGTAGTAATTCTAGGGGACTTTAACTTTAGTCAGATTGATTGGAAATTCTTGACTGGGAATTTAGAATCAAACCACTTCTAAGAAGTAGCTCAGGATTGTTTTTTTTAAGCAGTTTGTGACAGAACCTACAAGGGGAAATAACCTGCTTGATTTGGTTCTGGCAAACAAGGAAACCCTTGTTAATAATTTAGAAGTTACAGAGGAACTTGGCACAAGCGATCAAAAATCAATTACCTTTAGCATAGAATGGAAATGTGACAGTAGGGATAATTCAATAATGGTCCAAGATTTTCGCTTAGCATATTACAATAGGCTTAGAGAACACTTATCATCTATTGACTGGGGTAACGAAGAGAGCTATCAATATGACAGCTTTCTGAACACTATACATGCTGCCCAAAGAACATTTATCCCGTATAAAGAAATTAGATCGAATAAAAATGACCCAAAATGGATGAATAATAGGGTCAAATATCTTTTAGGGAAAAAGAAAGGAATCTATAGGCGTATCAAAAGAGGTGAGGGTCATCTTATGAATCAGTATATTGACATTAAGAGGGACGTTAAAAAGGGGATAAGAAAAGCTAAACGGGAGTATGAAATTAAAGTTGCCAGGGATTCGAAAACTAACCCAAAAAGTTTTTTCCAGGTCTATAGAACAAAAGTTAGAGATAAGATAGGTCCCCTTAAAAATAACTATGGGCACCTTACTGACAATGAGAATGAAATGTGCTCGATTTTAAATAATTATTTTCTCTCGGTTTTTACACAGGAAGACACTAACAATATCCCAGTAATTAATTTTTATAGTGAGCTTGAAGAAAATATTATGTAACATCACAGTCACTAGTGAAATGGTTATGAAACAAACAGACCGACTGAAACAAAATAAATCGCCGGGTCCTGATGAACTTTTTCAAGGGTTCTTAAAGAATGTAAAATGGAACTCTATTAACCATTAACTAATATTCTTAATTTATCTCTTCAAACAGGTGTAGTGTCTGATATGTGGAAGATGGCTAATGTAATTCCTATTTCAAATTTCCGCCCAATAAGCCTGACCTCAATTGTAGGCAAATTGCTAGAGTCAATTATAGCGTGAAACTAATGAAGATAATACAAGCGGAGAAGGAGCAGAAAAGGGTATAAATGGATCTGTAAGCCTTGTATGACAAATGGCTCCTGGAGTTTAACCATACCAAGTGCAATGTTATGAAGCTTGGATGACAGAGAAGACCCCAGACGGAGTATAGGCTCGGGAAGAGGGGGGCCGGAGTGAAAGGCTGCAAATCTCAATCAGGGAGAAAGACCTTGGGGTGAGTATCATACAGAACATATCTCCTGAGACACACATCAACCACATAAATGATAAATGCGCATCTGGCAAATCTAAAAACAGCTTTTCGACATCTAAGTAAGGAGTCATTCACGACAATGTACACCGTGTACGTCAGACCTACACCTGTCAAGCATATGAAAAAATTGGAGAAAGTGCAGTGGTTTGTAATAAGACTAGTCCCGGAGCTAAGGAATATGTTCTATGAGGAGATATTCAGGGAACTCAACCTGACGACACTGGAGAGAGTATGATAATGACGTACTATCACTGTTTATTCACCTAGCAGTAGATAGATAATTACCTTGGTGATAATTAATTGTTGTGGGTCTTATCGTAGGAAGAATGACCAAACGCATTTGATGATGATAATACTGATGGTGAAAGTAATAATAATAAGAAGAATAAGAATAATTATAAGAATGATAATAATAATAATAATAATAATAATAATAATAATAATAATAATAATAATAATAATAATAATAATAATAAAGACGGACCACGTCGATCATTGTTCTTTCAAGTTTGACTAACGTTTTAGAATCCATATGGAACACTGCAACAACATAGGGGATGAACACTCGTTTCAGATAGATTCTATGAGGAAAACGTTTTGGCCTGATCTGTGTATAGCTTTAAACACTACGAAACTTTGTTCAAATAAAAACTTTCTCTGCAACTTGAGTGTTTTTTTTTCTCCTAATCATCTTTCTCTGCTATTTAGCAATATCCAGCTGCACCTCACCGCAGCGACCACCTTGTTGTCTGAGTAGTACTTGGGAAAGTCTCCGGCCAGTATGAGGATGGTGCCTGGGATGGGTTCAGCATCCAGCCACTTCCCGTCTTGGTCACAAACCTTCAGAGGGAAATGTAGCTTATTAGGTTTAATGCCTGACGATTGTGCTTAGATAATTCATTCTGCAGCTTATCTGAATACTAAGAAAGAACTCTTGAGTCTTCGAAACATAGTTTAATGAAAACTTTCAGTGATGGTGCATAGAGAGATTAACACTTTTAAATATTATGTTCATAAGACATCCTTGAACCCGTAGGGTTCATAGACCTCATAGAGGATGGGAGGGAATCAGGTGTGACCCGTAGATGAATGGTTCAAAGAACCGACACGTTGTTAAATTAGGCACATGTGCAACTCTTGGGTATCTGCTATTGAGGAAACGTTTCGCCACACAGTGGCTTCATCAGTCCATACAAAGGATAAACTTGAAGAACAGGAGGAGAATGAGGTAATCAGACCCTCAAAATTGAGTCGATGTGGTCAGTCCATCAATCTTGAATAGAATACGGCATATGAAACGGAGAAGCAGCTTATAAACCGTATGGCAGGAGAGGTGCAGAAGTCGTAGGTGTGTCACATTTGTCCAATGGAAGTAGGTCGTGCCCAAGGGTTAGGCAAGCGAAGAATTCCAAGTATTAAGATCCCAAGAAGTTGCAGTGTCTGAGAGGATTGTAGATGAATGGTTCAAAGAACCGACATGTTGTTAAATTAGAATGATTACCTCATTCTCCTCCTGTTCTTCAAGTTTATCCTTTGTATGGACTGATGAAGCCACTGTGTGGCGAAACGTTTCCTCAATAAAGATACCCAAGAGTTGCATATGTGTCTAATTTAACAGGTTTGATCCGAGAAAATACATGACTCACCCTCCTAGTGGGTGTGAGAGGGACATATTTTAGTATATAATTGTTTAAACTGTTATTATTTAATTGAAGCCTCGCTACCGAGGTCATGATGGGCATTTTGTATTTTTATCGTGAATATTCAAAGTCCATGTCATTGCCAAATGATGTTTGTTGAGTAAAAGCTTCTATATATTCTTGAAACAAGAAAATGTTTACCTGTAATTAACACATATCATCCCAGGACATATAAACCAGGGTAAAAAAAAAATGAGTGTCATTGTCATTCCATAACTATGTTATACATACTTGTAGGGGATTTAATTACCTGCATGAACCTCATTATATTCATACCAGTAATTTAATGAATGCAACAAAGATAACTATTTCTTACCAATTGTTACAACTCTGAGGCATGTAGGAATATTTTGAGACACACTAAGTCACAAGACGAATGTCTCCCTGCGACACCCATTACCCTCATACAATCCCACAAGTTACTCTGAACCTATAAATATTAACTTTAAATTTAATAAACACAACCAGTAATTCTGGTATTAATATCTGCATTAAAATTATGTGGACTGTATAATTGGGATATAATGACGGAAGGAAGAGGGGAGAGATACGTGTATTAATACATCATATGAGAAAAAAATATTTATGTTACCACCACTCGCCAAATTTGTGTGGAGGTCGCTAGGTGCAGCTAGGTCACTCACAACCCCTGCCTAGACATGAGGAACCTAACTGGCCAGAAGTTCAACATCTTAGCTGTGGGAGTTGATTGCTCCTCATAATCGCCCTTTTTCTATCTAATTTCCAAGTCTTGCCAAGTCGCTGGTTTCGCACATTCGGCAGGACTGTAACTCTGATTCTTCGTACTCCTATTTGGGAGGCTTAATTAAACCCCATTTAGCCTCCAGAACCTCTGAATAATTCCCTCAAATTTCAATGTCGTCTTGTTTCTCCAATTCCAATATGACGTCCTCCCCCACCCGACATTATTTATTTTGCTGGTTCCCTTTTTAATTCCCAAATTAATTTTAACCAATAACAATGAAATTCATAAAATTTATAGTTAAAATCCTATAATTTCGAAATGCCAATATTTCCACAATACTTATACTTTTTTTTAGTGTATTAGTATTTTAACGTATGTTTAATTTTAATAACGAAAGAATGTTTAAACACTTAAAAATGATTTTTCCCATATAAGACTGCAGTTAAACTCATAACTGCTCCTACCACTGTTCACAACTGAATGTTGATGTCTATCGTCATCCAATTCCCGCTGCTGGGTTATACCCTAGCTCGTTGTACAACTAAAGACCCCTCTCCGACGCATTCTTCCCCTATCTCCACTTCCCCGCTTTCCCCTCCTTACCTAGATTTATTGGGTCATTTTTGTAGGGGCCCGTAGTAAATAATAGTACTAGGAGTACAAAATACTTGTATTTTTTGCAGATTAGTAGAAACGAATAGTGACAGGGTTGTTCTACCCGAGAAAAAAACATTGTGTTTGTAAAGGGATATTGTATGTTACGGTGGGGGAGAAGCAGATGATCAAAACCCTCAAAACACTAACCCAAAGGACTCATAATAAAGAAACAAAACGAAAAGAGGAGACAGCGATTGGTCTAGGTTTAGCAAGGTTAAAAATAATAGGCAAAGAAAAAGTCGAAGATTAATGTCGGGAAAATACGTAAGACACTGCAAAAAGAAAAGGGTGGGGTTAGGCTACTCACAATGTTTTAAAAAGAGGCTCTTCAAAAGTATTAGAAAGGGAGACATCTACAAAAACAAAAAAATTTATGTTTGGAATGTTTTTCGTATAAGGCCCATTCAACAAAGGGGGGTTTGTGAAGACAACCAATTTCGATTTTTTTCAGAGGACCCTTTTTATACAAGACACGCTATCTTCTAATCATGACTCTCAGCGAGTCTAACACTTTTTTATTCTTTAAATTTGTCAGAAAGCGGGAGACTAATTTCACCAAAGTTTCCTACTACTTCTATTATTTTTACTACTAGTACTACAACCTATATCTCTAATTACACTACCTACTACTACTGCGACTACGACTACTACGACTTCCTTAATTATTAGTTCATCTACTACTACTGTTACTATTACTTCTGCTACTAGTACTACTACAACTACTACTACTACTACTACTACTACTACTACTACTACTACTACTACTACTACTACTACTACACTACTACAACTACTACTACACAACTACTACTACTACTACTACACTACTACTACTACTACTACTGCTACTACACTACTACTACACTACTACTACTACTACTACTACTAAAATAATATAATAATACTACTACTACACTACTACACCACCACTACACTACTACTACTACTACTACACTACTACTACTACTACTACTACAACAACAACTACTACACTACTACTACTACTACAACTACTACTACTACACTACTACTACTACACTACTACTACTATTACTACTACACTACTACCTCTACTGCTACACTACAACTACTACTACTACTACACTACAACTACTACTACTACTACACTACACTACTACACTACTACTACTACTACTACTTCTACTACTACTACTACTACTGCTGCTACTACTAACTACACTACTACACACTACTACTACTACTACTACTACTACACTACTACTACTACACTACTACTACTACAATACTACTACTACTACTACTACACTACTACTACACTACTACTACTACACTACTACTACACCTACTACTACTACTACTACTACTACTACTACTACTACACTACTACTACTACTACTACTACTACTACTACTACACTACTACTACACTACTACTACTACTACTACCACTACTACACTACTACTACACTACTACTACTACTACTACTACTACTACACTACTACTACTACACTACTACTACTACTACTACTACTACTACTACACTACTACTACTACTACTACTACACTACTACTACACTACTACACTACTACTACACTACTACTACTAACTACACTACTACTACTACTACAACTACTACTACTACTACTACTACTACTACTACCACTACTACTACTACTTCTCAACCTGTCTCTCAGTCTACTCTGCAATTTTCTCCTTTAATCTAAACTTGAATCATTGATCCAAGGCCAATCGAAAATGTATCATAAGTTTTTCCTCTTCAAAGTTGGGCTACTTGTGAACTAATGCTTCCTGGTAGAGCAAAACATGTTATGTAACCAACATCAAATAGTTGCATATAAAAACAAGATGAGTGTAAGTAGTATAAAGTCGTCGATCTAGAGACACTGGCGGAATTCCAGGATAATAAGTGTGGAAAAGATGTGTTAATGGGGGACAGCATAACCTCGCAGGGCTGTCAGGGAACAATTTAATATGTTTAAAATCATCCCCAAGGGGAATATAGAGACTTTATTTCTGTGTGTTACTAAGTAGAAAAAAAAGAAGCAGTACAACAGGGATTTCAGGTGACTGGGTGGTGGATTCCAGGATAACGAGTATGGAAAAAAAATGTGATAATCAGGGGGCAGCATAACCTCAGGCTGTCAGGGTACAAGTTTAATTTGTTTAATCATCCCCCAAGGGGATAGAGAGACTTATTTCTGTGTATTACTGAGTAGAAAATGGGAGATATTATCACTTCTGACTCCCCCAAACTCTTTACATTAGTTACAGCATTTAGGAATAAAATATCCACATCATCATGCTGTCGTTTGCGTTTTCCGCGTGAAGTGACCTCGACCCCATCCAGCATGTCCATATTCACTCATGTGCCACTGTCTCGTTTAGTTCCAATCCCACCAGCCTGGACTACTTCAAGCACATTGGCACCGCCGCGGCGCTGGCCGCCGCTGCCACCACCGCCGCACCGCCGCTGCTGCCCCGCTGTTGCTGCTAGTGCCTTGCTTCTCCACAGAACTGCTGTTAGTATTTCCCATTTCCTAGCGCTTCGGGGAAGGCCGCCTCGTTCAATTCCATCCTCATCTAGGCATATTTTTAGTACTGCCAAGTTGGGACACTGACGGTACGAGCATCATGTCCCCTGATTGCTTCCGTTTCAGTAATATGTCATGAAATAAGGTTAATGAGAGGGAGATATTCAGTGTGCCCATTCAATTAGCCTGTTTTTCTGCTCATCCAAGGTACAGGGGTAAAATTCCCCTATTATGTTGCCATTGGCATCACCGCCGCCCATCCCAGGGACAACCAGACAAATTTAAACCAAATTCCGTCGATTCTGTTGCGTGTCCTTGCTCAAACAGCGTACATAATGCGTGTCGAGACTACGCTCTAATTTTTTGTCGTGCATTTCATTCTGTTTCAAGAACAAGGACCCCCCCGCTGAAACTTGCATATTAGCGCCGCAAGGTGCGGTCTAAAAAAATCCCTCCGTCCTGTCCATCGAGGGGGTTGGTGCAGGTGGGGTGATTTTAGACAATTTTCTCCCCCGGGTGTGCCCCGATCTGGCAGCTATGCACGGTTCACGAGGAGTAGCGATTGTCGCTCAATTTGGGAAAATGGATATTTTTCCCAGAGTGAAAGACCGCTCGTAGGGACAAGGCAAAGTAGCGTTTGTGGGATACACCGATACAATCCCTATATTCCAGCAATTCTTCGTCCGTTATTCCCCCACGATTACTGCAATTTATATTCATTCTTCTCAACCAGTTGGGGTTTCCTTAGAGGCCTCGCTAGGGAGAGAGACGATAATGTTTATCGGTACGTCGGCGGGCGGAGTTTAAAATACCGAGCTGCAGTAGCCTCCACTCCTGCGGTGGGTTGGTAGGTTTGGGGGCTGCTTCTAGGTCGACAATCGTCTAAGGTGGTTATACAATTTGGCCCCCTTCAAAAGCTTCTATCATATCCTGGAAAACATGCATAGCAATATTCTAAACGTCTGATTTCAGTCGTCAGTTCTTTTTCTGATTAAAATTGTCAAAATAAATTTTCAATATTCATCAAAAGTCTTAGTAAATCTGCTCATGGGGCAATTGACTTTGAAGGATTCCGTAGGATTGCCATAACTTTGAATCACACGAGCCATGTCACACATTGCTGATAAATCTTTCGTCTTGAGACGTTAATTGATGTATTAAATATCGACAAAACTGGGTCCATTTCTCCTTCTTCATTCAACGGGAGATTAATTCTCCTCGGATAATCAACTGATGCTGGTCCATTTTTTTTTATGAATAGCACTCGAGAAGGAACTTCTTGTCTCTATCCTGTCCCGGTATTTATAAAGCGCAAAGCTTCTCTCGGATTTATGAAAGCTTAAATTTTAATAGGATAGCCAGACTGGCTTTTTTTTCCGCGCTCTTCTTTAACATAAAAAAACCGCCTTATAATTGTTTTCCCCTCGCCTTGTGATTTTTTTATAAATTTTGGCTCCTAATCTAATAAGGGTCACTAATTCCCTTAACAACGGGCAAAAGTTTTTTATCGATGTACGCTCGACTGCTTTTAAAGATTTAATGATTTGGTAAGATGTTTTAAATTGATGGTATGGAGGGAATAAAATACCTCACTCATCCCACGCGAATAAAAGAATTATTCTTGAAAAGATACAGCATGGATTTCGCTATGGCAATTCTTCTCCACGGAAATACAATCAGATTTCATTTAAATTTGGGGAAGAGTCCTCAGGCGAGAGAAAAAGACTATTGTTTTTTCTTGATATAAAGATAAAAGTATTTCCGGCTGGAGTTTATTATATTACCAGAAAAACCTATATTTTCTGTTCGGATTTTTTTTTTTACTCTAGACTCGCGCGGCAAACTACCGCGGGCGCGCCCGCCACCGCCACCGACGCAGGGCCCGCCACCGCCCGCGGCCGCCATTACAGCGAGCGAGCTTATTTGTTTTTTTATGGGGGATACCCGTCTCACAAAGAGGTCGAGGACGGTGCCTGCTCTGGGAGGGTGGTGGCTTCGAAGCGGCAATTACCCTCATGAGGCGAGTTCTACGCCGTGGGCCGGTCCCTGACCTTCTCATCCTTGCTTTGGGCTGGCCTTCACTTTCACTCATCGAGAGGCTGAAGATTCCTTTCCTATGCACCATAGTGGTGGGAGCCGGTGCTACTGCGAAGGCGAGGAAAAGGAGATTCGCGCTTAGGAGTGGGTAAATATTTGTTCCCATTTTTAAAAATATATTTTTCGCCGGCGTTACCGAGGGATGCGACAAAATTCCTTTACCACCATTTCGATTATTTTTTACTTTATAAAAACTACTAATCAGCGAGATGACCAGAGGTCAAGAGTGTAGTTAAGATCGCATCCGCACCTCCACGCTGACAGAGGTAAGAGGTATTTAAGATCGCTCCATCCACTCTGACCAGAGGTAAGAGTGTAGTTAAGATGCTCCTCCACGCTGACCAAGAGGTAAGAGTGTAATAAATCGCTCCTCCACGCAGACCAGAGGTAAGAGTGGTAATTAAGATGGCCCTCACGCTGACCAGAGGTAAGAGTGTAGTTAAGATGGCTCCTCCAACGCTGACCAGAGGTAAAGTGTAGTTAAGATTGCTCCTCCATCCCCACGCTGACCAGAGGTAAGGTGTAGTTTAAGATGGCTCCTTCCCCACGCTGACCAGAGGTAAGAGTGTAGTTAAGATCGCTCCTCCACGCTGACCAGAGGTAAGAGTGTAGTTAAGATCGCTCCTCCACGCTGACCAGAGGTAAGAGTGTAGTTACGATGGCTCCTCCACGCTGACCAAGGTAAGAGTGTAGTTTAAGATCTCTCCTTCCAACGCGGACCAGAGGTAAGAGTGCAGTTAAGATGGCTTTGCTCCTCCACGCTGACCAGGTAAGAGTGTAGTTAAGATCCTCCCCCACACGCTTGACGCAGAGGTAAGAGGGTAGTTTAAGATGGCTCCTCCACGCTGACTCAGAGGAAGAGTGTAGTTAAGATGGCTCCTCCATGCTGACCAGAGGTACGAGTAAGTTAGTTTAAGATGGCTCCCTCCACGCTGACTCAGAGGTAAGAGTGTAGTTAAAGATGGCTCCTCCACACGCTGACCAGAGGTAAGATGTAGTTAAGATCGATCTCCATGCTGACCAGAGGTAAGAGTGTAAGTTAAGATGGCTCCTCCACACGCTGACCAGAGGTAAGAGGTGTAGTTAAATGGCTCCACCATGCTGACCCAGAGGTAAGAGTGAAGTTAAGATGGCTCCTCCAACGCTGACCAGAGGTAAGAGTGTAGTTAAGATGGCTCCTCCACGCTGACCAGAGGTAAGAGTGTAGTTAAGATGGCTCCTCCACGCTGACCAGAGGTAAGAGTGTAGTTAAGATCGCTCCTCCACGCTTTGAAAGAAGAATATTTTTTTTTTTTATAAAGTGGATATCGTTTACGGGCAACGTAGAATGTCTCATCTAAACTCTTTAATTTGCTCAAAATGGACGGTTCTACTGTTAGATTTTTCTTAAGAAAATTAGTAAATATCTCAGATATGCAATTAATTTCTTTTTTTTTTAATTCTTAATAATACGATTGCGAGCTGTAGCTGAAGTTTGTTTAATAAAATTAAATAACTCACTGTGTTGCACTGCCAGGGCTTACCCCTGTCTGACATTTTGCATGTCCTCTCGTGCACCCAGCTATCTGCACTTCGGGATAACCCACCCAGCTTACCAGCATTCCTCTACTGCCCTTCAGTTTTTCTTCTCCGTCCTCAATATTTTATGGGAAAAAATTCAGTAGAGCTGTTTCTATTATTCCTGAGCGTAAAATTTGCCCAGTAATTTTTTTTCCTTTCCCCGCTCAGTCCGAAAGAGAATATGAGGGATTACTTGCCGAATTATCAACCGATTGGATTTTATAAAATTTCTCTTCGTGTTTTTGAGGCCAAATAACTCTTGTGAAATATCCCAGGTGGCTAGTTATCCGCACATGCGCTCCAGAATCAGTCATGGAACTCGTACAAGGCTGAGAGGACGGCATTTAAATACATTAGCCCATACTGCCGACGAATGTCCTCGCGGAAGACCTCAGAGAATGCACTTGTTGTGGAGTTTGAACCTTTCTCAGAGAGGTGTGGATGAGTTGATTGTAAGTTTCTTTTCTACTATAGGCTGGTAATAACTCTAATATTTAAAAAGAGAATTTGTTAAAGTCATAATAGCGTAAAGATTCTATGCGTGCGAATAGCTCGTTCCGCTAGTTGCAGCCTTAGTGTCCGAGAAGGTACTGTAGAATTTAATATTTTTTTTTTTTAAAGGTATTTCAGAGAGGACGATTATAAAACTCGGTCCCTCCTTGTCCGTGTGTAATCTCGAAATTCTTCACGAAGGTGGGCTTTCTATAATATTTCGTAAGGCTGAAAGACGCTTTTTGATTTTTCTGACTAGTCCTACCGTTCATTAACCTTGAAAGACATCAAATGCATAACAATATATATTTAATGCCGGCCATTGTGGGAATGTAAATAATGCTTGTCCGCCAATCCAGGTGGAGTATAATGCGAGGGGCAGCGGCTAATGAATTTTCCTCAGGGAAATCGCAGAGGCTGCAATTTATGGCAAAGTCTAGGCCCTCTGAGAAGAGAGAAAGATCTACTACGGCTTTATAAGTAATTAGAGGCTTTTTTCTCTCCCTAGTCTGCTCTAAAAAGTTTTGGTTAAACATTCCCCAGTAAAGCCACCGGGGCTATTGACGTCTTATATACTTTTTCTAAAGTTTTCTTTTATTAATTTACGGCCATTTTTGTTTTTACCATGGTATAACAGTGTATTTTTCACAGTTGCCCCTTATCCGTAATGAAGCTTCGTATTGAATTTCCTCTGGAGCGGTTAATTCAGCCAGAAGATACCCTAATTTATCCGCAGTGACGTGACGATATATCTCAACAAATTTCGGGGCTAGATTTTTTCCATAAATTTGTCGCCCGAGACATTCCAACTGAGACAGATCTCGTTGTCTTAATTAAAATATATTGGCTACAATTAAGCGTGATCATGCGAGCATATTTTCCTTGTGGAAATAAATTTTGAGATATGAGAATTACGATATTTGCTCATGTCTTCCTCTAGTAAATATATTAGCTATAATATCATTCTTAACTGCTCATTAAAAAGGTCATCAATTATACTGAGAGCTATTGTCTGATCTCAGGGATTTGGATCCGCGGGTTAATGGACCATTCATTAAAATGATTTCTCACTAAGAGAGGTGATTGTTTCAAAGGGTGAGTTTTATCATCCAGGAGGATTATGATTATTCTCGCGATAAGAACCCATATTACTAAATAGATCTCCACTAGATGCTCTTGCCTGCCCGTGAAACACCAGCAACAAGAATTCTTGCAGGCTCTCTGAAAGATACATACTCTTCCTCTGTAAGGTACAGACTTGTCCTTCTTCCCAGCTCAAATGAGCCTTTTTGTGGAGAATCTCTTTATATATATTATATATACTACATTCATTATTTATAATATAGATATATATATATCATTCATATATATATATATATTTATAGTATATATATATATATAAACATTTCTTTTTAGTTTAAAGCAGAGGGGATGGGGGAGTTTATCCCGGAGATGAAGATAACAATGCCAGCACGTCCTTCTCCCGCCAGGAGACCATAGAAAAAAGCCCGACCGACAGTGAAGGTCGTCTGGATATTACGCAGTTTCACTTCCTCGGGCGGGGCCCCTACGCCAGGTGGCGGTGGGTAGAATGGAGGTCACAGACAAAGAGAAGCAGGCTCCACCGCTTTCTGCGCTGATGGCTATTTATTTATTTATTTATTTTTATTTTGGGGAAAAATATATTATTATTATTATTATTTTTAAGAATATTTAGTTTTGGCGATGGACAGAATCTATAAATTAATCATTCCCTCGCCTCGGCTTTATACAAATGGGAAATTCACATGACTATGGCAATTTACATAATCCTCCCTACTTGCCCGGTCTAAATTCTTATTTTTTCTTCGGGAAAAGTGTTTTCCAGATTTTATCCCTCTTACTTATGACAATAAGAAATCTTTTCTTTAGATTATATTTATAATTTTTAGACTTGCAGGGATTTTTGTTCTATAAGTTTCTCGTGAAAATAGATGAGAGACTGATGTGAAAAAACCGTACTTACTTTGGGAAAAATTAAGCCACCTTATGAGCACGCTATCCCTAAAAGTGAAGCTATAAAATACGCTCACTTTTCATCTAGGTCGAAAGGTGGTCTTCCCGCTCACTCAAGAAGTTACCAGCTTAGAATTAGTGCAGGTAGAAACTTCTCTATCTATGGGGAGATTAAAATATTTCTTATAAAATTTAATAATAATTTATTAGACTATGAGCATGTGTGTATTTACAGCTATGGCCCGTCACCCAGCTCGCAATGCCACCTATGCGGGCGATTGTACCCTCAAGGATGCAGCTCATCCACACATTCCCTGTGTTTCTGAGGGCTATCAGTGTGTGTCAGCGAATGTCACAGCCCATCGCAGGGATGCGGGACAGGTGAGATTACCAGGTTATTGCTCTGAATTGTTGTTTTCTTAAAACTGCTATTTTCAGATAATGAAATAAGTCTTTGAGCTATTAATAATTTTTTCAACAGATGAGGTGGGGCATTACACCAAGCAGACGATCGGGGGGGGGCCAGGAAGAAAGAGGTGATCGCTCTTTTCTAGACAAATATTTTTATTAACAGTCAAACTTTTTTTAAGATATGTTTTATAAAGTATATCACTAAACAAGAATTAAAATCATTTGAGTACTGCATATATTCATAGATTGCTTAGCTTCTCTTATTGTTTTTATTCTTTAACAGTAACATTTTTTTAAAAGATCGCTCGAGTTATAATTAGTCCTAGTTTGACACTAAAAAACAAAGAATAATAAATTAACTTTCGCTAATTATATAATGCAGGATACAGTGTGTGTCCTCCGGCGAGGCTTCGACCGTAACACTCCCACAAGAGCAAGTCGAGCCGATTGCCGGTCCCTGTGATGGAGTCAGCAGCCACATGTGACAGGCTAACTCTTCAAGAGATCATCTATACTCTTTCTTGGGTTCCCCCTCCTCTGCTAAGCGAAGGTTCACTTCAGGTAAAAAAAACAATTTTAGTTCGGATGAGGAAGAGAGTGAAATGGGAGACAATTCCATTTCAGAGGAACCTCACATTGTAAATCAGTCGAGAAGTTTTCAAGGTCACTTCCACTGAATAAAATATTCAATTCCTGACTCTCATAAACACGACCCCATATTATTTCTTCAGTCCTTCGCAACAACATTTATACAGCATATATTGCATTTTATCACTGTTCTATCAGGACGAGCACTTTATGAAAATGCTCTTAGGATTTATGCCGAACTGAGGCTTATTCTGCGCAGACAGTCGCTACTGGGAGAGGATGACAGTCATGAGCATTATATAACTTTTCCCGCGCAACTAGTTACATGAGATGATATATCTCGGCTCTTACGGTCATGGAGGGAGTACCTTAGCACACGATTAGAAACTGAAAATTTTCATCGGGCTGAGGGATCAGACTCATACTAGATTATATAAAGGGTTTTCAATATTGTAATATGCAAGAATGGAGTGCGTGATACCCTAGGAGACTCTTAGAATAATTCCCACATCTTTACGAGGTAAAAATCAGATATTTAACCCGAGAGGAGTAAAAAAATAAGGTGTTTTATTCAATGTCTGGCGGCCTTTTTCTGTCGTAGACTTGGCTAGGGTGGTATAAAATCAGACGAATGATATTTATCTAGATGTGATAGCCTCAAGGAAATTGTCAATTACTCGCGAGTGGACTCTCCCTGCCAGTGGAGTGACATCCACCAAACTCGAGTCTGACAAAAAATATCAATATTTATTTATTGCTTAATTCTCATGAAGGGACCTATCATGCTAACTTTATGTCGTCGGGGTAGTACAATAATCACTGGTAGTGCCCCTGTTGTTGGGGAAAGAATAAATGTAGCCTTAATCAAAAACACTTCCAGAAATATATGAGAATTTTCTCGACGAATCTTTCACGCAATAAGCACTTTTGCTTGAATTGTTTAAGTGATTATAGTGACATTTGCAACTTAAAAACCAATTCAATTCATGCGACAACGAAACAAAAGTTTGATTATTCCCGCAGCGGAAAGGTTGCAAATTCAAAAATACTCAACAAGGCTTAATGCACCTCTTCATACTGCCTTTGTGGATTTAGAAGTTACCTCGATAATCGTAAGCCAGATGGGAGTAATAACAGCTGGACACGTAGCAACAGCTTATGGCTATATGTGATAGACAGAAATAACACATCATAGATAGATATGTCCGTTCGGGGGGATACAGTGTATTGATCTTAGGTATGATAGGCTTTCGTCATTTATGGGATTGGGAATAAAGAAGAAACACTCCCTGTTATCCGCTTATATGACAGGGAGCAGATATACATTTTGCAATAAGAAGAAGTGCAACTTCTGTCATCAGGTACTTTACTCTTAACCAAACCAAAGGTGACGGCATCATGACCATCTTATGCCTAAGGCTAATATATAGGAGCCCCCTCTGCAATATTTGCAATTTAAGACAGAATATTCAGGGATAAATATTTGCCTGAAATTATTCATAACCTATCATATGGATATGGCCTTTGATAATTAAAGAACTAAGCGTTAAAGCCTCAACCCAATGTTTTAATGAAACAGGGATATAATTCCTAAAGGTAGAATTCGGAAGCCCTACGTTTCATGGATAGTCTAGCTCTTGTCGCTGGTGTGGCTAGTTTGGTCAGGTGCACTAGCTTCAAAATCACCCTTGAAATTCCACAGAGGCGGATGATAAGTCATCTACCCCCGAAAGTTGGGATGCTTTTAAAAACCGGCAAACTCAAGTGTTTCCTTATGAATATTGCAGCTCCCAAGAAAGGCTCAAAGAGAAGACTTTACCCCCAAAAAAGAGCTTTCTACAGTTCTCTGTCTAGAAGCATATTAGCCCAAGATAGAATTCGTTCATGCTCATCCTGGTTTGGGAGAAACAGCTTGTCAAAAATATAAGAGACTATCTTCCTAGTATATCTCAGCTGTAAATGTAGGGCTTCTGGCTGACATATTCACCTTGCATAGGAGATTATTATACAACATCTATAATCTAGATGTTGTTCCTATGTTTCTCTCCCCGGTTTTGCCTATGATGCTTTTTTAAAAAAACCAGTGGAGGGGAAATTTTAGAATTAATTACTGATCAGGAGCTTTATAACATCATACGTCCAATATAAAGGCGGCTTCACCACTGCTGTTAGGACGTTTTGCTAAAGCCAATAACCAGTTCATTAATCCCAATTTTGATGAGAAAAACTTTAGTAAGTAAATTTTTGCTATACTGGGATTTTAATTCTCTTTATGGTTTCTTGCATGACTGAGGCGCTGCCCTATGCAAACATTCGAAAACTCTCACCCGCAGAAATGGGGATTTTTGGCTCGAAATGGTGGTCTTCTCCAAAAAGAACCCTCAAGATTCTAATAAAAGGTTACTGGCTTTTCTTATGGGACACTCTAGGAATAGCCCAGAATTAGCTGTACACAGGATGACTTGCCCACTTATGTCTCTATCACAAACAGATAACATTAGATAAATCTATCTGAGTACAGCAAACAGCTATTGGCAATCAGTAATCAAAAAACTACCCCGTAAAAATACTAAATAAGTGGGGGACCATCTCCCCAAACGAAACTACGTAATATCATTGCCTTTTTTTGCAGTTGTTTTTGGAGATAGGTCTACAAATTGAGAAAATTCATAGCATTTTATGAATTCTCACAAGGAAAATATCTGGCGGGCTTTGTTGAAACAAACGTGAGGCAATGTAATAGTAGCTCCAGTAAAGACTGTCAACGATTATTTAAATTGTTGACCAATTCTGTAAATTCGGCAAGACATTGTTTAATCCATCAAAATATGCCAACAAAACGAAGCTCATAACATCAGCAGGAGCATTTTTGCGAGCAGTGAGTAAGCCACTATTTAAGAAAGCCATAAAGCTTTCAGAAAACAAAGTATTGGTTACGACGGGGACGCCAGCCATAAAACTCACTTACCCTAATTACATAGGCTACCAGATACTAGAACTCGCCAAATTTAAGCTGTACCGTTTTTGGTATATTAAATTTTTAAGAAAACATACCAAAACAAAATAAAACTAATCTATTCAGATATCGATAGTGTCATCGCCTGTTTAGAGGGCATCAAAAACCTTACTGGGATCTCTAGGCTTACTTAAGAGTGAGGTGGGGGACCGCCTTATTACAGAAAATAGTCTGCATTAATCCAAAATGATAAAAAAGCCATCCCTGCTAGCAATAACAACCAACCACTATCGCTGCGAAAGGAGTTCCTCCAGTCTGAACAACAATTATAACTCAAAAATAATTTTAGAAGTGTGCTGAAACGGGTTTTAAAAACCTTCCCAAATAGTTTAAAATTTAAAATTTAAAAGGTCAGATGACCACATCACCACAGGAAACGAGGTCTTAGCTCTTTGTGATAAGCGCTTTTTTTAGATGCCTACCCGTGACCTATGGTCATCCAATCCCGGAGAAACAAATTTTAAAAATTATTTAAGATAAAACAGATAAAAAAGTGGAGGAAGACAAGGGAGCTAATAGCAGACTGAAAGATATACATACCCAGAGACATACTCCCCCAGATGACTCGAGAGGAAACATTCTTCAGCTAATGATGTCAACGAATAACGTCAGTTATCAAAAAAAATCGGCCCCACAGATGGCTCAACTTCACCCTTTTCCCTACTTTAGTCTCATAACAATAAAAAATGCTTTAAAATGAGCTGATGTAGGAAACACTCTTTTGCTTTCAATAAAGTTAGGAATCCTTAAACCTGTAAAAGCTGTCAATAAAGCTAGGGACCTTTAACCCTTGTAAAAACCATGTGTAAAAAAAAAAAAAAAAAAAAAAAAAAAAAAAAAAAAAAAAAAGGGGAGACAAAGAAGAGGAACTAGAGAGAGGACAGTTCAATTTTTGGCGGGGAAGAGAAAACACCTAAGATTTTTTCCCCCGGGGTCAAGCATCGACCGAGAGAGGTAGATTTTCCGCCACCCTAGTTTCAGCTCTTAGAAGCTAGCTTTTTCTGGGGGAGAGGAGGAATAAAACAAATGTAATGTTAACTAAAAAATATATTTGCTAATGAAACTTTTTTTTTCACCTTTGAAAAATTAGGTTATTACCTTTTTTCACACAGACCCCCCGATGTCCCGGGGAGAGCGAGCGCAGCCAGATAACAGCCGATGACCCCGAAAGAAGCAGTGAACTAGACCCCAGGCTGGGTCAACACTCCCTAGGACCCCCCCCCAATTATTAAGGGATACCCCGGCCCTGATCCCTTTTTACTAGCCTCCCACACGGAAATAAACTTCTCTATCCCCCCTTTTAGGGACGTGGGGACCCCCCCCAGTTATTAAGTCCTTGACAGTTTGAGGCTAAGCTGTTTCCATTACGCTTTCTTTTTAAACCCGTCGTGTTGGGGGAAGTAGCACTTTTCAGGGGCAGCAGACCGGGGAAAATCCCTCAGATGGCAAGCTGTTACCCAGCACCTGAATCCTTTGACTGCCCCCCCATCTATCAGGGGGATAGAGTTTGGGGGAGTCAGAAGTGATCATTATCTACCTTTTTCTGCTTAGTAATACACAGAAATAAGTCTCCTTCCCCTTGGGGATGTTAAACATTTAAAATTTTTACCCCGACGCCCTGAGGTTAGCGTCCCCGATATCAATTCTTTTTCCCCACTCATTATCCCCGGAATCTGCCACCCGGGCACCTGAATCCTTTGTTTTACTTTTTTCCATTAGTAATGCACAGGGAAAAAGTCTCTCTAACCCCTTTGGGGGGGGATTAAACATATTAAACTTGTACCCCGACGCCCCGAGGTTATGCGACCCCCCCTTATCACATTCTTTTCCATGGTCATATCCCGGAAAACGCCCGTGTCTCTAGATCGCATGAATTACATCCTATCCACCTTTCACATATATACTTTCCTACATAACATAAAAACACGCGTATATTGTACCTAACTTAACAACAAAATATTATCGACAAAATGAATTACAATGTTCGTCAAGCCCAAAACACCCCACCCTAGATGACCAATAAGCCGGTTTTAGTCTCGTATTATGAGGGGAAAAACTCCATTGTTATAGACATATAAAACAGTTTTTTGTTATACTAACATGAAACGGACAAACCCCCAATATCCTTTTCAACATAATTTCAAAGGTTAAAACCATTGATTAAATTTCTGGGCTACCAGAATGGAAAGGATTAGAAGTTAATAGGGAAAACCAGACGTGAAGTATGTGGGAAGGGAGATGAATAAGGGGTTTACGAAAGGGGTTTGTGAAATTTAAAGGGAAAAGTGAGCAGTGAAGAGGGTTTTGAGTAAAAAAATTTATAAAATTCAGGGTGATTGCAAAGCAGATAAGGGTGTACTAGGTGACTGGAAAAGAGAAATAAAATTATTGTTTAAAGAGTAAAAGAGCGAAGATGAAAGGCGGCATTGGGGGGACAGGTGCCAAATTTTTATTTCATTCTCTCTCAACCTTTTGGGATGAGGACGTGTGCTGCTGCTGCCTCTGGCGTTGATTAGTGCAGTTATATTTTCACAGCATGGCGCAGGCCAGCCGGAGGCGCATAAACACAGCCTGTGTTGAGCTTATCCGTGGGGCTGTGACAGGAACTTCTATGGACCTGCTACTACCTGCAATCATATGAGATAATATGGTATTGCCAACGAGGAGATATGTGGAGTAGCGCTGAATGGCACGACGAGGATCTTTGTCAAGTTTAACTTGGCAAGTGTGTATGAGGTGGTGGTGGGACAAGTACCAGGAGGTCACTTTGACAGTTAACTCTGCTGTGACCGTGCGACTTCACGATGTATCTCGCCATTACACATGGGTTAAGATTAGAAATGTGCCTTTCGAGGCGGATGATTCTGACATCCATCTTGCGATGGGCAAATATGGTACAGTACATATGGCCAATGTTGGGAGGTGGGCTACTGGGCCATAAGCAGGGATACTCGAAGGAACGTATTCTGTGAAGATGACGTTACATTACCCTATTCCATCGTACGTAGTGCTGCCTGAATTTCGAACCCAGGTGTCTGTGACATACGCTGGGCAACGCCAGACCTGTCAGTTGTGTGGGTCATATGATCACCTAGCAGCTCTGTGTGGAAGGAGGCTTGGCAACATGTAACAATGGCAATGACATGAAGCAGAAGAGAAGGGTGAGGAGCAAGATTTGCCTTATGTGACTCTGCCTACACAAGGTGGGTCCTGGAGTGAGGAGGTCGAGAGAGCGGAGGAGATGGAGTCAGCAGGTGTGACGAAGGGGGACACCCCTTCATTGAACGTAGCTCAGGTGTTGGAAGAGAACACCCGGATGCGAGTGATAGCGATGTGGAAGACTCATTAGCCATGGCTTTAAATGTGTTATTGGCTGACAAGAGTATTGGGAAGGTTGGGAGTCCAGACCTAGTTCTTTGGTCTGCTGTGGATCAGGGCGTGGAACAGGATAAGCGGTCGGCGCAGTGTGATAAGAATGTCTTGATGCAAGCGGTGGAGGTGGGAGGTCCACCGGGACAATGTAACAGACGACATGATGCAAGCAGAGGGCGCATCACGGAAGCACGCTGCTGCGCAATCTGACTCTGAGGATGTGACCACGTCTGCTCAGCGCACTGGCAAAATGTCCTGGGCAGAAGTTATGCAGAGAGGACACAGAGGCACTAAGAGGCAGGAGTTGGTTAAGAGCCTTTCTAAAGGGGGGAAGAGGGATCGAGGTATCACAAAACGATCTGGTGGCAAGACAGTACCAGGGTCAAGAAGAAAAATGACTCTGTAAGATTCATGTGCATGACATTGAACATTAATGGATTAAGATCAGAGAGAAAGTGTATATGGTTTAGTGAATATTTGGTGTGTGTAATAGTGTTGATGTGGTGTTCGTGCAGGAATACAACTACAGACCAGGCTATGAGTTGAAGGTGAATGGGTATAATGTGTATGTGGAGCATGCGATAAGGCTGAAAGGAGGAGTTGCCATCCTGGTAAGGGAAACTAGCCCGTTTGTAGTGAGACATTGTGAGGGTGGGGAGGGGAGAGTGATTCGTGTGGATGGGTGGTGGGGTAGGGTACAGATGAGTTTGGTGTGTGTGTATGGTCCGGCAGAGGAAGATGTGCGTATTAAGAATAAATTTGTGAAGGATGTCCTAGTATATTATTTGCATGCTTTGCTGGGTGTAGCTGTAATTGGTGGTGATTGGAATTGTGTGATAAGGCATAAGGACGTGGAACCTAGAGGGGCAGGGTATTGTTCAGGGATTTTGGGGGAATTATTAAATGGGGTGGGGTTAATGGACGTTGGAGGGGTGGGGTTGTAGAACATAATTTTGTTAGACGTGGATATGTGGCTAGGCTCGATCGCTTGTACGTGCCCCGAACAGTAATAGTGAGCAGAGTGCATGTGGTGGACGTGGATTTTTCGGATCACAGAGAAGTAATGGTGGACCTAGAATGGGAGGGATTGCCTAGAAAGGGTCAAGGTTATTGGAAGTTAAATGTGAAGCTTTTGCAGGGTGACGAATGTCGTCAGTCTTTTGTGCAATTGGGGGAACGATTGTGGATGAGGCACCGGGGGATGATGAACTGGTAAATTGGTGGGATTCGGTGGCTAAAAATCGTATCAGAGAATATTATATTTCTCGTGGGAGGGAATATAATCGGTTAAAGTATGGGTTTCAAAGATATCTTGAAGGGCAGCTGCATGACTGTTATGCACGAGGAGGAGCAAGCTATCCAGTGCAGGACATTGAGGGTTTAAAGGAGAGTATTAGGGTATTGCAAAACGAGCGTTTTGATGGGGAGCGAATTATGGGAGGATTGGAAGAAGTGCTATGGGGTGACCGGCCGTTGGCTTGCGTGTTAAGGGGCCAGAGAAAGAGGAGAGTGACGACGGAGATGATGGGGTTAAACGTACATGTAGGGATGGAAGGGTATAGAGCAGGTCAAGCATTGGTAACGAGAGAGGGTATGAGTGGATATGTAGACGCTTGGTTTAAGTCATATATGCAAAGCATGGGCATCTGTGAAGTGGCATTGGGGGAAATGGGAGGGTATGTACAGTGTGAGCGTGATGGTCAAGATCGGGTAGCATTAGGTGGGCCGATTACGGAGTGTGAGATTTGGCAGGCATTGTCAGGAGTGAGCTTGGGAAAGGCGCCGGGTATAGATGGGCTGCCAAATGATTTCTATGTAAAGAATTGGGGGGTTCTGAGGTTTTTTTAGTAAGGCTGTTTAACATACTTAAGGAGGCTGAGGTAAGGGGAGAGCAGCAACGGACGGCCGTTGTGGTGTTGCTACCGAAAGGGGAGCAGTCAATGGTAATGGATTATTGGGCACTTTCGCTTATGTGTGGAGATTATATGTTGTTCGCGAGAATATTAGGGAACAGAATCAAGAGGGTGATTGGCAAGGTAATTGATAGGGGGCAATATGGGGTGCCAGGAAGGTCAATGTATGAAGGGCATGGCATGATTCGAGAATTTATAGAGAAATGGGGGGAGTTGGGTGATGGAGGTGTATTGGCTTTAGATTGGAAGGCTGCTTATGATAGTGTAGAAAGGGAAGCATTATGGAGGTTCATGCGTTGGCAAGGTTTTGGGGATGAAATAATATCTTGGGCAAAATTATTGTATCAGGGGGCGTCGATGAGGGTGCAGGTTAACGGGAGGTTAGAAGTTAAAATACAGATGCGACGGGGACTGCGCCAAGGTTGCCCACTATCGCAAATATTGTTTGCGTGTATACAGGATCCATTTTATAGGACTATTTGGAGGTGTGTTGTGGGAGGTGGGGTAGATAATGACTGGGGGGAGGGGGGCTGGTATCGTAGGTTATGTGGATGACATGACTGTTTTGGTGAGAGGTAAATGGGACTCGCTTAGGGTGGGTAAGGTGGTGGATGTGTTTGGGGAGGCTTCAGGGATGAAAATTAATGTTGAGAAGACTAAGGGATAGTACACATGGGGATGAGGTGGTAGGGGTGGGTGGAATGTGGTGGATCAACTCTTGATATGTGGGATAATTTCTGTGAGAGATACGCGAGTGGCTCAAGAGGTGAATTCGGTGCGAATAGTGGATGGAGTATTGAAAAGACTTGGTGGTTTGAGGGCGGCGCAACTAACACTGCATCAAAGAGTAATAGTGACGAACGTGCTATTGTACAGCAAGTTATGGCATGTCGTTGCCATGTAACTGCTGATGCGAGGTGAGGTGAAACGTTTACAACATGGGTTTTTTAGGTTTATATGGGGCTCGGGCTGCGAATGGTTAAGTAGAGCGGTGTTAACACTTCTGGTCAGCCGGGGAGGGCTGGGGCTTATACCTCTGGAAAAAAGGATGATGAGCGTGTACCTAAAACGAAGTTTTATAAGGGAGGGGGCGGGAGGGGAGGTGGACTTGTGAGAGTAAGGATATGCAATGGTGGTAGGGGGGTAGGGATTTAATAGTTGGTGAGGCCATGTTGAGGTTTTTAATGACAGTGAGGAACCCGTCGTGTGTTAAATTGTGGGTCCTCGAAGGAGTGGAAGGTAGGTCAGTGGTGGCTGCTGTTGAAGGGGCATACCCTATGTATGCGTGGAACGAAATATGGACGTGTCTAAAACAATTATGTGTAAAACCGGGTGTTCGGGAGGTAATGTTTAGATTTTTACATGGGATTTTGCCGTCCGGGTTTGTCCTATTCAATAGGAGGATAAGGGAGGGAGGGGAATGTAGAGCGTGTGGAAGCATGGAGACCATTTTTCATGCAGTATATTTTTGTGACTCTATAGAAATTGTGCTGGTCTGGTTAGGAAAGGTGTTCAGGTTAGTGGGTGGGGGAGGGTTGCAGGTGTTGCGGGCTTTAAGTTTGGATATAAGTGGGGTGAGTAAGATGGTGGAGAATGCAGTGGCGTATTTGGTCACGGATTTTATTTATACGTCATGGGCCATGAGGGAGGTGGGCGTGGATGAAAGGATAAAGGTGTTAGCTGCGACATTTTACAGAGCTAAGTGTCGCAATAGGGAAATTTACAGAGGGAGTTGGGAGACTGCTTTTACTGAGGGCTATTGGAGTTTTAGGTTGAGGGATTTATGGGATTTACGTGTAACGTAAGGGGTTGCGGCGGGCTAGCTTCCCGATAAGGATAGTGTGAAAGGATTTAGTGTGGGAGAGAATGAATATAGTACTGAGACATAAGTGCCTTTGACTGTGTGAAGAGCGGGTTGTGTGTTGTGAACGATACAAGTTCTTCAATTTAATTTTTAATTATGTAATTAACAAAGGACGACAGATGTCGTAGTGTGAAGGAATATTATATATATGAAACAAAATTATTGGTATGTGTGTAATGTAATGACGATGTGGGTGCACTGTGTGAAAGTGAAATCTGTATATAAACATGAGATATTGAGCGTGGTAGGAAGGCATCAGTATTTATCGAAGTGTGAGGGTCATGCACTGTTAGGTATTATGCAAAAAGACTTACATCTTAGTAGTGGTTTTAATGAAATGGTTGAAATTTTTTTAGAAAAGCTAGACTCATCTTGTGTTTTTTTTTTTACATATTGTTATTTCATGGGGGCTCTATAGAGCCCGTAGGTTTAGGTTTGAGTTGACATATATTGTATGGTATTTGATGGATGACATAGGATTAGGTTTTTGTTTGTTTTACTGGTTGTGTTGTAAAGTGTATGATTCATATGTATATATTTATACCTTCCTCGAGAAGGTGATATGTTTGGGTGTTTAGTAGATATACGTTGTACATGAATCATGTAGAATTGATTTTTATATTATCTCAATATATTGAATTATACTGAACGTATCATGTTGTTCAGTATGGAATAATGCAAGCATTTCATACAATATAAAGTAAAATATAAAGATTGTTACGTGTCAGGTGGCTTGACGCGAAAAAAGGAGGGGTGGGTAGTGTTTTCAGAACGTTAGGTGTACATTCCGTGGCAGGATGTACAATCAGGAATTAGTTGTACCTGTCAAGGGGTCTTTAGGTTAGATTTAGTATTCCAGGCATAATGTTATTTACTCCAAGGATTGGAATGGCCAAGGTTTACTGTACAGATTTGTGTCTTTCAGATGTAACATATTAATTGAAAAGTACATGTACTATACGGAATTTTGCAATATATATTGCAAGACTTATTGTTGTAATTGAGGTGTGTATTGATTCCCTTTTTTTTATTTTTTTTCACCACTGTTTTCGCTATGCAATTTGTCGTTTACTTTTATGTACTATGCATGTCTTTTAAATAAAATAAAATAAAAAATTATATTTATCTTTCTTCTTCAATTCCATGAAGAAAGAGATCAGTCATGGGGGCTGGAAAAGGTGAATGGAGTAACAGCGCCCTGGACAGTAAAAGCCTAACAGTTGCCATCCTACCAGAAAAGTAAATGTTGCTATCGCCGCAAGGTATGGCAACACCGCATACCCAAACAACAATAGTGGCACACAGCTCTTATTGTAGCGCTCTTAAGTGGTGATATTCAAATTAATCCAAGACCTCAAACCTTTACAAAAATTCAATGTATTTCAAAGGACCTAAAATCTGGAACACTCTACCTGAAAACTCTTGAAATTCAGACACATTCATCACTTTCAAAACTACAGTTAGAAAACATCTTATCTCCCTGATCCACCCCGACAACTAACTACATGATAACCACCTGGTGGTTCACAATTACACTCACTCACCCACTGACTATAAACACAGAAATACTAATCTTAAAATAATGAATCCTAACTAGTCATAAGTTTGCCTATGATACTCCAATATAGACACCTTGTATTGTGCAAAAACAAAACCATTCACATTGCTAAACTCACAAATTATGATGTAGTCACTTAGCCTTAATACCATAATCTGCAAGGATTTAATGTTAAGATTTAATCTAAGTCTGCTCGAAATGCCTATGCATGCTAGGTGTCCTAGTAGCCTCCCTCTGTAATTAGTATTTTATAACATGTAAACCACACAATACTCAAAAATGATTTCGTCTCTCAACCCTTGAGTAGAGAGGACGTGTGCTGCTGCTACCCCCTGGTGTTGACTGGGTGCAGTAATATTTTCACAACATGGCACAGGCTTGTCACCGGCGGGTTAATACAGTCTGTATTGAATTAACCAGTGGAGCTATCATGGGGCCGTCTATGGAGTTACTTCTACCAGCAATAATTAGAGACACCTACGGCGTAGCTACTGAAGAGATTTGTGGACTTGCCTTGAATGGCACGAAGAGGATATTTCTTAAATTCAATTCGGCGAGTATGTATGAGGCAGTGGTGAACAAGTTTCAGGAAGTGGCCATACCTGTGAATCATGCTGTCACGGTGAGGATGCATGATGTATCAAGTTACTTCACTTGGGTGAAGATCAGGAATGTGCCTTTCGAGGCGGATGCATCTGACATAAGGTTTGCCATGAGTAAATATGGGACGGTACACACGGTCACTGCAGGAAGGTGGTCAGCTGGTACGTATATGGGGATACCTGAGGGTACGTGCTCTGCAAAGATGACGATACGACATCCTATACCGTCGTATGTGGTGATGGACGATTTCAGAACTCAGGTATTTGTGACATATGCAGGGCAACGACGCACTTGTCGTTTGTGCGGGTCGCATGAACACCTGGCAGCGGAATGTGGTAGAGGACGTGGAGACAACGACCTGCAACAACGAAGAAACGTAGAGGAGAGGAGAGTGGAGCAAGAGCAGCCTTTTTCGACACTGCCTCCGCAGAGTGCGTCATGGAGTGAGGAGGTTGAGAGAGCAGAGAAGATGGCAGGTGCTACGAGTGGGGGGGACTCCCCTTCCTTGGACGTGGTTCAGGCATTGGAGGAGATCATGGTGGAAGTGAATGATAGCAAGGAGGAAGCATCGATAAGGAAGACGCTTGTGGATATTTTGGGCACGGGGCCTTATCAGGAAGAAGGCACGGTCCTAGATCTTGAGACTACTATGGAGGACGGAGGGGTGAAGGTAGTTCGTACTAAGGTGTGTGACAAGGCTGTCTTGTCGGTGAATATGGTGGAGGTTGAGGTTCATCGTGGTGATGAGCTTGATGATGAGATGCAGGTCGACGGTACGACGCGAAAACGCGCAGCAGTGCTTTATGATTCAGATGAAGTGCTTACGCCCACACAACTTTCAGGGAAGAAAACATGGGCGAATGTCACGCAGAGGGGTTCAAAAGACACTCAGGGACAGGGATCGAGTAAGAGTGCACAAAAAAAGGGGGGGGGAGGGATAAGAGTGTAATGAGGCGATCAGGTGACAAAAAGGTTGTGTCAAGAGGGAAACCTTCTTTGTCAGGTTTAAGTCCTTGACATTGAACATCAATGGTTTGAGGTTGCAGAGAAAGTGTGAGTGGTTTAGGGAGTTTTTGGAGCATCATGGCGTTGACGTTGTGTTCTTGCAGGAGCATAATTATAGACATGGTTATGAGTTGAAGGTGGAGGGTTATAAGGTGTATGTTGAACATGCAGTCAGATTGAAAGGCGGTGTGGCTATATTGGTAAAGGAAACTAGCCCATTGGTTGTCAGGCTTTGTGAAGGGGGGGAGGGGAGGGTGATATGTGTGGATGGATTATGGGGTCAGGTACAGATGACGTTGGTGTGTGTGTATGGCCCGGCAGAGGGTGACGTACGCGTTAAGAATAAATTTGTGAGGGGCGTGCTGGACGTGGCCTCTGTCGCAAATTTTGTTTGCATGTCTTCAGGAACCCTTTTATAGGGCAGTTAGGTGGAGTATAGCGAGAGCTAGGGTTGGTTTTGCACGAGAAGGGGAAGCGGGTATAGTGGATTATGTGGATGATACGACTGTCTTGGTGAGGGATGTGAGGGATTTACATAAGGTAGGAAGGGTGATAGACGTTTTTGGTAAGGCTACGGGGAAGAAAATTAATGTAGTAAAGTCCAAGTATTTGGATCTAGGGGATAGCGTACATAATGGTGAGACTGTTGAGGGTGGGTGGCGTGTGGTAGATCAGTTGTTGATATGTGGGATAGTGTACATGCGGAATGATAGGGATGCACAAGAGGCAAATTCAAGGCACACCGTGGATGGAGTTTTGAAAAGATTGGGAGGTTTGAGGGCAGAGCAATTAACGTTGCATCAAAGGGTTATAGTCACGAATGTCCTGTTGTATAGCAAGTTATGGCACGTGGTGGCAATATATCCGTTACGACGGTGTGAGGTGCAACGGTTGCAACTGCGGGTATTCAGATTTATATGGGGATCGGGTTGTGACTGGCTTAGTAGAGGGGTGGTGTCGCTTCCCGTTAGCCAGGGGGGGCTGGGGCTTATACCTCTTGAGAAGCGTATGTTGAGTGTGTTTCTGAAAAGGGGGTTTGTGAGGGAGGGGGTGAACGGGGGGGGGGCCTTGAAAGACTGCGCATGGATATGCAACGGTGGTGGAGGGGTAGGGATTTAATGCTTGGGGAGGCGATGTTGCGAGTTTTACTGAAGGTAAGGGATCCAAAACAGCTTAAATTGAAGGTTCTTGAGAGGGTTGGTCTGTGGTGGCGGCAGTTGAGGGGGCATACCCTATGTATGCATGGGGTTCTGTATGGAAATGTCTTCAACAACTACGTGTAAAACCAAGTGTCAGGGAGGTTATGTTTAGGGTTTTACATGGGATCTTGCCGTCTGGGGTTGTGTTATTTAATAGGAGATTAAGGGAGGGTGGGGAGTGCAAAGCGTGTGGATGTCCGGAAACTATATTTCATGCTGTGTACTTTTGTACTTGTTTAGAAGATGTGAGGGTCTGGCTAAGTAGGGTAGTTAGGTTAGTGGGTGGGGAAGGGTTACAGGTGTTGCGGGTGTTAAGTTTAGATATAGGTGGATGGAGTCAGCAGGTGCTGAATGCGGTTGCATATGTGGTTACTGATTTTATTTATATATCTTGGGCAATGAGGGAGGTGGGAGTCGAGGAAAGGATAAGAGTGTTAGGGGCCACGATGTATCGAACAAAGTGCCGCAATAGGGATCTTTATGGGGGAAGATGGGAGACAGCATTTACTGAAGGTTATCTTAGATTTAGGTTGAAGGATTTAAGAGATTTAAGTGTAAAGTAAGGGGTTGCGGCGGGCTAGTTTTCTTGAGTATGGAAATGTGTATAGATGTTAGCGTGTGTGGTATGTTTGGTAATATAATAAATAAGCTTCTGTTGTGATGTGAGTTTGGTCAGGGTAGTTGTGTAAGATATGTTTTTCACATTTTTTAAGAAGGTATTGAATATAATATGTAAGTAGTGTTGTTGCACTACATTATTGTGTGTATAATGTGTGAGAGGGTACATCTCAACAGTATTTGTGTGTTTGATGGTTTGAGGTGACACAAGGCATGATCTAAGTATGTCTGGATTCTTCTTTTATCCTCAAAGGTGTTATACAAAGATAGTACTGTGGTGTATGTGATGTGTAGGTTTATATGTATTCAACACATGCTTGTTGTATGTTCCCTCTTCGTTACTTTGTTTCAATTGTCATTTCAATGTACTTTGTATAGCATTATACAACGGTATTGTTCTTTGCCATATGAAGTGTTTTTTAGTTTATGTTATGTTCTAGGTTTTTGTATGTTAAGATGTACTTATAGACTGTCAGCACCCTGATATTAGTTTTTCATGGCTATGTTCTTGACGTAAGTTTTGGCTGTATGGTATACAGATATATCTAGCCAGTTTATAGACGCATTCCTTTTGTGTCTGAGATTTTTGTATACGGGTTTATTGTAACTGTAATGAGTCGGTTTTGAGATCTAAGCTGTTTTCTTTGTATGTTTATTTGTATTTTGGTATATGTAAAGCTGTAATGTTAGGGATAAGTATGTAGATGCTCTAGTAGGATTATGATGTTAGGTTTTGGTTTATTGATTAATGAGAAGGCTGGAAGTAATTGTTACATTTTCTCGTATATATTATTTTCAATTGTAATGAGCCTTTGTCATATGTCATGTTATATGTAAAATTTATATGTAAGTTAGGTTTTGAGTCATTGAATGTTTATATATGTCAGTTCATGACCCTGTTACTGTGTTTATTTGTAGCTATGTTCTTGCCGTAAGTTATTGTTGTATGTTATACAGCTATATCTTGCGAGTATGTAGGTGCAATCCATTTGTGTTAGTTTATTTTGTGTTGGGTTTCTTATGTCAATGGCCGAACCTTAAGATTGAGATCCATACTGTTTCCTTTTATTTTTATTTTTATGTATATTGTATTGGTTTTAAATAAAATATAAAAAAAATACCCAAAACCTGTAAACCCCACATTGTAACCTTTATAGAGAATAAACTTGAAGTGAATTGAATTGAATTGAATTGTGCAGAGGCAAAACAGACACATAAATGACGGTGATAATGACGGTCAAGTAGCTAGGAATGATAACCTTAACTCCATATGTAATGCATACATAGGTCAATGTGAGACAATACAGCCCTTATTATCTCAAACACTACCAAACAGGTGATACACTGTACTAAAGTATGCATGAAAAACAGAAAAGGCACCTTATGTAAAATGTGTAAGGGGTGGGTGCGTGATGGATGTATGTACAATTTTATCAACGGTCCCAAAAAATTCTTTTTTGTGTGTAAAAAAATGCATTTTGGGCACAGTTACTTTTTAAACCAATGATGAACATTGGATTTACCAATTTTTTTAATAAAAATTTACCCATTGCCATATACTGATATTATAATTGTTTTATGAAAACACCTTCCCCTTTTTTTTAAATTAAACGCAAATCCTTTTTAAAAATATTGGCGGGAAAACAGGTTCAAAGCTAAAAAAATTTTAAGGGCGGCATTTTAAAAACCATCTCGAATCTTGGGTTGGGGAAAATAGGGTGACGGGGACGACAGGCAAAATAAACCCCCCCCTTACAAATAAAATGCTTGGGATGGGAAACAGAAAGGGTGGGTGGAGTATGTGCCCCATTAAAAAAATTATTTTTCCCAACCCCAAAAAACCATTTTAAATAACAAAAAACCCGGAGTTTCTAGGGTTTTTGAAAGTGCTGGTTCCAAAGCCCAAAACCCCATTTTTAGTGGGAAAATTATTACCCCCCCCCCTCCCACTCGGGACCAGTTCCCTTAGAAGATTTTTCCCCAAAGTTTTTGGGCCCGGGTTTTAAAAAAATTTGGGCAAAGCAATAAAAACGGGGCGCCCTTTTAAATATCTTTTTTTTTCCCCAGCACAAAAAAAACGGGCAAAGGGCAAAAGGTATAAGAAATTCTAGGTTTAAATAGTTACCTAACAAATTAATACACCAACCCGGGAAATACACATTCTCAGCCACCCTAATTGACCACAATTTTTGTAACCGCTCGGGGGAACTTTAAGTCGGGTCGGGGCGCCATTACCACAAGGTTTTTAATGATCTTTCATCATTTCCCGGCCCCAAAGGAAAATCACAGGGATAGGATAGGCCTACACAGGACAATAAAAAGAGGTCAACTAAAACCTTTTTTTTTTTTTTTTTTATTTTTTTTAAAAAACAACATACACATAAATAAAGCCGACAATTAGCAAACCAAAACCGTGACAGAAAATGTGGGTACACCCCACAAAAAAACCAAAAAAAACTTTTTAACAATTTTTTTAAAACAAAATTTTTTCCCCGGGTAAAAAACCCAACCCGTTTACGGGAAAAAAAAAAAACATACCGACTAAAAAATAGAACGTGGGAGTCATAAAACATAGGAAATAAGCCCCCTATAATCATTATATAGTATATCCCTTCCCACATGACAAAATACACAAAACATGTATTTGCAAAATATTTTCTTAAAAGCACAGACGGGATTATACTAGAACAAACAAAAAAAAACAAAAAAAAAAAAGACTTATCACAAAAAAAAAAACTAACAAACTAAAAAACATAACATCCAAAACAAAAGGGGCCCAGAAAATTTTGCCCCGGTAAAACACAAAAAACATTGTAAAAACATTGATAAAAAAAATTTTTCTAAAATAACCCCCCAACCCAACCGACTTAAAAAAAAAACAGTAAAGCCCATTATAAAACGTAGGAATGAGCCTAAAAAAACTATAATATTATAAAAATTTTAACGCATGCAATACACAAAATACGGATGTGCATTTGTTCGTACAAAACAAACGGGATCATCATAAAAAAAAGCTCTAAATGATTTTTTCCACCCAAATAAACTAAAAAAATTTTAAACATCCAATGAAAGAACTATACCTAAGACATTTTTTCCCACAAACACACCTACCCACACACAAAATTAATGTTACCAAAAACCCCTCAATAAAATAATTTTAAACCCCCATTCAAAAAAGGGGTTATAAAATAAACCCCCCCATCAAATACTTTTATTTTCGTACAATTTTCCATTTGTACCCATTCAAAAACGATAAAAAAAAAACGTTTTGAAAAGGGATAAATCCAACTTTCAGATTCGAATGTATAAAACAACCCTCACAATATAAAAATATAAAAAAATAAACCCCCTAAATAAAATGGTTCTTTAACAAAAGAAAAAAAAAGAAAATCACATACTACTTTTGACTCTGTTGATTTTAAAAAACCCAAAAGGGTCTAATACCCCGGCCCCCACGGCTCCCGAAAAAAAAAAACTTTACCCCACATCTACCACCTTGCAAACCAATAAAACCTTCCTCTCAGGTTTCCAAATCACTCCAAAGGACAAAACCCACGGGAAGGGGAACCCAAAACCCCTTCCCCCCTCCCCCCGGCCTCCCCCAAAAACGGATTTAACTTAAACAGTAATTTCACGATACCCCACCCCCGGAAAACTAATTTCCCACCTTCCCCCATATAATTGTTTTTTCCCTACTGCTGCCCCTATAAAAAAAAAAAACCCCCCAAGGGCTTTTTATCCTAATGTTTCCCTCCACCGCCCCCACCCCCCAAAAACATGCAATAACAACTAAAAGGGTATCTGATAGCCCTCCCCACCTTTTTGGGTACCCCTCCCATATCAAACCCATTAAAGCCCGAGGGTTGATACGTCCCACCCCCAAAAAAAGAAAACCCCTTAAACCCACAATCTTCCCAAACCTTTAAAAGGGCAAACAAAAAATATAAAAACATAAAAAACCTTTCCAACTTCCCCACAAAAACCGCATGATGCCCCTCACAAAACCCTTTCGTTTTAGCACCTTTTTCGATCCTAACGCCCCAAAAAAATTATAAACAAAATTCCCTCGCTCTTGCCGGTATTCTTAATTTCCCAAATTTCCAAACCCATATCACTCCCCAAAACATAGGGTTGGGATACCTCCCCAATCCCTTGCATTGTTTCCCCCTGACGACAAACCCACACCCCAAAAACCGTTTTAAAACCTTGATTTTTTTAACATTGCGTACCTTTAACATAAACCGCAACAAAACTTAAACACTCCCACTAAGTCCCTCCCCCACCCCACCATTTGGGGATATTCCCCCATCCCCCTCCCCCACCCCGAAGCCCCCTTTTCCCCCCGCTGCCCGAATATACCTCTTTTTCCCAACAATGGGCGCCTTCACCCTGGGACCCAATGGCCATAAAATCCCAATCCTCCCTGTCAAAACCCGCAGTAAATTTCCACAACTTTCCCCAACCCCCCCCCTTTCCCAAAACCCCACACGTACCTTAAGGCTCTTCTTGTAATTCCATAAAAACCCCTGACTTTTTAAAGGGGAAAATTTCCCCAAATCCCCACACCTTACTATAAATAAAGGTTTTTTCCCCACCAAAACCCCTTTTGGGATAAAGGTTAACATCCCCGCCCTTAACCCTGGGGCCTACTCAAAGCTCTGCCCCATTCCCCTTTTTCTAAATTTAAAACCCTCCGCTCTCCCTGAAACACTCCCTAAATACAAAATCCCACAAATTTTTAGCCTATTTTCCGTTATCCATCCAAACCCTCCCCCAAGGTCCCTCCTCCCCAAATTTCCAAACCTCCAGAAAACCGGGTGTTTTCTCTTATTAACTTCTCAACCCATGGGCTTTCCCAAAAATCTCAATTACCCTTTCCCCCATTTTTACTTAAACCCTTCTTTAATCCCCTTAAGAAAAACAGTTGATCATCTAAAAAACCAACAATTTTCCCCAAAACCACCTCTCTCCCCCCCTTTTTCCCATCCCACCATAAACCCAAAAAACATAGAAAGGATTCTGCATACACCAAAGAGTTTTTGGGGAAAAGGAGGACACCCCTCCCTTTAAAACCCCCCCCCCAGGCTTACTGAACTACCCAACCTACCTTTTTACCTTACTCTAAACGATGCTTTCCCTAAAAAACAATGCCCCAAACCCCCATCCAACCCCCCCCCTTTCCAAAACCCATTCTCCCATACCTCAAAAAAAAAGTCCCTATCCACATAATCATAAGTTTTTCCCCCCAATCCAGACCAAGAATACCTCCCTTTTTTACTACCCCAAGGAAAATCCCGAATTTCTCCCCTGACCTACCCTCAAAAACCCTCCCCGGGATACCAAATTGTCCCCCCTGTATCACCAACCCCCTGACCTTCTTCAGTCTATTCCCAAAAAAATTTTGCAAAAAAACCCTTTTAATCCCGCCACAAATCAAAGATATTGCTCCCGGGAAAGGCCCCTCAACTCTCTTTCCCCCCCTCTTCTTTTTCACCCAAAAAATATTTACACCCCCCACTTTTCGATGTGCCCAACTTTCCCCCATTTAAAATAATGTCCAATAGCCTAACAAAGCACGCCCAAACACCCCCCAAAAGTCTCAAATAAAAAAACATTTTGGGATACCCCCATCCCTTTGGGGTTTTTTCCCGGGACTCAAACCCCAAAAAATGCCTCTTTCCACCCCAAACCTCACTTATACCAACCTCCAACCCCACTCATCCTGCTCACTTTTAAAAAGCTAAAGGAACCCCCCCTTTAAAAATTCCCTCCCAGGAACCCCCCTCCCCCCAACTCCATTTTTCCCCAAACCAACTATCAGCATAGAGACTCATTTCTTTCTGTAAATTTGGGGGTAGGGCTCGAAACCCCCTGGATACCCTCCCCCCCCCAGGGCTTTGGGCTCCAATTTGAAAAATGGTGGTTACCTCCCGTCGGTCCCCAAATTTAAAGTTAAAAAAACCCCGACGGCTTTTTCACCCCACAATAAAATCCCTAACCCCCCCCTAACCCCTAATTAGCATCAAACCTTTTATTGTGTATTTCAGCGATCCTCTCCGCAGACTGCCCCTGCCAAACCCTCCTACCAAAAATCCCCCCCAAAAAAACAAAAACTTGAAAATGTCCCTCCAGATAATTTTGCAAAACCCAAAACCACCTTTGCCTCTTTTCCCCTCCCCTAAAACCTTAAAAAAAATTTGCTTATTTTCCCGGTTTTTTCCTGCATTTTCCCAAACCCAAACTAACAGATCTATCTTTCCCCGTCCCTAGCCTCCCAAAAAGGCAACCCCCCAAAACACTGAAAAAAAAACCCCCCCTCCTCCTCCTCCTTAAAACCTTACATTTTAATTTTTCCCGTACCCGAATAAATACCCACCACCCATACCACATCAAATCCCGCTATTACCGGGGCCCCGTTTATCCGAAAACCCCACATCGAAAAATTTTTCACCCTCACAACATCTATACCCCGCTTAATATAAATTCTTTCCAATCGCGCTTCCCTACCCCCACGACGAACGTGTGCTCCAATAGGAAACCCCCCCTCCCCACCCACCCTCAACCCCAAACCCCCAAAATCTCGCAATACAAACCCTCAGGGACATCAGCACACAACCCGCCCCTCCGGGTTTTGACATCACCCTCCCCAATCACACAATTCCAATCACCACCTAAATTTCTGTTATAGCAGGCAAACCCCTCAAAGTGGGTACAGCAAAAACCCCTCGACAAAAACACTTTAACCCGGTATTGCAGGGGCTGGCATGTAAACTCCCCACCCAAAATACTCGACTCTCACCCCCAAACACCATCCACCCCCAAAGCCCCTCCCCCCCCCCCCCCCCCCTTCCCAGCCCCATGACAAAAGCAAGGGGCGGTCTCCTTTTATCGCCACTTGGGGTAACCCCCCCCTTTTTAAATTTCAAAAACCCCTGGTAAAAAATACATCCATATCCTTTTTTAAACCCAAACAAAACAACCCCCTATGATTATGCCTTTTCAAAAAGCCAAAAAACTACATCAAACCGCCCTAAAAAAACCCCCCAACCAAACTTTCTTAACCCCATCTTAAGTCCCCTTGACATTTAAACGTGACACTTTTTGAAAATTTTTAGAAGTGGGGGCTTTTCCCCCTATGGGCCCCTGGGTTTACTCGCCCGCATATTTTTACATTAAAGTATTCCCTTACCACTGGGGTTTCCTTGCATCACCTCCCCCCTCCCTCCCCCCCTGTGCAACTCAGGCGCACCTCTACCACTATGTGGCCAAACGCTCCACAAACCCCTGCCCCCTGACTTTTTTCCCCGGCCCCTGCCCCGGGGGAAAAACCTCGTCTATCTCTGATGGGCCCCAGTTCTTTTTCCAGAACTTCCACTTTCCCACATTTTCACCCTCAGACAATCCTCCTGGTGTAAACCCCCACGGCCACCACACCTCCCGCCTTTTCTACTAAAGGGTTTTCCCCACAATTTGTTTTTTCCCTTCCAGCTCTCCAACTTCACATTAAAAATTTAGGAAAACCTTTCTGCACCGGGCTCATCCCCCCCCCCCAAAAAACCCGATGCATCTGCCAGAAACCCTCCTGAGTCAAGCTTCCTGGACAAAGACCCTCAATAACCCTTTGACCCCCCCCCGACTCCCCTGGGGTAGTGACAACCAAAGTCCCTCCTCCGCCCCCCCCCCGGTCGACCTTTTCCCTTCCCCCAGAGATCAGGCCCCCGGCCCCCCCCCGAGGCAACAGAGCCCCCGGGCACCAAAAACACAAAAGGGCTGTTGAATCAAAAATCGGCGTTTCCAAATTCAGAGGGCCCCCCTCCAACACTGGGGTTTCCCCGGCCCCAAAGAGCTGCACAGAAAGACTTTTTTTTTTCTGACCCGCATAGTACCCATAAACCCCGTGTTCTACAACCGTCATCGTTACATAGGATGGTATAGGCCCCTTTTTAAAGACAAATTTTTTTGGGGGTAAGAACCTTTCCCGGGATTCCCTTTTTACGGGCCATCCCCCAAAACCCCCTTTTGGTTTCCGAATGCAACTGTCCCCCTAACTGCGAAAAAACCCTGTAAGGGGGCCCCTAAAGCCGTACCTCGAAGGGGACAAATTCCCTACCTTCACCCAGGGGAAGTACTTTGAAACCTCATTAAAAACAACTCCACGCGAAATTTTACCCAAAATTTTATGCGTTTTTTTCCGGGAACTGCCTTTGACAATTCTTGTTAGAAACCGGGTCTCAGAAATTTCAAAGAAATTCTTTTCAAAACCAATTAAAAGGACGCCATATAAATTTCCCCGTTGGGGAAACCATATTTTTGTTCCCGAGAAGTTTTGGGGGAAATTTCTTCATCGTAAACCCCCCACTTAAAAAGTTTCCACGAAAAACCCCTCTAGCGGAAAAGTATTTAAATCCCTACTGTTTTGTTCACATTTTGATATCCCCAAAAAAAGCAGCGCACGTCCACACTACTCAATGGTTTTAGTACTGTTTTAAGCTTTGCCTGAAAAACAGCAGAGGGGGCTGGGGACAACCGCACTCCAAACCCTAGTCAGGCAGCAAATGAACAACTTTAAAATACAGTAAAGAAACCCGGTAAATAGGGCCCCCAAATTGGCGGACAAGATAACCCTTTCACGGACGTAAACGGGTCCTGGGAAAAATTCAAAACAATTTCCCCAAGGTTTAAAAAACCCTTTTCCAATCACCCTCTTATTTTTTGTTCCCTAATATTTTTCGCGAACAAATTTTTAATCCCACACATAAACCAAAGTTTCCCCCATAATCCATTACCGTTGACTCTCCCCCTTTCGGTAAAACCCAAAACTAAAACGGGGGCCCTCCGTTGCTGCTCTCCCCAACCCCCAGCCTCCCCTTTAAATATGGGTTTTAAAAACCCTTTCTAAAAAACCCCAAACCCCCCCAATTCTTTACATAGAAACATTTGGGACCCCTTTTCTACCCAGCGCCTTTTCCCAACTCACTCCTGACAATGCCTGCCAAATCTCACCCCTCCGTAATCGCCCCCCAATGCTCCCCCGATCTTGACCATCACCTCACACTGCACATACCCTCCCTTTTTCCCCCAACCCACTTCACAGATCCCATCTTTCTAATGATTAAACCAACTCTACATATCCCCATACCCCTCTCGTTACCAATCTTGACCCTCTATACCCTTCCCCCTACGGGTACGTTTAACCCCCATCATCCCCGTCGTCATCTCCTCTTTCCGCCCCTTAACACGCAAGCCACGGCGGTCCCCCCATAGCATTCTTCCAACCCCTCCCCCATAATTCGCCCCCATCAAAACCCTCGTTTTGCAATACCCTAATACCTCCTTTAAACCCTCAATCCTCACGGGATAGCTTTTCCTCCCGTGCATAACAGCCCATGCAGCTGCCCTTCAAGATATTTTGAAACCCATATTTTTAACCGTTTAAATTTTCCCCCCACGAGAAATATAATATTCTCTGATACGTTTTTTTGCCACCGAATCCCCCCAAATTTTACCACACATCCCCCGGCCCCTCTCCCCCAAACCCGTTCCACAATTGCAAAAAAACTGACGACATTTCTCACCCTGAAAAAGCTTCACTTTAACTTCCATTAACCTTTGCCCCCTTTCTAGGCAATCCCTCCCATTCTAGGCCCCCATTACTCCTCTGTGATCCGAAAAAACCGCGTCCCCAAACATCTGCTCCATTACTGTTCGGGGCACTACAAGCGATCGAGCCACCACTATCCAATCTAACAAAAGTATTTCTACAACCCCCCCCCCCCAACGCCATTTAACCCCCCCCCCATTTAAATAATTCCCCCCCCAAAAACCCCAACAAACCCTCCCCCTAGGTTCCACGTCCTTAAACCTTTTCAACAATTCCAATCCCACCAATTACAGCACACCCCCAAAGCACGCAAATAATATACTAGGGCACCTTTACAAATTATTCTTTAAAACCACTCTCCCTCGCCGCCATACACACACACCAAACTCTCTGAACCCCACCCCCAACCCATCCCCACGAACACTCTCCCCCCCCACCCTCACAATGTCTCCACAAACGGGCTAGTTTTCCCTTACCAGGTGGAACCCCCTTTTTAAACCCTTTCACTGCCCACAACACTTTAAAACCCTTTTCCCTTTAACTCTAGCCTGGGCTGTATTTGGCCTGCACAACACCACACAAAAACATTTTCACACACCAAATACCTAAACCAACACACTTTCTCTCACTTAAACCATTAATGTCAATATCAGCACAGAATCACGATCGTTTTTTTTTTTTTGACCCCGGTATGTCTTGCCACCCGATCGTTTTGTGACACCCGATCCCTCCTTTTCTCCCCTTTTGAAAGGGTCTTAAAAACCCAACCCCGCCCCTTAGGGGCCCTGTGTCCTCTCTGCGTAACTTCTGCCAGGACTTTTTGCCAGGGGCTGAGCAGCGTGATCACATCCCGAGTAGATAGCGCAGCGCGGCTTCCTATCGCCCCCTGCTCGCATCAGTCGCTGTTACATTTTCCCCGGGGACCTCCACCTCCACCGCTTGCATCAAACATTCTTACACTCGCGCCGAACGTTATCCTGTTTTCCTGCCTGATCCACAGACCCAAGAAATAGGGCT
>NC_069399.1:37709098-37764475 GCF_026875155.1 Cherax quadricarinatus
TACACGGCCACTACAAAATCGACCAATCAAGTCTCCAGGTAAAGGAGAAAGCGGGAAGTGGTGATAGGCGAAGAATAGCGTCGGAGAGGAGTGTCTTTAGTTTGTACAACAGAGCTAGGTATAACATAAGCAGCGAACTCTGGATGACGAAAGACATCACATTCAGTATGTGAACAGCTGGTAGGAGCAGTTTCATGAGTTTGACTTGCAGTCTTCTATGGAACAATCATTCTTAAAGTGTTTAAACACTTCTTTCTTAAAAATCGGTTGGATAAATACATGATGGGTGTGGGTGGGTGGAGTTGGACCATGACTAGCTTGTGCTACTAGATCGATTCCGTGCTCCTCACTAGGTCAAGGCATTGTTAAGCCTGGTGGGAGGAATTGGACCTGCCTCGCAACAGGCCAGTAGGCCTGTTGCAGTGTTCCTCCTTTCATATGTTATGTTTTCTTAATTACTCTTGCTTATTTAATTAGTAGTCTTCCCCATCCCTACCCCTATGTACAATGATACATAAGCAATTCCTCTATTGTTTTCTGTGTGATAGGTGGGAGACAAGTTCCTCAGTTAACTTTCAAAATTTAAACAATTTTTATCATACTCATCAATAATTATCAACTAATTGCATTATTTTGCCTTATCTGGCGAGGGGCTCTTGATCCAAGTAACTGGACTTATTGTCCCTAGCTTTTCGAATTTGACAATAACCCATTAGCCACGAAGTCGTACATTCCATATAGAATAAAATTTCACTGATTTAAATATAAAATTGTTAACTACATCAATCTACAATGATGCATTGCATGAAATAGATGGAAACGTGTGCATTAGTTCGGATCTGTGCATAACTGAAAATGCCTTCTTCTAGTCAACTTTAGTGACGATGTGTTTTTTGTTTGAAATAACTGAGAATGTCCTTCAGATTAAAAATGACTCGCATTGTCTAACCAGATATGGTTAAATCAACTTATTGTTTTTTTCAAGTGTCTGTAACTAATTTACTGTTTATGGTGAGGACCTGGGGTTAGGAGTTACTAGATGTTTGAAGTACATCCATTTTTTGGTGCTTTTTCTTTAGTTCGTGTGATCAAATAGGTGGGGTGGTCATAGTGAGGTCATAGTCCGGTCTGATCAAGGTGAGGTCATAGTGATGGTTGGTCATAGTCAGGTGGTGATTTATGTTTCCGGTTTATTTTGGTGCTTTCCCTATTCCAGTGGCCAGAAGTCACATGTGTTGTCCCCTCAAATGACTCTCCTTTCCTCACTTTCCAGGTGGCGGTGGCTTGTTAGTGTAGGTGGGTGGGTGGGTTTTTGGGAGGGGCGGGTGTTTGTGTTGATCATGGTGTGGTGTGGACTATAGTTCAGGTGTGGTTTAATGTTCATTGTTCAAGGTTTCCGGGTTGGTTGGATGGACGGGGAGTGTGTGTGTGTGAGGTGTATCATGGTCAGTGTGGTTTATGGCCGTTCCAGGTCTCCATCCGTGGCCCCCAGATGGTATCAACCCAATCCACATTTCCCACATCCAGGTTTGTTTTGGTGGCTTTTCCCTATTTCCGTGTGTCCAGAAATCACCAGTGTCATCATGCCCACAGATGAACCCCTTCCCTCACTTTCCCAGGTGGCGGTGGCTGGTTGGCTGTTTGGGAGGGTGGATTTTTGGGGTGAGCTGGTTGGTTGGATGGCGGGTGTGTGTGTATGACATGGTGTGGTGATAGTCAGGTGTTGTTTATGTTTCCAGGTCCTTCATCCGTGGGCCCCCAGATGTCAACCCTTCCACAATTCCTACTCCCCGGTTTGTTTTGGTGTGGTGGTCCAGAAGTCCACCTGTGTCCCACAGATGAACTCCCCTTCCTCACTTTCCCAGGTGGGCGTGTGCTGGGTGGTTTTTGGGGGTGGGTTTTTTGGGGGGTGGGGGGTTTTGGAATGGCGGTTGTGTGTGTGAGTATCACATTGTGAGGGTGGTCATAGTCAGGTGTGGTTTATGTTTCCCAGTCTCATCCGTGGGCCTACCGATTCAACCCTTCCACATTTTCCCACTCTCGGTTGTTTTTGGTGCTTTCCCTAGTTCCGTGTGTCCCCAGAAGTCCCACCTTGTCCCTCAGATGGAAATCCCTTTCCTCACGTTTCCCCAGGTGGGCGGTGGTTGGTGCGTGGGTTGTTTGGGTGGTTGGGTTGGGTTGTTGCGTGGCGGTTGTTTGGGTGGACGGGTGTGTGTATGTGTGTGTGTGTTGTGGTATGTGGCTTGCCCCACCCAAGTGAACCTTGTTGGGATGGTACTTGGTCTTGTCTAGCTGGTCTACTGCCGAGACTGTCATGTGGATGGAATTACAGGAAGTGACACACAGACACTGCGTCCGTAATTTCCAAGTATTGTAACCTTGTCGTCAGAACACTGCTGGATTCCGGGAAGATGACATGGAAAAGAAGTGATAAATGGGGGTCCTGCATAACCTTAGGGGCTGTCATGGACAAGTTTAATATGTTTAATCATGCCCCCAAGGGGATTGAGAGGCTTTATTCCTATGCATGTACTAAGTAGCACAGAAGTAAGAACAAAAGTAATTTCAGTCACAGGTGGCAGATTCCCAGGATAATGATGTGGAAAAGAAATGTGATAACTCGGGACAGCATAACCTCAGGCTGTCAGGAAGATGAACAAGTTTAATATGTTTAATCATCCCCCCAGGGATAGAGAGACTTAATTTTCTGTGTAATACAAGATATAAGAAGGTAGATAATGATCACTTCTGACTCCCCAAACTCCATTGCTCTGATAGATGGGAGAGGCAGAACAAAGGATTCAGGTGACTGGGTACAAGCTGCAATCTCCGAGGGAGTTTCCCCCCCCCGGTCACTGACGCAATGCTACTTCTACTTTCTACCCAACACCGACAGGTCAAAGAATGCGGTAAATGGAATGACAGCTAGCCTCAAACTGTCAGAGGACTTAATAACTGGGTGGGCTCATCACACGCACCCCCAAAGGATAGAGAAAGTTTAATTTACCGTGATGGGAGGCTAGTACAAAGGATTCAGGTGCCTGGTACGACTTAATAATTGGGTGGGGGCCTCTGAGGGAGTGTTGCAGCCAGCCTGCTTCTTTCGGGGTCATCGTGTGATTATCTGCCTGCGCTCGCTCTCCGGGTACATCGGAGGCATCTGTGTGAAAAAAGGATAATAAACCTAATTTTTCAAGGGTGAAAACAAAAAAGTCTCACTTAGCAAATATATTTTATTAGTTAACAATAACTTGTTTATTCCTCCTCTCCCTTCAGAATCAGGCTAGCTTCTAAGAGCATGAACTACGAGCAGTGGCTTGAAGATCTACCTCTCTCGCGACGATGCTTGACCCCCCGGGGAAAAATCTCTTACGGTGTTTTCCTCTTCCCCGCCAAAGATTGCAACTGTCTCTCAACTCTAGTTTCCTCTTCTTCTGTACTCCTCTTTCTTCAGTACAGCTTTACTCCCCTCGTCTTCCTCCAACTTGTCATCTGTTTTTCTTTAAATAATTTAAACTTGGTTGTCTCAGCCATCTGATGACTCATAGGATACAGAGTGGATAGGCATCTAAGTAAAAGCGCTTATTCATCAAATGTGCCCTAAGACCTCGTTTCCTAGTGGTGATAGTGGTCACTACCTTTTAAATTTCTAATTTTGACTATAATGGAAGGTATGTTAGATCCGTCTTCCAGCACACTTCTAAAGTTATAATGAGTTAATAATTGGTTGTTCAGACTGAGGAACTCCTTTCGCAGCGATAGGTTGTTTATTATCTGCTAGCATGATGCTATACATTTTGGGTTTTAATGCAGACTATTTCTGAAATAAGGCGGTTCCACCACCTCACTTTTAAGTAAGCCTAGAGATCCCTTCTGAGTCATTGTAGATAGGGATGACTGTGGGGAAAATTAGATGTGTCCCCTATCCATGTTCCTCAATGGTTCCTAACCGATATCATCAGTAAGCTTTTGATGCCCTCTAAAAACAGGCGATGACACATCGTATCTGAAAGATATTTTATTTGTCTTGTATGTTTTTCTTAAGAATCTATACCAAAAAAGGGTACAGCTTAAATTTGGCGAGTTCTAGTATCTGGTATCCTATGTAATTAGGGTAGTGAGTTTTATGGCTGGCGTCCCCCGTCGTAACCAATACTTTGTTTCTGCAAGTCTTTAATGGCTTTCCTTAAATAGTGGCTTACCACCGCTCGCAAAAATGCTCCTGCCGATTTAATAGCTTCGGTTTGTTGGCAATATTTTGATGGATTAAACAATGTCTTGCCGAATACAGAATTGGTCAACAATTTAAATAATCGCTGACAGTCCTTTTACTAGTGCTACGATTAACGTTGCCTCACACGTTCTGTTTTTCAAACAAAGCCCGCTAGATATTTTCCTTGTGAGAATTCATAATGCTATGAAATTTTCTCAATTTGTGACCTATCCTCCAGACCAACTGCAATAAAGGCAAATGATATTAGGTAGTTTTTCGGTTTGGGAGATGGTCCCCCACTAATTTAGATTTTATGGGGTAGTTTTTGAATACTGATTGCCAATAGCTGTTTGCTGTACTCAGATAGAACATCTAATGTTATCTGTTTGTGATAGAGACATAGTGGCAAGTCATCTGTTAGCGAGCTAATCAGGGCATTCCTAGAGGTCTATGAAGCCAGTAACCTTTTATAGAGTCTTGAGGATTCTTCTGGAGAAGACCACCATTTGCGAGAAAACTCACCATTTCTGCGGGTGAGAGTTTTCGAATGTTGCGTAGGCACGCCTCAGTTCATGCAAAAACAATAAAAGAGAATTAAAATCCGTATAGCAAAATTTACTTACTAAGTTTTTTCTCATCAAAATTGGGATTAATGAACTGGTTATTGGCCTGAGCAAACGTCCTAACACAGTGGTGAAGCCGCCTCTTATATTTTTAGACTGTATGATGTTATAAAGCTCCTGATCAGTAATTAATTCAAATTCCACTCCACTGTTTTAAGAAAGCATCATACAAAGCCGGGAGGAAACATATTGACCAACATCTAATTATAGTGTTTGTAATAAGAATCTCCTAAGCAAGGGTGAATATGTCAGCCAGAAGCCCCTACATCACAGCTGAGATATACAAAGGAGATATCACCCTAGAGTTTGACAAGCTGTTTTCCATTTTCTTCCAAACCAATGAGCAAGATCGAATTCTCTTAGTCTAATATGCATTCTTAGACAGAGAACTGTAGAAAGCTCTTTTTGGGGGTAAAGTCCTTCTCTTCGAGCCTTTCAGGGGAGCTGCAAATTCATAAGGAAAACACTTGTTTGCCGTCAATAGCATCCCCAACTTTCGGGGGTAGATGACTATATCATCGCCTTCTGTGAATTTCAAGGGTGATTTTGAAGCTATGTTCGCCTGAAGCCAAACTAGCCAAACCATCGGACAAGAAGGCTTAACTATCCAGGAAACGTAGTGCTCCTAATTTCTACCTTTTAGGAATTTATATCCCTGTTCATTAAAACATTCGTTGTGGCTTTAACACTTAGTTTCTTTAATTATCAAAGCCATCTCATTATATAGGTTATGACTCTAACAGGCAAAATATTTACCTGAATTTTTCTGCCTTAAATTGCAATATTGCAGAGGGGCTCCTAAATAATTAGCCTTAGCTTTAGATGGTCATGATGCCTCACCTTTGGTTTGGTAAGAGTAAAGTCCTGATGACAGAATTTGCACTTCTTCTGTATGGCAAAATGTATATCAGCTCCCCTGGTCATATGAAGGGGAATAACAGGGAGTGTCCATCTTTATTCCAATCCCCATAAAGACGAAAGTCATCATACTATGATCAATACACTGTACCCCCCGATGGACATATCTATCTATTATAGTGCTTATTCTGTCTATCACTATATACCCATAAGTATTGCTACGTGTCTAGCTGTTATTAACCCCCTCTGGCTACGATTATCGAGGTTAAGCTTCTAAATCCACAAAGGCAGTAATGAGAGGGCAAGTACCCTGTGAGTATTTTTGAATTTACAAAACGCTTCCACTGGGTGAAAAATCAACTTTTTTGTTGATTGTCGCATGAATTGAAATGAGGTTTTAAGTTGCAAAATGTCACTATATTCACTTAAAAATTCAAGCAAAAGTGGCTTATTGCGTGAATGTTTTCTCGAGAAAATCTCATATATTTCTGGAAGTTGTTGATTAAAGCTACATGATCTTTCCCAACAATAACAGGGGCACTACCAGTGAATGATTATTACTACCCCCCACGACATAAAGTAGCATGATAGGTCCCTTCATGAGAAGTTTAAGCAATAAATAAATATTGATATTTTGTTGTCAGACTCGATTTTTTGGGGGAGGTCACTGTACTCACTGACAGGGAGAGTCACTCGCGAGTAATTGACAACTTTCAGAAGGCTATCACATCTAGATAAATATTGTCTGATTTTATATCAGCCCCCGCCAAGTCTACGACAGAAAAAGGCCGCCAGACATTGAATAAAACCGCTTTTTTTTTACTCCTCCTCCTCTCGGGTTAAATATCTGATTTTTTTCCTCGTAAAGATTTGGACATTCTATATAGTCACCTAGGTACCACAGCACTCCATTCTTGGCATATTAAACAATATGAAAACCCTTTATATAATCTAGTATGACGCCTGTCCCCGCCCCGATGAAATTTAAAATTTCAGTTTCTAAACGCGTGCTAAGGTACTCCTCCATGACCGTAAAGCTGAGAAGTATCATCTTCGTGACTAGTTTGCGGCGGGAAAAGTTATATAATGCTCACGACTGTCATCCTCTCCCATACGACTGTCTGCGCAAAATTAAGGCTCAGTTCGGCATAAATCCTAAAGCATGTTTCATAAAGTGCTCGTCCTGATAGAACAGTGCATAAAAAGCAATATATGCTGTATAAAATGATGTTCGAAGGACTGAAGAAATAAAATGGTCGTGTTATGAGACCATGCATTGAATATTTTATTCGGCAAAGTGATCATTGAAAACATTCCGACTGCTCTATGATGTGAGGTTCCTCTGAAATGGAATCGTCTCCCATTTCAGTCTCATCCTCATCTGAACGAAAATTTTTTTTTACCTGAAGTGAACCTTCGCTTAGCAAGAGGAGGGGGAACCCAAGAAAGAGTAGTAATGACCTTGAAGAGGACAGTCACATGTGGCAAAGCTGACTCCATCCCCTGGACCCGGCAATCGGCTCGACTTGCTCTTGTGGAGTGTTTACGGTCGAAAGATCATCGGAGGACCAGACTGATCTGCATAATAATAATTAGGGAAAGTATTTATTATTCTTTGTTTTAGTGTCGATACTAGACTATTATAACTCGAGCGATCTTTTAAAAATTGTTACGTTAAAGTATAAAACTGGGAGAAGCTAAGCAATCTATGGAATATATGCAGTTCTCAATATGATTTTTATTCTTGTTAGTGAGATACTTTATAAACATATCTTAAAAAATGTTTGACTGTTAATAAAAATAATTGATTAAGAAAAGAGCGCTGACCTCTTTCTTCCTGGCCCGCCCCCCGGATCGTCTGCTTGGAGTATTGCCCCGCCCCAACTGTTGGAAAAAATTATTATTAGCTCAAAGACTTATTTCATTATCTGAAAATAGCAGAGAAGTTTTTACCTGCTCTAATCTAAGCTGGTAACTTTCTTGAGTGAGCGGGAAGAGCACCTTTCGCCCTAGACGAAAAGGTGAGCGTATTTATAGCTCACTTTTAGGATAGCGTGCTCATAAGGTGCTTAATTTTCCCCAAAGTAGAGGTACAGTTTTTCACATCAGTCTCTCTCTATTTTCACGAGAATCTTTTAAACAAAAATCCCTGCAAGTCTATATATTATAAATATTAATCTAGAAAAGATTTCTATTGTCAATAAAGTAAGAGGGATAAAAACGGAAGAACTCTTTTCCTGAACGAAAAAATAAGAATTTAGACCAGACAAGCTAGGGAGGATTATGTAAATTGCCATAGTCCATGTGTATTTTTCCCATTTGTTAAAAAGCCGAGGCGAGGAAAGATTAATTTTAGATTCTGTCCCATCGCCAAAACTAAATATTCTTTAAAAATAATAATAATAATAAATATATTTTCTCCCAAAAACAAATAAATAAATAAATAGCCATCAGCTGGCAGAAAGTGTCGGAGCCTGGCTTCTCTTTGTCTGGACCTCCATTCCTACCCACCGCCACCTGGGCGTAGGGCCCCGCCCGAGGAAGTAAACTGCGTAATATCCAACAACCTTCACTGTCCGGTCCGGCTTATTTTCTATGGTCTCTGGCGGGAGAAGGACATGCTGGCATTGTTAATCTTCATCTCCGGGATAAAATTCCCCCATCCCCTCCTGCTTAGGAACTAAAAAGAAATGTTTATATATAAGAGATTCTTCCACAAAAAAAGGCTCATTTGAGATGGAAGATGGACAAGGTCTTGTACTTTACAGAGGAAGAGTTGAATATTTTCAGAGAGCCTGCAAGAATAACTTGTGCTGGGTGTTTTTTTTTTTATAGCGGGGCCGGCAAGAGCATCCTATGGAGCGTTTATATGTAAAAAATATGCCGGTTTTCCTTTCGCGAGAATAAAAACATTTCCAGTCTGGATGAAAAACTCACCCTTTGAAACAAGATCACCTCTTTTAGTGAGAAAATCATTTTATGAAAGGTCACATTAACCCGGCAGATTACCAAAATGATCCCCTTGAGACCAGACAATAGCTCTCTGTATATAATTGATGACCTTTCTAATGAAGCATTTAAGAAGTGATATTTATAGCTAATATATTTAACTAGAGAAGACACGAGCAAATATCCGTAATTCTCATATCTCAAAAATTATTTCACCACCAGGAAAATACGCTCGCACGATCACGCTTAATTGTAGCCAGTATAATTATCAAGACAAAACGAGATCTTCTCAGTTGGAATGTCATCGGGCGACAAATTTATGAAAAAATCTAGCCCTGAATTTGTTGAGATATATCGTCACGTCATGCGATAAATAACTCTTTATCTTCTGGCTGATTTAACCGGCTCCAGAGGAAATTCAATTACGAAGCTTCATTACCGAGAGGGAACTGTGAAACGTATACCACTGGTAAAAATAAAAATGGCCTTTAAAGTCACATAAAAAGAAAATTCTAGAAAAAGATATAAGACGTCAGATAGCCCCGGTGGGCTTTAAACTGGAAGTTAACAAACTTTTTAGAGTCAGCTAGGGAGAAAAACGCCCTCTATTACATTATAAAGACGTAGTAGATTATCTCTCTCTCAGAGTGCCTATACATTTGCATAAATGCAGCCTCTGGCGATTTCCCAGACGGAAAATCCATATCCGCTGCCCCTCTGCATTATACTCACCTGCGACTTGGCGGACAGACTTTATACATTCCCCACAATGGCGCATTAAATATATTTTTGTTATGCATTGATTCTTTTCAACGTTAATGAAGGCGGTAGAACTAGTCAGAAAAAACTCAAAAAGCGTCTTGTCAGCCTTACGAAATATTATAGAAAGCCCCCCCTTCCGTGGAATTTCGAGATACACACGGACCGAGGGCACATAGATATGAGACGCTCTCGTCTCGCTATGAGTTTTATAATCGTCCTCTTCTGATTAACCTAAAAAAAAAAATATTAAATTATACAGTACCTTCTCGGACACTAAGGCTGCAATACCGGTACGAGCTATTCGCAACGCATAGAAATCTACGCTACATGACTTTAACAAATTCCTTTAAAATATATAGAGGTATTACCACCATATAGAAACTTCAACTCAACTCCTCACACCTCTCTCAAGAAAGGTCAAACTCACAACAAGTGCATTCTCTGAGTCTTCCTCGAGACATTCGTCGGCAGTTTGGTCTAATGTATATAAATGCCCGTCCCTCATCCAGCATGTACAGTCCATGAACTGACTCCTGGAGCGCATGTTGCGGCTAACTACCACCGGGGATATTTCAACCAGAGTTTATTGGCCTCACAACACAACCGAAGAAATTATTTAAAATCCAATCGGTTTGATAATTCGCAAGTAATCCCTCAAATCCTTTCGACCTGAGCGGGGAAAAATACTCGGGCAATTTTAACTCTCAGAATTAATAGAAACATCTCTACCTGAAATTATTCCCATTAAAATATTGAGACCGGAGAAGAAAACTGACGGCCGTAGAGAATATCTGGAAGCTGGGTGGGTTATCCCCGAAGTGCAGATAGCTGGGTGCACATAGAAGGACATGCAAAATGTCAGACAGGGGTAAGCCCCTGGCAGAGTGCAACACAGAAAGTATATAAAATTCTATTAAACCAAACTTCCAGCTAAAGCTCGCAATCGTAATATAAGGGAATTAAAAAAAAGAAATTAATTTGCATATCCTGAGATATAACTAATTTTCTTAAGAAAAATCTAACAGTAGAACCGCCATTATGAGAGCAAATTAAGAAGTTTAAGATGAGACATTCTCACCGTTGCCCGTTAAACGTACTCCTTTATAAAAAAAAAAATATTCTTCTTTTGAAGCGATGGAGGAGCTATCTTAACTACACTCTTACCTCTGGTCAGCGTGAAGGAGCCATCTTAACAAAACACTCTTACCTCTGGTCAGCGTGGAGGCCATCTAACTACAACTCTTACCTCTGGTCAGCGTGAGGAGCCATCTTAACTACACTCTTACCCTCTGGTCACAGGAGGAGCCATCTTAACTACACTCTACCTCTGGTCAGCGTGGAGTAGCCATCTAACACACTCTTATACCTCTGGTCACATGGAGGAGCGATCTTAACTACACCTTACCTCGTGTCCAGCGTGAGAGCCATCTTAACTACACTCTTACCTCTGGTCACGTGGAGGGACCATCTTAAAATACACTCTTACCTTCTGGTCAGCAATGGAGGAAGCCACTTACTACACTCTTACCTCTGGTCAGCGTGGAGGAGGCCACTTAACTACACTCTACTCTGGACATCGTGGAGGAGCCGATCTTAACTACCTCTTACCTCTTGTCAGCGTGGAGGAGTGCATCTTAACTACACTCTTACCTCTGGTCAGCGTGAGAGCGATCTTAACTACACTCTTACCTCGGTCGCGTGGAGGAGCCATCCTTAACTACACTCTTACTCTGGTCAGCGTGGAAGGAGCCATCAAAACTACACTCTTACCTCTGTCAGCGTGGAGGAGCGATCTTGACTACCCTCTTACCTCAGGTCACGTGGAGACCATCTTACAACTACACTCTACCTCGGTCAGCGTGGAGGAGCCTCTTACCTACACTCTTACCTCTGGTCAGCGTGGAGGAAGCCATCTTAACTACACTCTTAGTACCTCAGGTCAGCGTGGAGAGCCATCTTAACTACACTCTTACCTCTGTCAGCGTGGAGGAGGGCGATTCTACTACACTCTACCTCTGCTCCAGCGTGGAGGAGCCATCTTTACAACACTCTTACCTCTGGTCAGCGTGGAGGGCGATCTAACTACACTCTTACCTCTGGTCCGCTTGGAGGACGAATCTTAACTACACTCTTACCTCTGTCATCTCGGCTGATTATAGTTTTTATAAAGTAAAAAATAATCGAAATGGTGGATAAAGGGAATTTTGTCTTTCACCCTCGGCTAACCGCCGAAAAATAAATTTAAAAATGGAACAATATCTTACCCACCCTAAGCGCGAATCCTCCTTTTCCTCGCCTTCGCAGAGCACCGCTCCCACCACTATGGTGAATAGGAAGGAATCTTCCAGCCTCTCGATGGTGAAAGTGAAGCCAGCCCCAAAGCAAGGATGAGAAGGTCAGGACCGGCCCCGGCGTAGCAACTCGCCCTCATAAGGGTAATTGCCGCTTTCGAGCCACCACCTCCACGAGGCCGGCACCCGTCCGACCTCTTTGTTGAGACGTAAGTCCCAAGTCCCCCACTATAAAAAAAACAAATAAGCTCGCGTCGCTGTAATGCGGCCGCGGCGGTGGCGGCTGCGTCGTGGCGGTTGGGCGGGCGCTGGCCCGCGGTAGATGCCGCACGAGTCTAAGAGTAAAAAAAAAATCCGACACAGAAAATAAAGGTAATAATAATACACTCCCGCCGGAAATACTTTTTATCTTTAATATCAAGAAAAAACAATAGCTTTCTCTCTCGGCCTGAGGACTCTTCCCCAAAATTTAATGAAATAATTGATCTGTATTTCCACGAGAGAAGAAATTGCCCTAACGGCGAAATCCATGCTGAATCTTTCAAGAATAATTCTTTTATTCGCTGGGATAAGAGAGGTATTTTTATTCCCCAAATCCATGAATTAAACATCTTACAAATCATTAAATCTTTGACAAGCAGTCGAGCGTACATCGAAAAAAAAACTTTTGCCCGTTGTAAGGAATTAGTGACCCTTAATAGATTTAGAGCCAAAATTTATAAAAAATCACAAGGCGAGAAAACAATTATAGGCGGTTTTTAATTTAAAAAAGAGCGCGGAAAAAAAGCCGCTCAGCAGCCTATTGAAATTTAAGCTTTCATAAAGTCGAGAGAAGAGCTTTGCCTGCTTAGTATATACCGGGACAGGATAGAGACAAAATTTCCTTCTCGAGTGCTATTTCATAAAAAAAATGACAAGCCATCAGTTGGAATTATCCCGAGAGAATTAATCTCCCGTTGAATGAAGAAGGAGAAATGACCCCAGTTTGTCGATATTATTACATCAATTAACGTCAAGACGAAAGATTTAACAGCAAGTGTGTTACAAGGCTCGTGTGATACAAAGTTTATGGCAAACCTACGAATCCTTCAAGTCAATTGCCCAATGAGCAGATTTACTAAGACTTTTGATGAAATTGAAAAATTTTATCGACAATTTTTAATTCAGAAAGAAACTGACGACTGAAATCAACGTTTAAATATGCTATGCATGATTTCCAGATATGATAGAAGCTTTTGAAGGGGCCAAACCTTGTATAACCACTCTAGACGAATGTCGACCTAGAGCAGCCCCCAAAACCCCTACCAACCCACCCGCAGGAGTGGAGGCTACAGCAGCCTTCGGTAATTAAACTCCGCCGCCGACGTACCGATAAACATTATCCGTCCTCATCTCCACAGCGAGGACTCTAAGGAACCCAACTGTTGAGAAGAATGGAATATAAATTGCCAGTATCGTCGGGGGAATAACGACGAAGAATTGCTGGAAATAGGATTGTATCGTGTATCCCCACACCGCTACTTCTGCTTGTCCCTACGACCGGCTCTTTCACTCTGGGAAAAAAAATCCATTTTCCCCCCAAATTGAAGCGAAAATCGCTAATCCTCGTGAACCTGCCCTAAGCTGCGATCGGGCACACCCGGGAAATTTCCTAAAATCACCCCCACCATGCACCAACACCCTCGATGACAGGCCCAGGAGATTTTTAGACCGCACCTTGCGGCGCTAATATGCCAGTTCTCTGCGGGTTCCTTGTCTTGAACAGAATAAATTGCAACAACAAAAATTAGAGCGTATCTCGACACGCAATTATGTACCAGTTTGAGCAAGGACAGCAACAGAATCGACGAATTTGGTTTAAATTATGTCTTGTGTCCCTGGATTGGCGGTGATAGCCAATGGCAAATCATAACGGGTAATTTTACCCCAGTACATTGCATGAGTCAGAAAACAGCTGAGAATGGCACACTGATAATCTCCACTCATTACCAATTTCAAGACATATTACTGAAACTAAAATCAGACAAATGCAATGCTCGTACCGTCAGTGACCCATAATTACTTGGCAGTACCCCAAAATCATCCTAGATAGGGTGCAAATTGAACGAGCGCTTCCCCCTAAGCTCTAGAATGGAAATACTACAGCAGTCAGTGGAGAAGCAAGGCACTTAGCAAGCAAACAGCGCGGCAGCAGCCGGCGGTGGCGGCGGTGGTGGCAGCGGCAGCAGCAGCGGCGGTGCCAATGGTGCTGACGTCAGTCCAGCTGGTGGGATTGGAACTAAACGAGACAGTGGCATGAGTGAAATGGACATGCCTAAGGGTCCGAGTCACTTCATCACGCGGAAAACGCAAACGACAGCAATGATAATGTGGATATTTTTATTCCTAAATCTGTAACTACAGTAAAGAGTTTGGGGGGAGTCAGAAGTGATAATATCTCCCATTTTCTACTCAGTAATACACAGAAATAAAGTCTCTCTATCCCCTTGGGGGATATAAAACAAATTAAACTTGTACCCTGACAGCCTGAGGTTATGCTGCCCCCTGATTAACACATTCTTTTTCCATACTCGGTTATCCTGGAATCCACCACCCAGTCACCTGAAATCCTTTGTACTGCTTCTTTTCTACTTAGTAATACCACAGAAATAAGGTCTCTCTATCCCCTTGGGGGAAGATTAAATATATTAAACTTGTACCCTGACAGCCCTGAGGTTATGCTGTCCCCCATTAATCACATTCTTTTTCCACACTTTTATCCTGGAAATCCGCCAGTGTCCTAGATCGACGCCTTAACTACTTACACCTCATCTTGTTTTTTATATCAACTAATTTTATGTTGTTACTCTAACATGATTATGCTCTACCAGGAAGCATAGTTACAAGTAAGCCCAAACTTAGAAGAGGATAATTAGATAAGCGGGGGAGATCGATTCGTCCCGGATCATGATTCAAGTTATGTAAAACGAGAAATTTGAGAGTAGGGCTGAGAGACAGGTTTTAGAAGTAGTAGTAGTTTGTGTAGTAAATAGTAGGGAGTGTAGTAGTAGGGAGTGTTTTAGTAGTAGTAGTTGATGTAGGGAGTAGTTTGTAGTGTAGTAGTAGTGTAGTGTAGTGTGTAGTAGTGTTAGTAGTAGGGAGTAGTAGTTTTTTTTTTTTTTTTTTTTTTTTAGTAGTTTGGGGTAGTAGTTTGGGAGTAGTAGTAGTAGTGTAGTAGTAGTAGGTGTTAGTAGTAGTAGTAGTAGTGTTTTGTAGTGTAGTAGTGTAGTAGTGGTAGTGTGTAGTTTGTGTTGTAGTAGTGTAGGTTTTAGTAGTGTATGTAGGGAGTAGTAGTAGTGTAAATATGTAGTAGTGTGTAGTTTAGTAGTAGTAGGGAGTAGGGTAGAGTAGTGTAGTAAAATAGTAGTGTAGTGTAGTGTAGGGAGTTTAGTGTGTATGTAGTTGTGTAGTGTAGTGTAGTGTAGTTGTGTTAGAGTAGGTAGTGTGTAGTGTAATAGTAGTAGTAGAGGTAGTAGTTGTAGTTGTAGAAGTAGTAGTAGTAGTAGTAGTGTTGTTTTTTAAGGGAGTAGTAGTAGTAGGTGTGTAGTAGTAGTAGTGTGTAGTGGGGGAGTAGAGTAGTAGTTTTTATATTTTTATATTTTTAGGGTTTTTAGGTAGTTAGTAGTAGTGTAGTAGTGTAGTAGCAGTAGTAGTGTAGTAGTAGTGTAGTAGTAGTAGTATTTATTTGTGTAGTAGTAGTGTGGGTATGTGTAGTAGTAGTAGTTGTAGTAGTAGTATAGTAGTATTTAGTAGTAGTAGTAGTAGTAGTTTTTAGTAGTACTAGTAGTAGAAGTAATAGTAACGTAGTAGTAGATGAAATTAAAATTAATTAGGAAGTCGTAGTAGTGGTAGTCGCAGTAGTAGTAGGTAGTGTAATTAGAGAATAGGTTGTAGTACTAGTAGAAAAAATAATAGAAGTAGTGGGAAAAACTTTGGTGAAATTAGTCTCCAGCTTTCTGACAAATTTAAAAAATAAAAAAAGTGTTAGACTCGCTGAGAGTCATGTTTTCAGAAGATAGCGTAGTCATTGTATACAAAGGTCCTCTGCTAAAACTCGAAACTTGGTTAGTCTTCACAAACGCCTCTTGTTGAATGGGGCCTTATACGCAACTTCCTAACATGAATTTTTGTTTTTTGTAGATGTCTCCTTTCTCAATACGTTTGAAGAGCTCTCATTTTCAGAACTTTCGTGACGTAGCCTAACCTCACCTTCTTCTTTTGCAGTGTCTTACGTTTTTTTTCTCCGACATTACTATCTTCTGACTTTCTCTTTGCCTATTTATTTCTAACCTTGCATAAACCGTAGACCAATCGCTGTGCTCCTCTTTTCTGTTTTGTTTCTTATTACTGAGTCCTTTTGGGATTGGGTGTTCGAGGGTTTGATCATCTGCTTCTCCCCCACCGTAACATACAATATCCCTTTACAAACACAACTGTTTTTTACTACGGCTAGAACAACCCTGTACCTAATTCAGTTGCTATAATTTCTGCTAAAAACTACAAGTATTCTAGTACTCTAGTACTTTTTATATTACTACGGCCACTACAAAATGACCAATCAAGTCTCAGGTAAGGAGGAAAGCGGGGAAGTGGAGGGTAGGCGAAGAATAGCGTCGGAGAGGAGTGTCTTTTGTTGTAGCAAACAGAGCTAGGGTATAACCTAGCAGCGGAACTTGGATGACGATAGACATCAACATTCCAGTATGTGAACAGCTGGTAGGAGAGTTCATGAGTTTAACTTGCAGTCTTATATGGAACAATCATTCTTAAAATGTTTAAAAAACTTCTTTCGTTATTAACATTAAACATACGTTAAACATACTAATACACTAAGAAAGTATAAGGTATTGTGGAAAATATTGTGCATTTTCCGAAATTATAGTGCATTTTAACATTAATTTAATTTAAAATACATTGTTATTGGTTAAAATTAATTTGGGAATTTTAAAAGGGGGACCAGCAAAATAAATAAGGTCGGGTGGGGGAGGACGTCATTTTGGGAAATTGGAAAAACAAGACACATTGAAATTTAGGGAATTATTCAGAGGTTTGGAGGCTAAATGGGTTTAATTAAGCCCCCCAAATAGGAAAAGAGAATCAGATTTACGTCGCCGAATGTGCGAAACCAGCGTTTGGAAGATTGGGAAAATTAGATGAAAAAGGGGATTTGAGAGCAATCAACTCCCAAGCTAAATGTTAACTTCGGGCCAGTTAGGTTCCTCATTTAGGCGGGGGGTTGTGATGACCTAGCTGCACCACGACCTCCAACAAATTTGGGAGTGGTGGAACATAAATATTTTTTTTTTATGATGTTTTAATAAAAGTATCTTCCCCTTTTCCCCTTCCGCTTATATCCCAATTTCGCCCCACAAAATTTTTTAATGCAGATATTAATCCAGAATTACTGGTTGTTTTTTTAAAATTTTTAAAGTTAATTTTTTGGGTTCAAGAAACTTGTGGATTGTAGGGGGTAATGGGTGGGCGGGGAGAATTTTTGTGACTTAGTGTGTCTCAAAAATTCCTACAGCCTCAGAGTTTAACAATTGGTAAGAAATAGTTTTCTTTGTTCATTTTTTAAATTATGGTATGAATTTAAAGAGGTTCATCAGGTAATTAAATCCCCCCAAAATGTATAACATAGTTATGGAATGACAATGACACTCATTTTTTTTTTTTTCCCCCGGTTTATATGTCCTGGGGTGATATGTTTAAATTTCAGGTAAACATTTTCTTGTTTCAAAAATATTTTAGAAGCTTTTTCTCAAAAAATCTTTGGCAATACATGGACTTTGAAAATTCACGATAAAAATACAAAATGCCCCCTCATGACCCGGTTTGCGACTTCAATTTAAATTAACAGTTTTTTTAAAAATTATAACTAAAATATGTCCCTCTCACACCCACTAGGAGGGTTGAGTCATGTATTTTCTCGGATCAAACCTGTTAAATTAGACACATATGCAACTCTTGGGTATCTTTATTGAGGAAACGTTTCGCCACACAGTGGCTTCATCAGTCCATACAAAGGATAAACTTGAAGAACAGGAGGAGAATGAGGTAATCATTCTAATTTAACAACATGTCGGTTCTTTGAACCATTCATCTACAATCCTCTCAGACACTGCAACTTCTTGGGATCTTAATACTTGGGAATTCTTCGCTTGCCTAACCCTTGGGCACGACCTACTTCCACATTGGACAAATGTGACATCACCTACGACTTCTGCACCTCTCCTGCCATACGGTTTATAAGCTGCTTCTCCGTTCATATGCCGTATTCTATTCAAGATTGATGGACTGACCACATCGACTCAAGTTTTGAGGGACTGATTACCTCATTCTCCTCCTGTTCTTCAAGTTTATCCTTTGTATGGACTGGTGAAGCCACTGTGTGCCGAAACGTTTCCTCAATAAAGATACCCAAGAGTTGCACATGTGTCTAATTTAACAACGTGTCGGTTCTTTGAACCATTCATCTACGGGTCAAACCTGATTCCCTCCCATCCTCTATGAGGTCTATGAACCCTACGGGTTCAAGGATGTCTTATGAACATAATATTTAAAAGTGTTAATCTCTCTATGCACCATCACTGAAAGTTTGCATTAAACCATGTTTCGAAGACTCAAGAGTTCTTTCTTAGTATTCAGGTAAGCTGCAGAATGAATTATCTAAGCACAATCGTCAGGCATTAAACCTAATAAGCTACATTTCCCTCTGAAGGTTTGTGACCAAGACGGGAAGTGGCTGGATGCTGAACCCATCCCAGGCACCATCCTCATACTGGCCGGAGACTTTCCCAAGTACTACTCAGACAACAAGGTGGTCGCTGCGGTGAGGTGCGCTGCATATTGCTAAATAGCAGAGAAAGATGATTAGGGAGAAAAAAAAACTCAAGTTGCAGAGAAAGTTTTTTATTTGAACAAAGTTTCGTAGTGTTTAAAGCTATACACAGATCAGGCCAAAACGTTTTCCTCATAGAAATCTATTCTGAAACGAGTGTCTCATCCCCTATGTTGTTGGACAGTGTTCCATATGGATTCTAAAACGTTAGTCAAACTTGAAAAGAACAATGATCGACGTGGTCCGTCTTTTTATTATTTTATTATTATTATTATTATTATTATTTTTATATTTTTTTATTATTATTATTATTATTATTATTTTATCATTCTTATAATTATTCTTATTCTTCTTATTATTATTACTTTCACCATCAGTATTATCATCATCAAATGCGTTTGGTCATTCTTCCTACGATAAGACCCACAACAATTAATTATCACCAAGGTAATTATCTATCTACTGCTAGGTGAAATAAACAGTGATAGTACGTCATTATCATACTCTCTCCAGTGTTCGTCAGGTTGAGTTCCCTGAATATCTCCTCAAAAGAACATATTCCTTAGCTCCGGGACTAGTCTTATTACAAACCACTGCACTTTCTCCAATTTTTTCATATGCTTGACAGGTGTAGGTCTGACGTACACGGTTGTACATTGTCGTGAATGACTCCTTACTTAGATGTCGAAAAGCTGTTTTTAGATTTGCCAGATGCGCATTTATCATTTATGTGGTTGATGTGTGTCTCAGGAGATATGTTCTGTATGATATCCACCCCAAGGTCTTTCCCCCTGATTGAGATTTGCAGCCTTTCACTCCGGCCCCCCCTCTTCCCGAGCCTATACTCCGTCTGGGTCTTCTCTGTCATCCAAGCTTCATAACATTGCACTGGGTAGGGTTAAACTCCAGGAGCCATTTGTCATACAAGGCTTACAGATCCATTTATACCCTTTTCTGCTCCTTCTCCGCTTGTATTATCTTCATTAGTTTCACGCTATAATTGACTCAGCATTTGCCTACAATTGAGGTCAGGCTTTTTGGGCGGAAATTTGAAATAGGAATTACATTAGGCCATCTTCACATATCAGACACTACACCTGTTTGAAGAGATAAATTAAGAATATTAGTTAATGGTTAATAGAGTTCCATTTTCATTCTTTAAGAACCCTTGAAAAAGTCATCAGGACCCGGCGATTTTTTTTTGTTTCAGTCGTCTGTTTGTTCTAACCATTTCACTAGTGACTGTGAGTTACATAATATATCTTCTTCAAGCTCACTATAAAAATTAATTACTGGGATATTGTTAGTGTCTTCCTGTGTAAAAACCGAGAGAAATAATTATTTAAAATCGAGCACATTTCATTCTCTTGTCCCGTAAGGTGGGCCCCTAGTTATTTTTAAGGGGACCTATCTTATCTCTAACTTTTGTTCTATAACCTGGAAAAAACATTTTTGGTTAGTTTTCGAATCCCTGGCAAACTTTAATTTCATACTTTCCCTTTAGCTTTTCTTATACCCTTTTTAACGTCCCTCTAATGTCAATATACTGATTCATAAGATGACCCCCCACCTCTTTTGATACGCCTATAGATTCCTTTCTTTTTTCCCTAAAAGATATTTGACCCCATTATTCATCCATTTTGGGTCATTTTTATTCGATCTAATTTCTTTATACGGGAAAAAATGTTCTTTGGGCAGCATGTATAGTGTTCAGAAAGCTGTCATATTGATAGCTCTCTTCGTTTACCCCAGTCAATAGATGATAGTGTTCTCTAAGCCATTGTAATAAAGCTAAGCGAAAATCTTGGACCATTATTGAATTATCCCTACTGTCACATTTCCATTCTATGCTAAGGTAATTGATTTTTGATCGCTTGTGCCAAGTTCCTCTGTAACTTCTAAATTATTAACAAGGGTTTCCTTGTTTGCCAGAACCAAATCAAGCAGGTTATTTCCCCTTGTAGGTTCTGTCCACAAACTGCTTAAAAAAACAATCCTGAACTACTTCTTAGAAGTGGTTTGATTCTAAATTCCCAGTCAAGAATTTCCAATCAATCTGAATAAAGTTAAAGTCCCCTAGAATTACTACATTATCTTGCTTGTGGCCTAACAATTTCTCCATAGTAATCTCCTTGGTCCTAACATAGTTTGGGGACGGCATATCACTCTTAAAAACAATTTTTCATGCCCCTCTGAAAATTCTGTCCAGACAGACTGTAGTATTACTTCAGACTTAATACCATTTTTATGCAACAGTCAAGTTATCTCGGACATACAATGCCACCCCACCTCCCTTACCGATACTTCTATCTAATTGGAACAATTTAAACCCTGAATATGACATTCCGCAGTTATGTCCCGACTTTTTGGAATTAAACCACGTCTCAGTGATGGCAAATACATCAATGTTACCTGCACTAGCAACTAATCTCAACTCGTCCATCTATTCTAGAACTACGGCTATTAGCATAATATTTTTAAGACCCTCCTTTCTCTTTACCCATCCTGCTCATTTTCTGTTTTTTCCACTAAACCTATTACTGTCCTTATCACCTAGTGCTACTGCATTTCCAATATCCACCTCACTCTGCCTATTACTAGTTTCCCTAGAACTGATAATATTACTACATTGGGACTTCACTGTATTCCTGCCAAAACCCATACCACTAACTATTCCTAGTTGAAAGCTCTAACAGCTCCCTCCTCTGCAGTTGCCAGTGCCCCCACCCCAGACCTAGATAAGTGAACCCCATCCCTGGCATACATGTCATTTCTGCCATAGAAGAGGTCCCAGTTGTCAGTGAATGTTTTTGCATTTTCTTTACAATATTTGTCTAGCCAGCATTTGATACCAATTGCCCTGGACAACCATTCATTTCCAACTCCTCTCCTTGTCAAAATACCACATATGACAGGGCTCCCACCCTTCTTCCTAATTATCTTTATTGCTGACCTATACCTGCTAATCAGGTTCTCACTCCTATGTCTGCCAACGCTATGTTAGCCATCTGGACGACATCATGAAAGGTAACAGGAGTAATCCTATTATCTGCCTCCCACACTGAGGCAGATAATAGGATTACTCCTATTACCTATCATGATGTCGTCCAGATGGCTAACAATATCCCCCATCCCAGCCCCAGGAAAACATGGCCTCTGCCTCCTCTTCCTGTCCCTACGTCAAAAGGCCCTATCCATAAACTTAACCTGTCTCCAACTAAAACAATGTTCTTACCTTCACTTGTAGAATTCGTCGTGACGTTCTTGATGGTTTTCGCTGGAGTTGCAAGGGATGTCTTACTCACGTCTGTCAATGCTTCCTTGGTGCTCATTGTGATGTTCCCAGTAGACAACCCACATTCGTCAGGTAGCACCGAAAATGGGTTGGAAATTCCCACAGTAGTCTTCTGGTTCTTTGTTGTTTTTGCCTTTCCAACAGTCTTCTTGATCCTCAGCTTGGTTCCATGTTGCCCGGCCACTGACTAAGTTCCACTCTTAACCTGAGGACTCACAACAGGAGGATTACCACGAATCTTCTTGTTCTCCTCCGTTAATCGCCGTATCTCCAGCTTAGCAACCCTAAGCTGCTGGTAGAGTTGCTCAAGAGAGGACATCTTGGTTCAGATTCACAGGGAGCACACAGACAAGTCTTCACAGAGCTAAGTAAAGGTCACCACTGAGCTAAGTACAGGTCACCACAACATCCTAAATACAGGTCAACTTCACATCATCCGCAAACAGGGACACTTCGGAGTCTATTCCTTCCATCATGTCGTTCACAAATACCAGAAACAGCACCGGTCTAAGACTGATCCCTGTGGCACCCCACTCGTTACAGACACCCACTCTGATACCTCGCCAAGAACCATGACTGATGTCTTCCTGACAGGTATTCCCTGATCCATTGTAGTGCCTTCCCTTCCCTTGCCTGGTCTCTTGAGTGGAACTGTGTCAAACGCCTTCTTACAGTCCAAGAAAATGCAATCTACCCACCCCTCTCTCTCCTTCTCTTGTCTTACTGCCGTCACCCTGTCATAGAACTCCAGTAGGTTTGTGATGCAGGATTTCCCATGCGTGCATGCGTGTGTGTGTACTCACCTAGTTGTACTCACCTAGTTAAGGTTGCTGGGGTCGAGTCCGAGCTCCTGGCCCCGCCTCTTCACTGATCGCTACTAGGTCACTCTCCCTGAGCCGTGAGCTTTATCATACCTCTGCTTAAAGCTATGTATGGATCCTGCCTCCACTACATCGCTTCCCAAACTATTCCACTTACTGACTACTCTGTGGCTGAAGAAATACTTCCTAACATCCCTGTGATTCATCTGTGTCTTCAGCTTCCAACTGTGTCCCCTTGTTACTGTGTCCAATCTCTGGAACATCCTGTCTTTGTCCACCTTGTCAATTTTCCCCTCAGTATTTTGTATGTCGTTATCATGTCCCCCTATCTCTCCTGTCCTCCCGTGTCGTCAGGTTGATTTCCCTTAACCTCTCCTCGTACCACATACCTCTTAGCTCTGGGACTAGTCTTTTGCAAACCTTTGCACTTTCTCTAGTTTCTTTACGTGCTTGGCTAGGTGTGGGTTCCAAACTGGTGCCGCATACTCCAATTTGGGCCTAACGATACGGTGTACAGGGTCCTGAACGATTCCTTATTAAGATTGTCGGAATGCTGTTCTGAGGTTTGCTAGGCGCCCATATGCTGCAGCAGTTATTTGGTTGATGTGCGCTTCAGGAGATGTGCCTGGTGTTATACTCACCCCAAGATCTTTTTCCCTTTAGTGAGGTTTGTAGTCTCTGGACCCCAAGACGTACCCCCGCCTGCGGCCTTCCCCCCTTTGCCCTTCCCCAATCTTTAATGACTTTGCACTTGGGGGGATTGAACTCCAGGACCAATTGTTGGGCCAGGTCTGCAGCCTGTCCAGATCCCTTTGTAGTTCGCCTGTCTTCCCATCGAGTGTATTCTTCTCATCAACTTCACGTCATCTGCAAACAGGGACACCTCAGAGTCATTTTCCCTTTCCCTCAGTCGTTCACAAAAACCAGAAACAGCACTGGTCCTAGGACTGACCCCTGCGGGACCCCGCTGGTCACAGGTGCCCACTCTGACACCTCGCCACGTACCATGACTCGCTGTGTCTTCCTGACAAGTATTCCCTGATCCATTGTAGTGCTTCCCTGTTATCCCTGCTTGGTCCTCCAGTTTTTGCACCAATCTCTTGTGTGGAACTGTGTCAAACCCTTCTTGCAGTCCCAAAAAAATGCAATCCACCCCCCCTCTTCTCTTGTCTTACTGCTGTCACCATGTCATTGAAATCCAGTAGGTTTGTGACACAGGATTTCCCGTCCTGAAACCATGCTGGCTGCTGTTGATGAGATCATTTCCCTTTCTAGGTGTTCCACCACTCTTCCTCCTGATAATCTTCTCCATGATTTTGCATACTATACATGTCAGTGACACTGGTCTGTAGTTTAATGCTTCATGTCTGGTTCCTTTTTTAAAAAGTGGTACTACATTTGCTGTCTTCCATGCCTCAGGCAATCTCCCTGTTTCGATAGATGTATTGATATTGTTGTTAGGGGTACACATAGCGCCTCTGCTCCTCTCTCAATACCCATGGGGAGATTTTTATCTGGCCCCATTGCTTTGAGGTATCTAGCTCACTCCCGAAGCCTCTTCTCTTCTTTCTCGGTTGTGTGCAATGTGTCCAGCACTTGGTGGTGTGCCCCACCTCTCCGTCTTTCTGGAGTCCCTTCTGTTCCTCTGTGAACACTTCTTTGAATCTCTTGTTTAGTTCTTCACATACTTCACGGTCATTTCCTGTTGGGCTCTCCTCCTTCCTACCTTAGCCTGATTACCTGGTCCTTGACTGTTGGTTTTCCTCCTGATGTGGCTGTACAACAGTTTCGGGTCAGATTTGGCTTTCGCTGCTTGTCATTTTCATTTGTCTTTGGGCCTCCCTTCTTATCTGTGCATATTCGTTTCTGGCTCTACGACTGTTCTCCTTATTCTCCTGGGTCCTTTGCCTTCTATATTTTTCCATTCCCTAGCACACTTGGTTTTTGCCTCCTGCACCTATGGGTAAACCATGGGCTATCCTGGCTTTTTCATTACTCCTGTTACCCTTGGGTACAAACCTCTCCTCAGCCTCCTTGCATTTTTTTTGCTACATATTCCTCATCTCATTAAAACTGGCTTCCCTGCCAGTTCTCTGTCCCACTGAACCCCGTTCAGGGTAGTTCCTCATTCCTGTGTAGTCCCCTTTCTTGTAGATTGGCTTCATTCGTCCTGGCCCTTTCCCGCTTCTCCCTCCACTTGTAGCTCTACTGTGTATTCGAAGCTTATAACCACATGGTCCTGGCCCCAAGGGGTCTTTCATATGTGATTGTCCTCGATATCTGCACTACTGAAGGTGGGAAAACTAAGTCCAGCCTTGCTGGTTAAACCTCTCCTCTCTTCTTGTTGTTCCTTACGTGTTGGGGACATGAAGTTTTCCCGTACCACCTCCATCATTTGCCTCCATTTTTCTTGGCCCCCCGTGGGGCCAGTTTCCCCAATCGTCTCCTTTTGATTAAAGTCACCCCTGATCAGGAGCTTTGTGTGTGTGTGTGTGTGTGTGTGTATGTGTGTGTGTGTGTGTGTGTGTGTGTGTGTGTGTGTTGTATGTGCTCACCTAATTGTACTCACCTAATTGTGGTTGTAGGGGTCGATTCATAGTTCCTGGTCCTCCTCTTCACTGGTCGCCAATAGGCCCACTCGCTCCACGAGCTTTATCATACCTCTTCGTAAAGCTGTATATGGTACCTGCCTCCACTACCTCACTTTCCAAACTTTTCCCTTCCTGACAACTCTACGACTGATGAAGTACTTCCTAATATCCCTGTGACTCATCTGAGTTTTCAACTTCCAATTGTGACCCCTTGTTGCTGTGTCCCATCTCTGGAACATCCTGTTTTGCCCACCTTGTCGACTCCTCCCAGTATTTTAAGAGTCATAATCATGTCCTCCATGTCTCTCCTGTCCTCCAGTGTCGACAGTTAAAGTTCCCTTAACCTCTTCTGGTAGGATATGCCCTTAGCTCCGGGACCAGTCTCTAGAAACCTTTGCACTTTGCCTAGTTTCCTGAAGTGCTTGACTAGACATGGGTTCCAAACTAGAGCTGCATACTCCAATATGGGCCTGACGTACACGGTGTACAGGGACCGGAACGATTCCTTACTGAGATGCCGAAATACTAATCTTAGATTCGTTAGTCGTCCATATGCTGCTGCAGTTATTTGGTTGATGTACACCTCAGGAGATGCGTTCGGTATTATGCGCACTCCAAGATCCTTTTTCTTGAGTGAGGTTTATAGCCTATGGACCCCTAGACTGCATTCTGCCTGTGGTCTTCTTTGCCCTTCCCAGATCTTCATGACTTTGCACTTGATTGGGTTGCACTCCAGGAGCCAGTTGCTGGACGAGGCCTGCAGCCTGTCCAGATCATTTTGTAGTCTTCACTTGTCCTTCTCCGACTGAATTCTCCTCATTATCTTCACGTCCTCTGCAAACAGGGACATTTCTGAGTATTTCTTCCGTCATGTCGTTCACACACACCAGAAACAGTACTGGTCTTAAAACTGATCCCTGTGAAACCCCGCTCTTCTTAGACGCCCACTCTGACACCTCATTACATACCATGACTCGCTGATGCCTTCCCGTCAGGTAATCTCTGATCCATTGCAGTGCACTTCCCACTATACTTGCCTGGTTTTTCAGCTTTTGCACTAATCTCATGTGTGGAACTGTGTCAAAAGCCTTCTGACAGTCCACGAAAATGCAGTCTACCCAGCTCCCCTTCTCTCTTCCCTTACTGCTGACACGTTGTCATAGAACTCTAGTAGGTTTGTGACTCAGGATTTCCTATCTCTGATTCTGTGCTAGTTGTCGTTTATAAGCTCATTCCTTTCTAGGTCGTCCACCACTCTTCTGATAATCTTCTCCATGACTTTGCATACTTTACATGCCAGTGACACTGGTCTGTAGTTTAATGCTACATGTCTGTCTCATTTTTTTTTAAATTTGGACTACATTTAATGAGTAGTCGCCCTGTCTCGATAGATGTGTTGAAGATTGTTGTTAGTGGTACACAGAGCGCCTTTGTTCCCTCTCTCAGGACCCATGGAGAGATGTCACCGAGTCCCATCGCTTTTTATATATCTAGTTCTCTTAGCACTCTCTTGTGAATGTGTGTGTGTGTGGGGGGGGCACTCGCATGTCAGCCTGAACATAAGAAAGAAAACAGCATTTAATAAAGCTGTTAATTTTTATTACTTTCTCAGTGTATAATAAATTCATTGCAAGCTCATCTTGAGCCAAAACACACGAGCCTAAAACACTTAAATAATTTTCTATTTAGACAAACAAAAAAGTTTACTTCAGTTTAAACCATTTTTTGAAAATATCCATTTAACGATTCTTATGGTAATGAAGTTAGGTCTTTTTACTAATGTTTTTTCTTCATTTTTGTTAGTAGGTTCACCAAGTGGTGATTCCTGCCGAGGAGATACAACGAAAGGCGCCTCTCACCTCCGTCGCTTACTTCGTCCACGCTGATGGCCACATCCCCATAAGGCCCAGGGAATCTTCCACTGAAGAGCCTCCCACAGTGCTGGAATACGCTTGCAGCAGGCTGGCTAGAGCTTATACTCACGAATAACGACTTAACGCTTGCAGCAAGCCATCCCAGTAATCATTACCACTTGAATCATACTGTGAAGGTCGTGTTTATTACCACTTGACCAGTCTCCATCCTTTACTATCATCATCTTACCAGACTGTGTTCTGAGTAGAGTGTCCAGAATAAATGTGTGAAATTTCTGGTTTAGGCGTTAATTATTTTGAGTCCAAATCAGCAGTCACTTTATCCAACATCATCGAGTCTACTTCCACACCAATTTTTTTTTTCTAATATTCTTTATGAATAAATGCAACAAATTATGTTTTCAAAAATCTGTTTGCAAAAATATTTTTTTTAATTAATAATGTTTTTGGTTCCAGCTCAACACTTAGACACTATATCTAACCCACCTACAGTGAGACAATAAAATAAGCTGTAACCTGACAAATTAAGTATTCCTGAAAAGATACCTTTAAGATGCTCTCTGATAGTTGTTTTTCTCTTGTTTTTTCCTAAAACTTTTCGACTTTATTTCGCTCATAACTCGAGAACTCCTTGAAATTTTCAACACTTTTGTAAGGTAACCGGAACCAATTGTACTTTTCATCAGTTGTAATGTTGATGTTCAGTGTATCCAAAATTGTAGAATCCATTCCAGCATACTGGAATGCCTCGGAAACCCTTGAAACAGGTGCCAAAAAAAAAAAAAAAAAAGACGCCAGGGTGTAAAATTCACTTGTGAAGCTACGGATTAGGCTATTTTATGTGTAAAATAGTGTATTTTTTTTGTTAATGGCTGAAGCATCTTAGGGCCAGGATAGTACCTAATATGTTTAGTTTCCATTAAGGTAAATATGATGATGCTATGCAATCCGCGCCATAACTGGAGGATGACTCATCTGAATGGTTTCTATTTTCATCATTTTTTTTTTTTTTTGCCTTTTTATAATTTCTTTTTCACAATTTCTGTTGTAATTATCTTCACACCAGCCCTAGATTAGTCAACCCCATCCCTGGCATACATGTCATTTCTGTCATAGAAGAGGTCCCAATTGTCTATAAATATACTTCTATGTTCTCACAGTGCTTGTCCAGCCAACAGTGTACACTGGTTGCCCTGGATAACCATTCATTTCCATCTCCTCTCCCTTGCAAAATGCCATATATTACAGGGTGCCTTCCCTTCTTTCTAATTACGTCTATCATTGACCATAATCTGTTAATCAGGTCCTCCTACACATTCCAATTTCGTTGCCCCCAGCACTGAGACAGATAACAGGAATGTTCCTAATACCACTCATGGCACTGTCAAGACAGCTAACAATACACAGTAAAACCTCGGTTGTTGAACGTCTAGTTGTCGAACAAATCGATTTTCGAGCCGATTTGTTCGATTTGGTTTTCATACGTGGTCTTGGTTGTCGACCAAGAACACTTGGATCACGTGATCACCAGAGTCCATAGCATGGGTCTCAATCAGTGTAGCAACTAATGCATGTGCATGCAGTCAAATACAGTCTAATACAGGTCATCCAGACCATGAGAACGAAAAGAAGGGAGCCGAAACCTCTACAGAGAAGATTTTTTTACTGCCAGGAAGGAAAAAAGACTGGTAACAAATGACAGAAATCCTACACCAACTGAAAACAACAGATATTAATGCCAGTAAACAAAGCCCCTCTAAATTCCAACAATTTAACTACATTTATCTTTGCCATCAACAAACAAAGTGCCTTACATCAAGAAACTGCTCATGGATGCAAATGTGAAGTACACAGACTTTGTGAAAGCCATCGAAAGTGCAACCACTGGGCAATAGTGCACAAAATGCGTGATAAAAGAATAACAGGAAAAGTTGGTAGATGGATTTATAATTTTCTGACAAACAAAACACAAAGAGTAATAGTAAACAGAATAAAGTCTGAGGCGACTACAGTGAAAAGCTCTTTTCCACAAGGTACAGTACTCGCTCACATCCTGTTCCTTATCCTCATATCAGACATAGAGATGTAAGCCATAGCTTCGTGTCTTCCTTTGTGGATGACACCCGAACTGCCATGACATTGTTCTCCATCGAAGACACTGAAAGACACCAAGCGGACATTAACCAAATCTTTAAATGGGCAGCAGAAAACAATATGAAGTTCAATGAGGACAAATTTCAACTACTCAGATATGGAAAACTTGAGGAAATGAAAACTTTATCAGGTTATAAAACAAATCTCAGAAAGAACTTAAAGTATTATTGAAAGTGAAAAAAAATACTTCTCTTATGCCAAACCTAAGACGAAAACAACTTCCAGTATTGGACCCCTGCTTAGACGACATTGGACCTTCACAGATGACAGCAAAGAAGTGAGATACTAAAGTCCCAATACGATTCAGGGATTTAGCGAGCCGTTAAACAGACTAAGGAATGACAAACTATATAAGTTTTATGACGACAGATTCCCGAAATTTCGTCATTTCAAGAATCTCTGACATTATCTTAACACCATAAGACTTAAAAAGGGCAATTAATGACAAGCCCATGCACTCTGCCCCATACCCGGACTCGTGGAACTCTGTGTTCATCAACAACTGCAAGAAGTCTCTGTCAGGTGCCTTCATCATTCTATGGAGAGGGAGCGTGCACACTGGAGTCGTCCCACAGTCACTAAAAAATACAGACATAGTCCCACTCCACAAAGGTGGGAGTAAGTCAATTGCAAAGAACTACAGACCGATAGGGCTAACATACCATATCATAAAAATCTTTGAAAGGATTCTAAGAAACAAGATCGACAACCACTTAACTACCCAGCAATTACACAACCCAGGGCACCACGGGTTTAGAGCAGGTCGCTCCTGATTGTCCCAGCTACTGGACCACTATGACAAGAACCTGGATGCATTAGAGGATAAACAAAGTGTAGATGTAGTATAAACAGACTGCGAAAACCTTCGACAAATGCGACCGCGGTGTAATAGCGCACAAAATGTGTGATAAAGGAATAGCAGGAAAAGTTGGTAGATGGATTTATAACTTCCTAATAAATAGAACACAAAGAGTAATAATTAACAGAGTATAGCCTGAGGTGGCTACAGTTTAAAGCTCTGTTCCACAAGGTACAGCACTCGCTCCCATCCTGTTCCTCAACCTCACATCTGACATAGACAGAGATGTAAACCAAAGCTCCGTGTCTTCCTTTGCGGATGACACCCGAATTACCATGACATTGTCCTCCATCGAACACATTTCCAGACTCCAAATAGACATCAACCAAATCTTTAAATGGGCATCAGAAAGTAATATGAAGTTCAGTGAAATTTCAGCTACTCAGACATGAAAAACTTGAGGAAATTAAAACTTTATTGGGTATTCAACAAATTCTAACCACTCAGTTTGGCGAAAAACTAATGTGAAGGACCTGGGAGTGATAGCGTCAGAGGATAGCACCTTAAAAAAACACAACAATATATCTACCTCATCTGCTAGAAAAATAATAAGATGGATAATGAGAACCTTCAAAACTAGGGACACCAAGCCCATGATGATTCTCATCAAACCGCCTGTTCTCTCTAGGCTGGAATACTGCTGAAGACTGGCTGCCCCTTTCAAGGCAGGCGATATTGCTGACCTGGAGAATTTACAGAGAACTTTAACGGCACACATACGTACGATAAAGCACCTAAATTACTGGGAACGGTTGAAGTCCCTTGATTTGTATTCCCTGGAATGCAAGAAAGAAAGAAACATGATAATATGCACTTGGAAATTCCTAGAGGGATTGGTACAAAACTTGCACACGAAAATCACTCCCTATGAAAGCAAAAGACTCGGCAGGAGATGCAACATTTTCCCAATGAAAAGCAGGGCTAGCACGAGTAAGCTAAGAGACAGCACATTAAATGAGGGATATTACCAATAGACCTCTGGCTGTCTTCAAGAAGGCGCTGGACAGGCACCTAAAGTCAGTACTTGACCAGCCAGGCTGTGGTTCGTACGTCAGTTTGCTTGTGGCCAGCAGTAAAGGCCTTGTTGGTCAGACCCTGATCCACCACGAGGCCTGGTCTCAGACCGGACCGCGGGGGCGTTGACTTCCGCGGCCCTCTCCAGGTCTCCTGCCCGCGTTTCCCTCTCATTTGTCCATTACCCTGGACGGGTTTCCTTGTCATTTTCCATGGCCATGGAGCGGTTTGCCTGTCATTTTACATTGCCCTAAATGTTTTCCTATTTAATTTTCCATCGCCCTGGACGGGTTTCCATGTCATATTCCATTGCCCTGGACGGGTTTCACCGTCATTCTGAATAGTCTTGGAAGGTTTTTCCCTATCATTTGCTGTTGTCTTGGACTGGTTTCTCTCTCACATTCCATCATCCTGGACGAGTTTCCCCATCATATTCCATCGCCCTTGACGGTTTTCCCTGTCATATTACATCGTCTTGGACTTTTTTTTCTGTCATTTTACATTGCCCTGGACAGGTTTCACCGTTATATTACATCACCCAGGACGGGTTTCCCTGTCATTTTCCATCAATCTGGACTGGTTTCCTTGTCATCTTCCATCGTCCTGGACAGGTTTCCCCGTCATATTACATCACCCAGGACTGGTTTACCTGTCATATACCATCTCCTTGGATGGTTTTCTCTGTCATTTTTCATCTTCCTGCACTGGTTTCTCCGCTATTTTCCATCTCCCTGAACGAATTTCCTTGTCAAATTTAATCTCCCTGGAAGGGTTCGTAGATGAATGGTTCAGAGAACCGACACGTTGATGAATTAGGCACAAGTGCAACTCTTGGGTATCTTTATTGAGGAAACGTTTCGCCACACAGTGACTTCATCAGTCCATACAAAGGAGAATCTTGAAGAACAGGAGGAGAATGAGGTAAACAGTCCCCCAACCTTGTGGGGTTTGGGGTTTTTTGGATTTTTAATTGGGTTTTGGTTGTTCTTCCTTGTTGTTTTGTTGAGGTTGGGTTTATCCATGTCGTTTATTGGTGTTGATTTTGTGGGTTGATTTGGTTTTTTTTTCCATAGTTGATCCTTTATTGGGTTCCATGTTCGCACCCCCTCTTCCTGGTATTTTCTTTTCCCTGAACCATTGGCTTACCCACCTTTCATTGCTCCGTTTTTCGATCCCGTCCTGGTCCCCCTTTTATTCTTTAAATTGTTCGGGAACTCTTCCTCTGCCCAGTTTATTCCGTCCTCAACTCCCTTGTCTTTGACTTTTTGCCTTAAATTTTTTTCCCCCCTTTTTTCCTTTGTGTTTGTTCTGGTTGCCCAACTTTTCCCAGGGCTTTTTGAATTCCTTTAACCTATGTACTTTTTTGTTCGGAAAGCTTGCAGGTTTTGCCTGGGCCCTTTTTTCATCTCCTAGGGAATTTCCTTGGTTCCAACCCAATCTTAATTTAATTGGGTTCGGGACCGCCTTTATTAGGAAAAGTAATCTTGGGTTTTTTAGGGGGTATGCCGTTTCATACCCCAAAGCTTTGTGATGATTTGAAATAAAATCTCTACTTTCGTGTGTTGCCTCAAACCCTTGAATATTCCATTGAGGGAACCCAATATCCTTTAGGGGAAATTGCAGCAGTCGTGGTGGTGTAATTTTGCCCGGTTTTTTTTTTCTTCCTGGAGGTTTCCACCTTTCCACCGGCTTGGACATTTTCTATTATTTTCCATCCGTGTGTAATATTCCATCCCCTGAACAGGTTTTCCTTTATATTCCATCTCACTGGAAGAGTTTCCCTTTCATTTTCCATCGCCCTGGACGGGTTTCCTTGTCATCTTCCATCGCTGTTGAAGGGTTTCCCCGTCATATTCGATCGTTCCTTACGTGTTTCTTTGTCATATTCCATAGGCATGGAAGGGTTTTCCTGTCACTTTCTATTGCCCTGAACAGGTTTCCTTGTCATATTCCATCGCTCTAGAAGGTTATTTCTATCATTTTCCATAGCTCTGGACGCGTTTTCCTGTCATCTTTCATCGTTCTGGATGGGTTTCCTTGTCATATTCAATCACCCAGGACGGGTTTACCTCTCATATTCCATCGCCCCTGTCGGGTTTTATTGTCATTTTCAATCGTTCTGGACGGGTTTCCCTGTCATATTCATCCCCCACGGAAAGGTTTCCCTCTCATTTTCCATCGCCCTGGACTGGATTCCCCGTCCAGGGCGATGGAGTGATGCTCACTTTCATTATTTACATCACTTCTAATATTATTCCTAATGTTAGACTAATATATACCAAAGGTATTTTCTATATTTTCCTTCATGTTATTTTGGGTAATTTATGAACTATATTAAATATGAATAATTTTATGCAAAATGCATAAGAATTTAAAATGAATTGTGTACCTCATATCCATCCTGTGGATGGTAGTGGCTAGTTTATTGTGTACCTCATATCCATCCTGTGGATGGTAGTGGCTAGTTTATTGTGTACCTCATATCCATCCTGTGGATGGTAGTGGCTAGTTTATTGTGTACCTCATATCCATCCTGTGGATGGTAGTGGTAGTTTATTGTGTACCTAAATATCCACCCTGTGGATGGTAGTGGCTAGTTTTTTGTGTACCTCATATCCACCCTGTGGTTTGGTAGTGGCTAGTTTATTGTGTACCTCATACCCATCCTGTGGATGGTGTGGCTAGTTTATTGTGTAACCTCATATCCATCCTGTGGATGGTAGTGGCTAGTTTATTGTGTACCTCATATCCCATCCTTTGGATGGTAGTGGCTATTTTATTGTGTACCTCATATCCACCTGTGGAGGGTTTAGTGGCTAGTTTATTGTGAAACCTCAAAATCCATCCTGTGGATGGAAAGTGACTAGTTTATTGTGTACCTCATATCCATCCTGTGGATGGTAGTGGCTAGTTTATTGTGTACCTCATATCCATCCTGTGGATGGTAGTGCCTAGTTTATTGTGTACCTCATATCCATCCTGTGGATGGTAGTGGCTAGTTTATTGTGTACCTCATATCCATCCTGTGGATTGTAGTGTCTAGTTTATTTTTGTACCCATATCCATCCAGTGGATGGTAGTGGCTAGTTTATTGTGTCCCTTTCCATACCCCATCCTGTGGATGGTAGTGGCTAGTTTATTGTGTACCTCATATCCATCCTGAGGATGGTAGTGGCTAGTTTATTGTGTACCTCATATCCATCCTGTGGATGGTAGGGGCCCTAGTTTATTGTGTACTTCATACCCATCCTGTGGAGGGTAGTGGCTAGTTTATTGTGTACCTCATATCCATCCTGTGGATGGTAGTGGCTAGTTTATTGTGTACCTCATATCCATCCTGAGGATGGTAGTGGCTAGTTTATTGTGTACCTCATATCCATCCTGTGGATGGTAGTGGCTAGTTTATTGTGCACCTCATATCCATCCTGTGGATGGTAGTGGCTAGTTTACTGTGTATCTCATATCCATCGTGTGGATGGTAGTGGCTAGTTTATTGTGCACCTCTTTTCCATCCTGTGGATGGTAGTGGCTAGTTTATTGTGCGCCTCATATCCACTGTGTGGATGGTAGGGGTTAGTATATTGTGCACCTCATATCCATCCTGTGGATGGTAGTGGCTAGTTTATTTTGCAACTCATATCCATTGTGTGGATGGTAGTGGCTAGTTTATTGTGCACCTCATATCCATTGTGTGGATGGTAGTGGCTAGTTTATTGTGCACATCATATCCATCCTGTGGAAGGTAGTGGCTAGTCTTTTGTGCACCTCATATCCATTCTGTGGATGGTAGTGGCTAGTTTATTGCGTACCTCATATCCATCCTGTGGATGATAGTAACTTGTTTATTGTGCACCTCATATCCATCCTGTGGATGGTAGTGGCTAGTTTATTGTGTACCTCATATCCATCCTGTGGATGGTAGTGGCTGGCTTATTGTGCACCTCATATCCATTGTGTGGATGGTAGTGGCTAGTTCATTGTGCACCTCATATCCATCCTGTGCATGGTAGTGGCTAGTTCACTGTGTACCTCATATCCATCCTGTGGAGGGTAGTGGCTAGTTTATTGTGCACCTCATATGAATCCTGTGGATGGTAGTGGATAGTTTATTGTGTACCTCATATCCATCCTGTGGATGGTAGTGGCTAGTTTAATGTGCACCTCATATCCATCCTGTGGATGGTAGTGGCTAGTTTATTGTGTACCTCATATCTATCCTGTGGATGGTAGTGGCTAGTTTATTGTGCATCTGAAAACAATCCTGAGGATGGTAGTGGCTAGTTTATTGTGTACCTCATATCCATCCTGTGGATGGTAGTGGCTAGTTTATTGTGCACCTCATATCCATCCTGTAGATGGTAGTGGCTAGTTTATTGTGTACGTCATGTCCATCCTTTGGATGGTTGTGGCTAGTTTATTGTGTACGTCATGTCCATCCTGTGGATGGTAGTGGCTAATTTATTGTGCACCTCATATCAATCCTGTGGACGGTAGTGGCTAGTTTATTGTGTACCTCATATCCATCCTGTGGATGGTAGTGGCTAGTTTATTGTGTACCTCATATCCATCCTGTGGATGGTAGTGGCTAGTTTATTGTGCACCTCAAATCCATCCAGTGGATGGTAGTGGCTAATTTATTGTGCACTTCATATCCATCCTGTGGATGGTAGTGGTTAGTTTATTGTGTACCTCATATCCATTGTGTGGATGGTAGTGGCTAGTTTCTTGTGCACCTCATATCCCTCCTGTGGATGGTAGTGGTTAGTTTACTGTGCACCTCACATCCATTCTGTGGATGGTAGTGGCTAGTTTATTGTGCACCTCATATCCATCCTGTTCATGGTAGTGGCTAGTTTATTGTGCACCTCATATCCATCCTGTAGATAGTAGTGGCTAGTTTTTTGTGCACTTCTTATCCATTCTGGGGATGGTAGTGGCTAGTTTATTGTGCACCTCCTATCCAACCTGTGGATGATAGTGGCTAGTTTATTGTGCACCTCATATCCATCCTGTGGATGGTAGTGGCTAGTTTATTGTGCACCTCTTATAGATTGTGTGGATGGTAGTGGCTGGTTTATTGTGCACCTCATATCCATTGTGTGGATGGTAGTGACTAGTTTATTGTGCACCTCAAATCCATCCTGTGAATGGTAGTGACTAGTTTATTGTGTACTTCATATCTATCCTGTGGATGGTAGTGGCTAGTTTATTGTGCACCTCATATGAATCCTGTGGATGGTAGTGGCTAGTTTATTGAGCACCTCATATCCATTCTGTGGAAGGTAGTGGCTAGTTTATTGTGTACCTCATATCTATCCTGTGGATGGTAGTGGCTAGTTTATTGTGTACCTCATATCCATCCTGTAGATGGTAGTGGCTAGTTTATTGTGCATCTCATATCCATCCTGTGGATGGTAGTGGCTAGTTTATTGTGTACCTCATATCCATCCTGTGAATGGTAGTGGCTAGCTTATTGTGCACCTCATACCAATCCTGTGGGCGGTAGTGGCTAGTTTATTGTGTACCTCATATCCATCCTGTGGATGGTAGTGGCTAGCTTATTGTGCACCTCATACCAATCCTGTGGGCGGTGGTGGCTAGTTTAGTGTGGATCTCATATCCATCCTGTTTATGGTAGTGGTTAGTTTATTGTGCATCTCATATCCATCCTGTGGATGGTAGTGGCTAGTTTATTGTGTACCTCATATCCATTGTGTGGATGGTAGTGGCTAGTTTATTGTGCACCTCATATCCATCCCGTGGATGGTAGTGGCTAGTTTATTGTGCACCTCATATCCATCCTGTAGACGGTAGTGGCTAGTTTATTGTGTACCTCATATCCATTGTGTGGATGGTAGTGGTTAGTTTATTGTGCACCTAATATCCATCCTGTGGATGGTAGTGGCTAGTTTATTGTGCACTTCAAATCCATCCTGTGGATAGTAGCGGGTAGTTTATTGTGCACCTCATGTCCATCCTGTGGATGGAAGTGGCTAGTTTATTGTGTACCTCATATCTATCCTGAGGATGGTAGTGGCTAGTTTATTGTGCACTCATTTTCAATCTGTGGACGGTAGTGGCTAGTTTATTGTGTACCTCATATCCATCCTGTGGATGGTAGTGGCTAGTTTATTGTGCACCTCATATCCATCCTGTGGATGGTGCTGGTTAGTTTATTGTGTACCTCATATCCATCCTGTGGATGGTAGAGGCTAGTTTATTGTGCACCTCATATCAATCCTGTGGACGGTAAGTGGCTAGTTTATTGTGAAACCTCATATCCTTTCCTGTGGATGGTAGTATCTATTTTTATTGTGCACCTCATATCATCCGTGGATGGTTAGTGGCTAGTTTATTGTGTACCCTTATCCATTGTGTGGATGGTAGTGGCTAGTTTATTGTGCACCTCATATCCATCCTGAGGATGGTAGTGGCTAGTTTATTGTGCAGCTCATATCCATTGTGTGGATGGTAGTGGCTAGTTTATTGTGCACCTCATATCCATCATGTGGTTGGTAGTGGCTAGTTTATTGTGCAAATCATATCCATCCTGTGGATGGTAGTGGCTAGTTTATTGTGCATCTCATATCCATCCTGTGGAAGGTAGTGGCTAGTTTATTGAGCACCTCATATCCATTTTGTGGATGGTAGTGGCAGGTTTATTGTGCACCTCATATCCATTGGGTGGATGGTAATGGCTAGTTTATTGTGCACCTCATATCCATCCTGTGGATGGTAGTGGCTAGTTTATTGTGTACCTTATATCAATCCTGTGGATGGTAGTGTCTAGTTTATTGTGCACCTCTTATGAATCCTGTGAATGGTAGTGGCTAGTTTATTGTGCTCCTCATATCCATCCTGTGGATGGAAGTGGCTAATTTATTGTGTACCTCATATCCATTGTGTGGACTGTAGAGGCTAGTTTATTGTGCTCCTCATATCCATCGTGTGGATGGTAGTGGCTAGTTTATTGTGCACCTCATATCCATTGTGTGGTTGGTAGTGGCTAGTTTATTCCGTACCTCATATCCATCCTGTGGATGGTAGTGGCTAGTTTATTGTACACCTCATATCCATTGTGTGGATGGTAGTGGCTACTTTATTGTGCACCTCAAATCCATTGTGTGGATGGTAGTGGCTAGTTTATTGTGTACCTCATATCCATCCTGTGGATGGTAGTGGCTAGTTTATTGTGTATCTCATATCCATCCTGTGGATGGTAGTGGCTAGTTTATTGTGCACCTCATATGAATACTGTGGATGGTAGTGGCTAGTTTATTGTGCACTTCATATCCATCCTGTGGATGGTAGTGGCTAGTTTATTGTGTACCTCATATCCATTGTGTGGATGGTAGTGCCTAGTTTATTGTGCACCTCATATCCATCCTGTGGATGGTAGTGGCTAGTTTATTGCGCACCTCATATCCATCCTGTACATCGTAGTGGCTTGTTTATTGTGTACCTCATATCCATTGTGTGGAGGGTAGTGGCTAGTTTATTGTGCACCTAATATCCATCCTGTGGATGATAGTGGCTAGTTTATTGTGCACCTCAATTCCATCCTGAGCATGATATTGACTATTTTATTGTGTACCTTATATCCATCCTGTGGATGGTAGTGGCTAGTTTATTGTGCACCTCATATCCATTCTGTTCACGGTAGTGTCTAGTTTATTGTGCACCTAATATCCATCCTGCTGATGGTAGTGGCTAGTTTATTTTGCACCTCATATCCATCCTGTGGATGTTAGTGGCTAGTTTATTGTGTACCTCATATCCATCCTGTGGATGGCAGTGGCTAGTTGATTGTGCACCTCATATGAATCCTTTGGATGGTAGTGGCTAGTTTATTGTGCACCTCATATCCATCCTGTGGATGGTAGTGGCTAATTTATTGTGTACCTCATACTAATTTTGTGGATGGTAGTGGCTAGTTTATTGTGCACCTCATATCCATCCTGTGGATGGTAGTGGCTAGTATATTGTGCACCTCATATCCATCCTGTACATGGTAGTGGCTAGTTTATTATGTACCTCATATCCATTTTGTGGAGGGTAGTGGCTAGTTTATTGTGCACCTAATATCCATCCTGTGGATGGTAGTGGCTAGTTTATTGTGCACCTCAATTCCATCCTGTGGATGGTATTGGCTATTTTATTGTGTACCTTATATCCATCCTGTGGATGGTAGTAGATAGTTTATTGTGCACCTCATATCCATTCTGTGGATGGTAGTTGCTAGTTTATTGTGCACCTCATATCCATCCTGCTGATGGTAGTGGCTAGTTTATTTTGCACCTCATATCCATCCAGTGGATGGTAGTGGCTAGTTTATTGTGCATCTCATATCCATCCTGTGGATGGTAATGGCTAGTTTATTGCGCACCTCATGTCCATCATGTGGATGGTAGTGGCTAGTTTATTGTGTACCTCATATCCATTGTGTGGATGGTAGTGGCTAGTTTAGTGTGCACCTCATATCCATCCAGTGGATGGTAGTGGCTAATTTATTGTGCTTCTCATATCCATCCTGTGGATGGTAGTGTCTAGTTTATTGAGCACCTCATATCCATCCAGCAGATGGTAGTGGCTAGTTTATTGTGTACCTCATATCCATTGTGTGCATGGTAGTGGCTAGTTTGTGCACCTCATACCCATCCTGTGGATGGTAGTGGCTAGTTTATTGTGTACCTCATACCCATTGTGCGGATGGTAGTGGCTAGTTTATTGTGCACCTCTTATCCATCCTGTGGATGGTATTATCTAGTTTATTGTGCACCTCATATCCATCCTGTAGATGGTAGTGGCTAGTTCATTGTGTACCTCATATCCATCCTGTGGATGGTAGTGGCTAGTTTATTGTGCACCTAATATCCATCCTGTGGATGGTAGTGGCTAGTTTATTGTGCACCTCATATTCATCCTGTGGATGGTAGTGGCTAGTTTATTGTGTACCACATATCCATCCTGTGGATGGTAGTGGCTAGATTATTGTGTACCTCATATCCATTGTGTGGTTGGTAGTGGCTAGTTTATTCCGTACCTCATGTCTATTGTGTGGATGGTAGTGGCTAGTTTATTGTGCACCTCATATCCATTGTGTGGATGGTAGTGGCTAGTTTATTGTGCACCTCATATCCATCATGTGGATGGTAGGGGCTAGTTCATTGTGCACCTCACATCTAACCTGTGGATGGTAGTGGCTAGTTTATAGTGCACATCATATCCATCCTGTGGATGGCTGTGGCTAGTTTATTGTGCACTTCATATCCATTCTGTTGATGGCAGTGGCTAGTTTATTGTGCACCTCATATCCATCCTGTGGATGGTAGTGGCTAGTTTATTGTGTACCTCATATCCATTCTGTGGATGGTAGTTGCTAGTTTATTGTGCTCCACATATGAATCCTGTGGATGGTAGTGGCTAGTTTATTGTGCACCTCATATCCTTCCTGTGGATGGTAGTGGCTAGTTTATTGTTACCTCATATCCATCCTGTGGATGGTAGTGGCTAGTTTATTTTGCACCTCATATCAATAATGAGGATGGTAGTGGCTAGTTTAATGTATACCTCATATCCATCCTGTGGATGGTAGTGGCTAGTTTATTGTGCAACTCATATCCATCCTGTGGATGGTAGTGGCTAGTTTATTGTGTACCTCATATCCATCCTGTGGATGGCAGTGGCTAGTTTATTGAGCACCTCATATGAATCCTTTGATGGTAGTGGCTAGTTTCTTGTGCACCTCATATCCATCCTGTGGATGGTAGTGGCTAATTTATTGTGTACCTCATATCCATTGTGTGGATGGTAGTGGCTAGTTTATTGTGCACCTCATATCCATCCTGTGGATGGTAGTGGCTAGTATATTGTGCACCTCATATCCATCCTGTACATGGTAGTGGATAGTTTATTATGTACCTCATATCCATTGTGTGGAGGGTAGTGGCTAGTTTATTGTGCACCTAATATCCATCCTGTGGATTGTAGTGGCTAGTTTATTGTGCACCTCAATTTCATCCTGTGGATGGTATTGGCTATTTTATTGTGTACCTTATATCCATCCTGTGTATGGTAGTAGCTAGTTTATTGTGCACCACATATCCATTCTGTGGATGGTAGTGGCTAGTTTATTGTGCACCTCCTATCCATCCTGCTGATGGCAGTGGCTAGTTTATTTTGCACCTCATATCCATACTGTGGATGGTAGTGGCTAGTTTATTGTGCAACTCATATCCATCCTGTGGATGGTAATGGCTAGTTTATTGCGCATCTCATGTCCATCATGTGGATGGTAGTGGCTAGTTTATTGTGTACCTCATATCCATTGTGTGGATGGTAGTGGCTAGTTTAGTGTGCACCTCATATCCATCCTGTGGATGGTAGTGGCTAGTTTATTGTGCATCTCATATCAATCCTGTGGATGGTAGTGTCTAGTTTATTGAGCACCTCATATCCATCCAGCAGATGGTAGTGGCTAGTTTATTGTGTACCTCATATCCATTGTGTGGATGGTAGTGTCTAGTTTATTGCGCACCTCATACCCATCCTGTGGATGGTAGTGGCTAGTTTATTGTGTACCTCATACCCATTGTGCGGATGGTAGTGGCTAGTTTATTGTGCACCACTTATCCTTCCTCTGGATGGTATTATCTAGTTTATTGTGCACCTCATATCCATCCTGTAGATGGTAGTGGCTAGTTTATTGTGTACCTCATATCCATCCTGTGGATGGTAGTGGCTAGTTTATTGTGCACCTACTATCCATCCTGTGGATGGTAGTGGCTAGTTTATTGTGCACCTCATATTCATCCTGTGGATGGTAGTGGCTAGTTTATTGTGTACCACATATCCATCCTGTGGATGGTAGTGGCTAGTTTGAGTACCTCATATCCATTGTGTGGTTGGTAGTGGCTAGTTTATTCCGTACCTCATATCCATTGTGTGGATGGTAGTGGCTAGATTATTGTGCACCTCATATCCATTGTGTGGATGGTAGTGGCTAGTTTATTGTGCACCTCATATCCATCATGTGGATGGTAGGGGCTAGTTCATTATGCACGTCACATCTAACCTGTGGATGGTAGGGGCTAGTTTATAGTGCACCTCATATCCATCCTGTGGATGGCTGTGGCTAGTTTATTGTGCACCTCATATCCATTCTGTTGATGGCAGTGGCTAGTTTATTGTGCACCTCATATCCATCCTGTGGATGGTAGTGCCTAGTTTATTGTGTACCTCATATCCATTCTGTGGATGGTAGTTGCTAGTTTATTGTGCTCCACATATGAATCTTGTGGATGGTAGTGGCTAGTTTACTGTGTACCTCATATCCATCCTGTGCATGGTAGTGGCTAGTTTATTGTGCACCTCATATCCATCCTGTGGATGGTAGTGGCTAGTTTATTGTTACCTCATATCCATCCTGTGGATGGTAGTGGCTAGCTTATTGTGCACCTCATATCAATCCTGTGGATGGTAGTGGCTAGCTTATTGTGCACCTCACATCAATCCTGTGGACGGTAGTGGCTAGTTTATTGTGTACCTCATATCCATCCTGGGGATGGCAGCGGCTAGTTTATTGAGTACCTCATATCCATCCTGTGGATGGTAATTGCTTGTTTATTGTGCACCTCATATCCATCCTGTGGATTTTAGTGGCTAGTTTATTGTGCACCCCATATCCATCCTGTGCATGGTAGTGGCTAGTTTATTGTGTACCTCATATGAATTGTGTGGATGGTAGTGGCTAATTTATTGTGCACCTCATATCCATCCTGTGGATGGTAATGGCTAGTTTATTGTGCTCCTCATATCCATCCTGTAGATGGTAGTGGCTAGTTTATTGTGTACCTCATATCCATTGTGTGGATGGTAGTGGCTAGTTTATTGTGCACCTAATATCCATCCTGTCGATTGTAGTGGCTACTTTATTGTGCACCTCAAATCCATCCTGTGGGTGGTAATGGCTAGTTTATTGTGTACCTCATATCCATCCTGTGGATGGTAGTGGCTAGTTTATTGTGCACCTCATATCCATTGTGTGTTTGGTAGTGGCTAGTTTATTCCGTACCTCACATCCATACTGTGGATGGTAGTGGCTAGTTTATTGTACACCTCATATCCATTGTGTGGATGGTAGAGGCTAATTTATTGTGCACCTCATATCCATTGTGTGGCTGGTAGTGGCTAGTTTATAGTGTACCTCATATCCATCCTCTTGATGGTAGGGGCTAGTTTATTGTGCACCTCATATCTATCCTGTGGATGGTAGTGGCTAGTTTATTGTGCACCTCATACCCATCCTGTCGATGGCAGCGGCTTGTTTATTGTCCACCTCATATCCATTCTGTGTATGGCAGTGGATAGTTTATTGTGCACCTCATATCCATTCTGTGGATGGCAGTTTCTAGTTTATTGTGCACCTCATATCCATTCTGTGGATGGCAAAGGCTAGTTTATTGTGCACCTCACATCCATTCTGTGGATGGCAGTGGCTAGTTTATTGTGTACCTCATATCTATTGTGTGGAGGGTAGTGGCTGGTTTATTGTGCACCTAATATCCATCCTGTGGATGGTAGTGGCTAGTTTATTGTGCACCTCAATTCCATCCTGAGGATGGTATTGGCTATTTTATTGTGTACCTTATATCCATCCTGTGGATGGTAGTGGCTAGTTTATTGTGCACCTCATATCCATTCTGTGGACGGTAGTGGCTAGTTTGTGTACCTAATATGAATCCTTTGGATGGTAGTGGCTAGTTTATTGTACACCTCATATTCATAATGTGGATGGTAGTGGCTAGTTTATTGTGTACCTCATATCCTTTGTGTGGAGGGTAGTGGCTAGTTTACTGTGCATCTCATATCCATCCTGCTGATGGTAGTGGCTAGTTTATTTTGCACCTCATATCCATCGTGTGGATGGTAGTGGCTAGTTTATTGTGTACCTCATATCCATCCTGTGGATGGTAGTGGCCAGTTTATTTTGCACCTCATATGAATCCTTTGGATGGTAGTGGCTAGTTTATTGTGCACCTCATATCCATATTGTGGATGGTAGTGGCTAGTTTATTGTGTACCCTTATCCATTGTGTGGATGGTAGTGGCTAGTTTATTGTGCACCTCATATACATTCTGTGGATGGTAGTGGCTAGTTTATTGTGCACCTCATATCCATTCTGTAGATGGTACTGGCTAGTTTATTGTATTCCTCATATCCATCCTTTGGATGGTAGTGGCTAGTTTATTGTGCACCTCATATCCATCCTGTGGATGGTAGTGGCTAGTTTATTGTGTACCTCATATCCTTTGTGTGGATGGTAGTGGCTAGTTTATTGTGCACCTCATACCCATCCTGTTGATGGTATTGGCTATTTTATTGTGCTCCTCATATCCATCCTGTGGATGGTATTGGCTAGTTTATTGTGCACCTCATGTCCATCCTGCGGATGGTAGTGGCTAGTTTATTGTACACCTCATATCCATCCTCTGGAAGGTAGTGGCTAGTTTACTGTGCACCTCATATCCATCCTGTGGATGGTAGTGGCTAGTTTATTGTGTACCTTATATCCATTGTGTGGTTGGTAGTGGCTAGTTTATTCCGTACCTCATATCCATCCTGTGCATGGTAGAGGCTGGTTTATTGTGCACCTCATATCCATTTTGTGGATGGTATCGGCTAGTTTATTGTGCACCTCATATCCATCCTGTGGATGGTAGGGTCTAGTTTATTGTGCACCTCATATCTATCCTGTGGATGGTAGTGGCTAGTTTATAGTGCCCCTCACATCCATCCTGTGGATGGCAGTGGCTAGTTTATTGTGCACCTCATATCCATCCTGTGGATGGCAGTGACTAGTTTATTTTGCACCTCATATCCATTCTGTGGATGGCAGTGGCTAGTTTATTGTGCACCTCTTATCCATTGTGTGGATGGTAATGGCTAGTTTATTGTGCACCTCATATCCATTGTGTAGATGGTAGTGGCTAGTTTATTGTGTGCCTCATATCCATTGTGTAGATGGTAGTGGCAAATTTTATTGTCCCCCTCATATCCATTGTTTTAGATGGCAGTGGCTAGTTTATTGTGCACCTTTTATCCATTGTGTAGTGGAAATTGGCTAGTTATCGTGCCCCTTTACCCATCCTGTGGTGGTAATGGCTAGTTTATGGTGCACCTCATATCCATTGTGTTGAGGGTTTAGTGGCTGTTTATTGTGTCCCTCATATCCATTGTGTAGATGATAGTGGCTAGTTTATTGTGCACCTCATATCCATTGTTAGATGATAGTGGCTAGTTTATTTTTGGCACCTCATATCCATTGTGTAGATGGCAGTTTCTAGTTTATTGTGAACCTTTATCCATCCTGTGGATGGTAGTGGCTAGTTTATTGTGCACCTCATATCCATTCAGTGGATGGCAGTGGCTAGTTTATTGTGCACCTCTTATCCATTGTGTGGTTGGTAATGGCTAGTTTATTGTGCACCTCATATCCTTTGTGTAGATGGTAGTGGCTAGTTTATTGTGTGCCTCATTTTCGATTGTGTAGATGGCAGTGGCTAGTTTATTGTGCACCTCGTATCCATTGTGTGGAGGGTTTAGTGGCTGTTTATTGTGCACCTCAAAACCTTGTGTAGATGGCAGTTTCTAGTTTATTGTGCACCTTATATCCACCCTGTGGATGGCAGTGGCTAGTTTATTGTGCACCTCGTATCCATTGTGTGGATGGTAATGGCTAGTTTATTGTGCACCTCTATCCATTGTGTAGATGGTAAGGGCCCTAATTTATTGTGACCTCATATCCATTGTGTAGATGGCAGTGGCTAGTTCATTGGCACCTATATCCATCGTGTGGAGGGTTTAGTGGCTAGTTTATTGTGCACCTCGCATCCATTGTGTAGATGGTAGTGGCTAGTTTATTGTGCACCTCTTATCCATTGTGTAGATGGCATTTTCAGTTTATTGTGCACCTTATATCCATCCTGGGGATGGTAGTGGCTATTTTATTGTGCACCTCGCAACCATTGTGTAGATGGTAGTGGCTGTTTATTGTGTACCTTATACCCAAACCCTGTGGATGGTAGGAGTTAGTTTATTGTGAACCCCCATATCCATCCTGTGGATGGTTTAGCGCATTTGGATACACAATAGATCTAGGAAATAGCCTCAAAATTGTTAACAGGGGTTTCACTGAGAGAGCACCAAAATATGCAGAAAATTAAAAAATAACCAAAGCAGCATCACGCGAAAAGTTAAATTCAATAAAAATACACATTCCAATTAACGTGTAATTTTATTGTGGAACGTTTTGCTCTGCATAGTTTTGTAAGTTTGTTACAAACAATATAGTGATACAGAGTCAACATATATTAAAATTATTAGTACAGAAAAACCCCTAACTGGCCCATGATAAACATTGAAGTAGTAGCAGTATTAGTAGTGTGTGTGTGTGTTTTACTCATCTATTTGTACTCACCTATTTGTGGTTGCAGGGGTCGAGTTACAGCTCCTGGTCCCGCCTCTTCTCTAGTCGTTACTGGGTCCATTCCCTTCCTGCTCCATGAGGTTTATCGTAATCTTCTTTCTCTTCTGCCTCCACTAAGTCACTCTCCAGGCTGTTTCAATTCCTGCCAAACTTGTGGCTGAAAAAATTTTTCCCTAACATTCTGTGGCTCATTTGAGTCTTTAGCTGGAACATCCTCCCTCTGTCCACCTTGTCGATTCCTCTTAGTATTTTATTTGTCGATATAATGCCCTCCCCCTCCATGTCCCTCCTGTCCTCCGTGTCGTCACGTCGATTTCCCTTAACCTCTCCTCGTAGGACATACAGCTTAATCCGGGGACTAGTCTCGTTGCAAACCTTTGCACTTTCTCTTATTTTCTGACGAGCTTGGTCAAGTGCGGGTTCCATACTGGTACTGCATACTCCAATATGAGCCTGGTGTCACGGTGTACACGGTCCTGAACGACTCTTAGTGAGATGTCGGAATGCTTTTCTTAGGTTTGCTAGGTCGCCCGTATCCCTCAACAGTTATCTGATTGTTTGCGCGCCTTAAGAGATGTGTTCGGTGTTATACTCACCCTTCGTGTGTGCGTGTGCTGTGTGTGTGTGTGTGGTGTGTGTGTGTGTGTGTGTTGTGTGTGTGTGTGTGTGTGTGTGTGTGTGGTGTGTGAGTTTTTGTGTGTTGTGTGTGTGTGTTACTCACCTAGTTGTACTCACCTAGTTGAGGTTGCAGGAGTCGAGTCCAAGTCCTGGCCCCGCCTCTTCACTGGTCGCTAACTAGGTCACTCTCCCTGAACCATGGCTTATCCGTCCCTCTTTCTTAAAGCTATGTATGGATCCTGACTCCACTACATCGCTTCCCCAAACTATTCCACTTCCTGACTACTCTGTGGCTGAAGAAATACTTCCAAACTCCCTTTGATTCATCTGTGTCTTTCAACTTCCAACTGTGTCCCCTTGTTACTGTGTCCAGTCTCTGGAACATTCCTGTCTTTGTCCACCTTGTCAATTCCTTCAGTATTTTGTAATTTCGTTATCATTTTCCCCCCTATTCTCCTGTCCTCCAGGTCGTCAGGTTTGATTTCCCTTAACCTCTCCTCATAGGCATACCTCTTTGCTCGGGGAAACTAGTCTTGTTGCAAACCTTTGCACTTTCTCTAGTTTTTTACATGGCTTGGCTAGGTGGGGGTTCCAAACTGGTGCCGCATACTCCAATATGGGCCTAACGACACGGTGTACGGGGTCCTAAACCCGATTCTTTATTTAAGATGTCGGAACTGTTTGTTCTGAGGGTTTGCCAGGCGCCCATATGCTGCAGCAGTTATTTGGTTGAAGTGCGTTTTCAGGAGATGTGCCTGGTGTTTTTATACTCCCCCAAGATCTTTTTCCTTGAGTGATTTGTAGTCTCTGATCCCCTAGACTGTACTCCATCTGCGGTCTTTTTTTTGCCCTTCCCAATCCTCATGACTTTGCACTTGGTGGGATTGAACCCCAGGAGCCAGTTGCTGGACCAGGTCTGCAGCCTTCCGGGTCCCTTTTATTCTGCCTGGTCTTCGATTCGAATGAACTCTTCCATTCAACTTCACGTCATTTTGCAAACAGTGACATCCTCGGAGTTTATTCCTTCCGTCATGTCGTTCACAAAATACCAGAAACAGCACTGGTTTCCTTTAGGACTGACCCCTGTGGGACCCCCCGTGGTCACAGGTGCCCCACTCTGACACCTCGCCTCGTACCATTACTCGCTTGCTGTCTTCCTGACAAGTATTCCTGATCCATTGCAGTGCCTTCCCTGTTATTCCTGCTTGGTCCTCCAAATTTTTTTCCCCCTAATCTCTTGTGTGGTACTGTGTCAAACGCTTCTTGCAGTCTAAGAAAATGCAATCTCCCCACCCCTCTCTCTCTTTGTCTTACTGCTGTCACCATGTCACAGAACTCCAGTAGGTTTGTGACACGGATTTCCCGTCTCTGAAACCATGTTGGCTGTGGTGATGAGTCATTCCTTTCTAGATGTTCCACCATTCTTCTCCTGACAATCTTTTCCATGATTTTGCATGTATACATGTCAGTGACACTGGTCTGTAGCTTAGTGCTTCATGTCTGTCTCCTTTTTTAAAGTTTGGGTACCACATTTGAGTCTTAAAGCCTCAGGAAATTCTCCCTGTTTCGATAGATGTATTTAATATTGTTGTTAGGGGTACACATAGCGCCTCTGCTCCCTCTCTCAGGACCCATGGAGAGATGTTATCTGGTTTCCCATTGCTCTTTGAGGTATGTAGCCACTCAGAAGCCTCTTCACTTCTTCCTCGGTTGTGTGTACTGTATCCAGCACATGGTGGTGTACCCCACCTCTCGCCCTTTCTGGAGCCCCTTCTGTTCTCCTCTGTGAACACTTCTTTGAATCTCTTTTTTGAGTTCCTCACATACTTCACTGTCATTTCTTGTTGTCTCTCCTCCTTCCTTCCTTTAGCCTGATTACCTGGTCCTTTGACGGTTGTTTTTCTTCCTGATGTGGCTTTTATAACAGCTTCGGGTCAGATTGGCTTTTGCTGCTATGTCGTTTTTATATTGACGTTGGGCCTCCCTTCTTATCTGTGTATATTCGTTTCTGGCTCTACGACTGCTCTCCTTTTTTTCTCCTGGGTCCTTTGCCTTCTATATTCTTCCATTCCCTAGCACACTTGGTTTTTGCCCCCCTTGCATCTTTGAGTGAACCATGGGCTCACCCTGGCTTTTTTTCATTATTCCTGTTAACCCTTGGGTACAAAACCTCTCCTCAGCCTCCTTGCACATTGTGACTACATATTCCATCATTCATTAACTGGTTTCCCTGCCGTTCTCTGTTCCCCTGAACCTCATTCAGAAAGTTCCTCATTCCTGTGTGTTCCCCTTCCTGTAGTTTGGTTTATTCGTCCTGGCCTTCCTGCTTCCCCCTCCACTTGTAGCTTTACTGTGTATTCGAAGCTCAAAACCACATAAATCGCTGGCCCCAAGAGGTCTTTCATATGTGATGTCCTCAATATCTGCACTACTCAAGGTGAATTACTAAGTCCAGTCTTGCTGGTTCATCCTCTCCTCTTTTTCTTGTAGTTGCCCCTTACGTGTTGGTACATGAAGTTTTCCAGTACCACCCCCATCCATCTTAGCCCTCCATGTACTTGGCCCCCATGTGGCTCCAAGTTCTCCCATTCGCCCATGATCTCCAAGTCGCCCATGATCAGGAGCTTTGCCCTGCATGTATGAGCTCTTCTGGCGCCTGCAGCCAGTGTGTCACCACGCTCTATTGCTCTCGTCATACTCTTCCCTTTGGGCCCTCCTGCTGTTCTCTGGTGGTTATACATCACTGCAATTATCACCTTGGGACCTCCAGAGTGAAGCGTTCCCGCTATGCAAATCACTTTCTTCTCCGCTGTGTCCTCTCTCCCAGCTCATAAAAAATTCCACCCGGTGTTTGATCAGCAATGCCACTCCTCCCCCCTCCCTGTTCCTTCTGTCTTTCCCCCAGGATCTGGTTATCCCGTTGGGAAGATGGCATCTGTTTCATACCTGTAAGCTTGGTTTCTGTGATTGCTATGATGTCTGGTGATGCCTCTTTGACTCTTTCGTGCCACTCCTCCCACTTGTTTGTTTTCCATCAGCGTTTGTGTACCATACCTTCAGTTTCCTTTCCAACACTGTGGTTTGGGGGGCCTGTGGGGGTGGGAGACCTGGTGCATACTGTGGGATTCTATGGTTGGGGGTTGGGTGGAAGCTGTGGGTATGGATTGTATTGTGTGTTGGGATGGTGTGATAGGTTGTGGGGTTCTGAGGTTAGTTGTGTGTGGCTTGCTCTTGCTGCTCTGTTCTGCTCTGACTGACCTCTGATGGTTCCATCCTTGTCTCCTTTCCTAGCTCCTTTCGCTTTTTTGTCCTCTCCCTCAGCTGCTGTCTCTCTTTTTGTGTTGTGTCTCAACCGTGGTTTTTCTTGGAGGATCCTGTTTCGCACTGTTTCTGTCCTGAGAATCAGCTTGATGGGTCGGTTTCTCCCCTTCAAGTACCCCCCTATTTCTCTGAAAAATTTTCAATCTCATCCATTGTCTTCTCCCCCTATTTCCGTGATTATTTTCTCAATCTCCTTTCTTTCTTCTTGCCGTCTTTCAGTGTGTGTCCTTTCCTCTCTCTCCCAAAGCCCATGGATAAACACTGATTTTGCCCTTTCCTCCTCCCCTTGCCTCTCCCTCTGTGACTCTGGTTCCCGTCTGTATGTGGTCATTTTCTCCCTTGATTTTTCCAGTGGCTCTTGGTAGCATGGTTGTGCCTCACATTCGACCTATCTCCCTCTCCATTTTGCACCCATCTGCTCTTCCCTTCCACTCCCTGGCCCTTCTTTGCAGGCTGATAGTTACCTTACATATTTCATATCTCCTTCCTTCCTGTTCAGCCTTTCAGCTTCGTATGGTGTGTCTTCTCTGGTCACTACCCCTGAGACTTGCTTCAGCCTGTTTACCTCAAATTCTAGGACCTTTACCCTGGCTTACTGCCCGTTTCGACTTGTGCCTCCCAATTCTTCGTCTCCTTCTCCAACCTCTTTTCCCATTTCACAGAGAGCTCTTTCTCCATTTTTTCAGAAAGCTCTCCCAATTTTCTCTCCCATTCTTTCTCTATCCTTTTCCACTGCTCCTCCATCCATTCCTCCCTACCAGTACCATTGTCATCTGATCCCTGATTCCTGCGAGTCCCAACCATTTTTTTTTTTTAGTAAATAGAGAAAGTGAAAAAGAAAAAGGGTGGAGGAGTGAGAGAGAGGGAGAAAGAGAGAGAAGGGGAGCGTTAGAAGGAGGGGAAAAGGGGGGAGAAAGTGAGGAGATAGAGGGAAAAGGTAAGAGAGAGGGGTGAGTGACAAGGGAAGGAGGAGAGAGAGAGAGAGGGAAAAAGAGAGAGAAAGAGAGGAAGAGAGAGAGGGGGAAGAGAGTGAGAGGGGAGGGGGGAGAGGGAGGGAGAGGGAGAGAGAGGAAGAGAGAGGAAGAAAAGAAAGAGTGAGAGGAAGAAGAGAGGAAGAGAGAGGGGAAAGAGGAGAGGAAGAGAGGATGAGAGAAGGGAGAGGAGAGAGAGAGTAGAGAGAGAGGAGAAAAGAGAGAGAGGGGAGAGAGAGAGAGAGGGTGAGAGAGGAGAGAGAGAGAGAGAGAGAGAGAGAGGGAGAGAGAGGCGGGGGGGGGGAAGGAAGGGTTAGAGGGTCACTTCACAGGAAGGTGTGAAATCCTGTATATGGGTGTGTGTGTTTTGTCTGTATTGTATGTGTGTGTGTGTGTGTGTGTGTGTGTGTGTGGGGTGCGTCTGTGTGTGTGTGTGTGTGTGTGTGGTGTGTGTGTGTGTGTGTGTGTGTGTGTGCGTGTGTGTGTGTATGTGTGTGTGTGTATGTGTGTGTGTGTGTGTGTGTGTGTGTGTGTGTGTGGTGAGTGTGTTGTGTGCGTCTTGTGGTCAGCACTCACATAAATAGTGAGTGCTCTGTGGTCAGTATTCACTTTTAAAGTGAGTGCTCTGTGGTCTGTATTCACATACATTTTGAGTGCTCTTGTGGTCACCAATCACTATATGTGAGTCTCTGTGGTCAGTATTTACATATATGTGTGAGTCTCTGTGGTCACCATCACATATATATGACTTCACTGTGGTCAGTATTCACATGCTATGAGTTCTCTGTGGTCACCAATCACATATGTGAGTGCTATGTGGTCAGTATTTCACATACATGTGAGTTCTCTGTGGTCAGATTCACATGCATGTGAGTGCTCTGTGGTCAGTATTCACATACATGTGAGTTCTCTGTTGGTCAGTATTCACATACATGTGAGTTCTCTGTGGTCAGTATTCACATACATGTGAGTTCTCTGTGGACAGTATTCACATACATGTGAGTTCTCTGTGGACAGTTATTCACATTACATGTGAGTTCTCTTTTGGTCAGTATTCACATACATGTGAGTTCTCTGTGTTCAGTATTCCATACATGTGAGTTCTCTGTGGACAGTATTTACATACAAGTGAGTTCTCTGTGGTCAGTATTCACATACATGTGAGTTCTCTTTTTGTCAGTATTTCACATACATGTGAGTTCTCTGTGGTCCGTATTCACATGCATGTGAGTTCTCTGTGGTCAGTATTCACATCATGTGATTTACTCAAATAACCCGCTCATAAAAGAGAGAAGCTTACGACGACGTTTTCGGTCCGAAATTGGACCATTGACCAAAGTCACACTAACCAGGGTGGAGCAGGACGGCTATATATAGGCAGGAAGAGGTTGGTGGTAGTAGTAGTAGAGTAGTACAAGAAATGTAATAATACCGACAAGGGTGAAATTAAGACACCCAGGCATCCCCATCGTAGCGTTTGGGCCTCCAGCCAGCCACTGGATGGCGAACATCCACAACAAAGACAACCAGACGCCGCACATGTGTCTTAATTTCATCATCTCTTCCAACATTTTCTTGACGCTCTTTAAAAATCTTGCCCCTTTCCATTAAGTTTAAAAGCTGAATGGGAATCAAATTCCTTGCTTCCTTTCCTTGATGTCCATGTCCACCGCTCAGTACAGGTTTTTCCTTTTCCGTTTACCGTAACCTATGCACAGTGGCATTTTACATTCAACTACTTTTCCTATCATGCTTCCCCTGTCAAGAAAAGTGTTTTATCTCCCTCTTCTCCCTGCCCTCCGCAATTTTGTGATCCTCAGTTCCTTCCAGCAGAAATTTCCACTCTTCATAATTCGTTCTCCCGTCTTGGTACCCTTCCCATTTCATAGACTCTGCCCTCTCACGTGCTAAACGCAATTTCTTCTCTCCCAAACTCTCTACTCATGGGAACTCTTTATCCTCTGCCTTCCCTACATTTCCCGGGCTTTCTAATCTCAAACAATTCTCCCCCTCCCTTAGACATCAAGCTTACCTTCCGCCAGACTAACACTCTTCTCACTAATCTCGTTCATACCTCTCCTCCCTCTACAGATGTTCGTGGTGTCTACTCTATTTCTTGCTCCTCCTGTTCCCCTTCAATACTTCGGAGAAACTGGTCGATCTCTTTCTGACAGACTTAGGGAGCACAAAAATAGTGTTGGGCTTGCCGACAAATAACAATGCTCTTTTCTGTCACGTCAGAGATCATAGCCATCCTATTGACTGGTTCTTCTGCTAAAAACTGTCTTCCCTACTTCCCAACTCGAACAGTCGCCGTCTAGTTGAATCCTCTCTAATACACAACTTTTTCCCTTTTATGAACCTTAGCCCTGGTTCGTCTCTGTAGATGCCTTCCTCTCCCACTACATTGTAAAATGCTCCAAACTTCAGAACACCCGTGATTTTAAACCTGAATCCTCATTTTTTCTTTTTTTTTTTCTTCTTCCTCTTCCCCTTTCCTCTTTCCTTTTCTCCTCTGGGTTGTCTTTCTCTCTCCTGTCTTCGTGTTTCTGTTCCCTTTTTCATTTATTTCACCACTTCCCCTTTCACGCACCTCTTTTGTGCTTGCTCTCCCTCTGTGGGCATCTAGCTCTCTTGCCGTGTCCCCTTTGTATTTGGGCTGGGTCGTCATCCTTATTTCCCACTTTACCACTACCACTACTACTACTCTTTTTCTTCTACTACTACTACAAACTACTGATGAAATTAAGACACATTTGCGGCGTCTGGTTGTCTTTGTTGTGGACGTTTCGCCAAACCTGTGGCTGGCTGGATGGCGAAACGTCTACGATTTGGGGTGCCCGAGTGTTGTGCATGTGTCTTAATTTCATCTTGTCGGTATTATATACAATTCTTGTACTACTTACTACTACTACCCCCACCCCTTCCTGCCTATATTAGCCGTCCTGCTCCACCTCTGATTGTGTTGACTTTGTCAATGGTTTCCAAGTCGGACCGAACGTCGTCGTAAGCCTTCTTCTTTTTATGTGCGGGTTATTTTGGGGATCGTTCCAGTCCCAACGGTATTGTGCCTTTTTGTTATTTATACATGTGAGTTCTCTGTGGTCAGTATTCACATACATGTGAGTTCTCTGTGGTCAGTATTCACATGCATGTGAGTTCTCTGTGGTCAGTATTCACATGCATGTGACTTCTCTGTGGTCAGTATTCACATGCATGTGACTTCTCTGTGGTCAGTATTCACATGCATGTGAGTTCTCTGTGATCAGTATTCACATACATGTGAGTTCTCTGTGGACAGTATTCACATATATGTAATAATGAAAAAAACAGAGGATGCATTTATGTTTATCTTTTTCACAGAAAGAGAAGTTTTTGGGAAAAACTGTAGAGTGTTGTAAGTGTGAAGCATCTGACTCAGCAGTGTTGCAGCAACCACTATCTACCACCTGACTCAGCAGTGTTGCAGCAACCACTATATAAAAACCTGACTCAGCAGTGTTGCAGCAACCACTATCTACCAACTGACTCAGCAGTGTTGCAGCAACCACTATATAACACCCGATCAGCAGTGTTTCCCGCAACCACTATATAACACCTTACTCAGCATTTGCAGAAAACCATATCTACCCCCCTGACTCAGCGTGTTTCAGCAACCCCCTATTAACACCTGATCAGCAGGTTGCAGCAACCACTAATAACACCCGACTCAGCAGGTTCAGCGTGGGGGGTGGCACGTAAGCGTCAAAGAGGATCACCCAAGACATTTATAGCGTCACAGAAACCAAGCTTCCG
>NC_069399.1:37764975-37816807 GCF_026875155.1 Cherax quadricarinatus
AAGCTCGTCGGGAAAATAAGAGAAAGTGCAAAGGTTTGCAACGAGACTAGTCCCGGAGTTAAGCTGTATGTCCTACGAGGAAAGGTTAAGGGAAATCGACGTGACGACATGGAGGACAGGAGGGACTGGGAGGGGGAGGGACATTATATCGACAAATAAAATACTAAGAACAATCGAAAAGGTGGACAGAGGCAGGATGTTCCAGCTAAAGACTCAAATGAGCCACAGGGATGTTAGGAAATATATTTTCAGCCACAGAGTTGTCAGGAATTGAAACAATCTGGAGAGTGACGTAGTGGAGGCAGAAGAGAAAGAAGAGATACGATAAAGCTCATGGAGTAGGAAGGGAATGGACCCAGTAACGACTAGAGAAGAAGCGGGACCAGGAGCTGTAACTCGACTCCTGCAAGCACAAATAGGTGAGTACAAGTAGATGAGTACACACACACACACACACACACACACACACTACTAATACTGCTACTACTACAATGTTTATCATGGGCCAGTTAAGGTTCTTCAGTACTAATAATTTTTAATATATGTTGACTCTGTATCACTATATTGTTTGTAACAAACTTACAAAAACTTTGCAGAGCAAAACGTTGCACAATAAAATTACACGTTAGTTGAACATGTAATTTTAATGAAATTTAACTTTTCGCGTGATGCTGCTCGGATATTTTAATTTTCTGCATATTTTGGTGCTCTCTCAGTGAAACCCCTGTTAACCCATTTTGAGCCTATTTCCTACGTCTATTGTGTATCCATATGCTCTTTCATCGCTTGCTGCTGAACAGCGGTTTAGTGCCGATGAAGGTAGCGTAGGTAGCAATGATACGGCCGTGGACTAGATTGGCTTTAATCGGGTAGGAGTGAGTACACAACGGGCAGTGTGAGGAAGTGACCGCAAGCCAGTCCGTGGAGGGGGAGTACTTGTGTACGTCAAGTCGGTCGAGGCGGGAGTGAGAGAGGGTGGACTGTGCGTCCCACTGACCTAGGTAGGCCTACAGAGGGCAGCACTGAATGCCGCGAAATATGAATAGTCAGAGCAGACGGCTAGGCTGTGTGCTCTGACAGTACAGGCATGTCTACATTTGCTCGGCCACGCACCTCGCGTCGTCCCGACGCGACAATACTGGTGGGCCCATAGGTATAAAGGAATTACAAGCTCCCCCGGGAGAGGGCCCTGGCTTTCGTCCCTAGTAAATAAAAATGGAAAAAAAAAATTTGAAACAGGAAAAAAAAAAACCTCCATCCGGGGGAAAGAAAAAACTGGTTTCCCCGCGCTGTTTCTCTCGAGTAGGAGCCCGGGAGACGTCAGCACTGGAACTAAAAATCTTCTATAAAAGGTTTTTCCGCAGGGTGAACATCAGTTGCCCCTGTCTACTAACGTTTTTGACGCTCACATCTGAAAAACAATGACTGAAAATTTGCATTTCCTAAGGGTGGGGAATGAAACTCAGGGGCAGCACTCCCCTGCCCGTAATACGGTTTTTTTTTATTTTAGTTATAAAACATTTGTTTGCCCCTACTACAAAAATTAAATTTTTCCCCCTGGAATTCATTACACTTGGGTACCCTTCTAAAATTTTTCCCTTTAATTAAAATGATTTTTGTCCCCCTGCCTTATTATCGACTAGTTTATAAAATGTGTGTGTTTTTCCCCAATTTTCTGCAAGCCCCCCTTAGCAAAACTAGCGTAGGAGTCGGAAAAGCCCCCATTTAGGTCCGTCAATGTCACAGAAATGTACTGTTTGTCCGGGGGTCGAGGCCAAAAAGTAGGGAGTTTAAAGGGGCCGCCCTTCCGTAACGAAATTTGGGGGAAAGGGTTTTGAGGGTTTGGCCCCAAACATTAGTCGGGATCGGGGCCTTTGCAACGCAACGCCCCCCCAGCTCTTTTGGGCCCTGCCTTTGGTCCCCCTATTCATGTGATCAAGGTGGGTTCCTTGTTTATTTTTCCCGTAGAAAATCTCCCTACCTCAAAATTATTCCCCGGGGAGTGTGTAGGACAGGGAAGGGACCCCAAACTTTGGGAAAGGGGGGGGGGGGGGGGAAACCGGGGGGGTCCCCACGGGGTTTGAGAAAATAACTTTGAAACCCCCGGGTTCCACTTTGCTTTCCTTGGCGGGGGATTGGCTCAGACGTAAACCCTATAGTTGTTTTTCAAAAGGTTTCTTCGTACCCGTGGAAACAAGCTGTTTGCCCCTATTTTATACCGGGGGGTTACATACAAAAGTAGGTTTTGGGGGAAGAAAACCCAGAAATTCATATGGAAAGGGCGCTTGTCTAGCCCCCCCAAAGAAAAATGGGGTGTTCCCGTCGAGCTTTTGAGGGGGATTTTTTTAATGTACATGAAAAACCTGGGATAGCCTCACCCCCTGTAGAAAAACTTGGGTTGGGTTACTTTGAGCACCCCCAGGACTTTGCAAATTTTGTACTTTTACCCCGACCTTACTCGCGGGGTGGCGTGGGCTACGGGCGCTTGATAAATTTTTGAATCTGGACCCAAAGTTTGGGCATTATGCCTTTTATAAATCAGCCCTTTGGGTTGGACAAAAGGGAAACACGGGGGGCAAATATGCCAAAGAACAACAACTCCCCGGGAAAAGCACTAGGGGGCCGTTTCCGGGGGTTTTTAAACCCGGGATGGGTTTACAAATTACTGTCCCGTGTAAATTTTTATTACCTTACAAGCAGGTGCTTTTTTCCCCTTCTCCGAGGTCGAGAAGTTCGCCCACGGTCGACGGGAAGTTTTTTCCCGGGGCCCCTTTGAAATGGGATATTTTAAAAATGGGGTTGGGGAAATTAATGGTACCCTTGTGGTAGGCAGAAACACATGGTGTACATGTTTGGAAATGCCCGATGCCATCTTAGGCCAGAAATATTTCTTTTCGTCCCTTTTTGATTTTGCGGCCCTTTCCCCCGGGGTGCGCTAAACCCCTTGACTTTGGTGGTCAACCTAAGGTAGTTTGGTATCATGGACTTGGTATCACCATTTGGAATAGGGTTCTGCGGGGCCACCGGGCTGTGCAACCGGACAGTACCCTTGGTTGCCACTAAATCCCCCCAGTGGAAGGGGGAGATTGCCCCTTTTAAAGTAAACGTCCCCCTTTTGGGGTAAGGAAACGAAGGACTGGAGCCCCCCCCCAAAAGGGTCCTGTCTTTGGGGGTTTCTCTCGAGACCCTCAACAAAAAAACGAATTCCCCGACACTCCAAAGGGCTATATGTTCAAAGGGGCATAGCTAAAACCCATTTTGCTTACCTGGGCTTTACCCCAAATTTTCAGGGTTGTAGCCCACAAAACGTAGCGACCCCCGAGCATGTTTTCCCGAGGGTTTTTTTTAAAAAAGGGGCCCAAAAAAGGGGTTTAAATGTCTGTATAAATTTGATAGGATAAGAAAAGATGATACCCCGAAAATGCTAAAGGGCCCCTTTTAAAAAGGGCTAAAGCTTTTAGCTTGTCATTGAATAATTGATTTTCCGCTTTGTAAGCCCAATGGCTAGATGGGAATAGGCTTTTGTTACCATTAGATTCCTGTGACAAGACGCCCGTGCCCCCTTTGCGGGCCTCGGGTCGTCAAGGTAAATCCCTTGGGTAAAAATCAGGGTTTTAAAGGGGTTTGGGGCGATGTTAATTTTTCTTAAGAATGCCAAAACTCGTTCCTGATGCACGTCCACTCAAAAGGGGCACCTTTTCTTGATAAGCGTGTCGGGGGTGCAGCAATGGTGGAGAAAACCTGCGATAAAGGTGCGGTAAAAACCCGCCGGGCCCTATAAAAAAAAAGGGCCCGGACTGCTTTCCCCCGTAATGGGTCGGGGGGAAATTTTCCCACGGCCGAGATTTTAGACTCGTCCGCCCTTTTTATCCCTTTTTGGAGTTACTACGTGCCCCAGAAATTTTATTTTCCTTTCCGGGGGAAAAATTGACATTTGGGACCCTTTACCTTAAGATTTCCCTGAGTACCCTGCCCAAATATACCCTGTAAAGTTTTTTCAAGATTTGAGGGACATCTTGAAAAACATGACTATGAATCATCCAGGAGACCATGAGCGTGCCACCTAGGAGGGTACGGAAAATTGTCGTCACCCAAAAGACAAAACCCTTGTTTGGGGCCCCGGCAACCCAAAGGGGGCATCCCCCTGAACGGGTAATGCCCAAATTTGGGTAAGAAAGCTGTCAACCTCTCCCTCTCATAAAACGGGGGGGATCGGGCCCAAAACCCCTTTGGAAGAAAATCAAAAAGTTGAAAAGCCCCTTATTATCGCCGATTTTTCTAAAACAGGTCGTTCAGAACTGGCAATAAAAAAACGGTTTTGGGGATGGTAATGCATTTATTTTCCCGTAATCGATAAAAAGGGCGCCGGGTTTCCCGTCTTTCTTGGGAACCAGAATAAGGGGGCATTCCAGGGGGAAGTGGACCCAAATAACTCCATCACGGAGCATCCGTTTTAATATTTTCTTCGGCAAAAGACTCTTTGCGCTTTGTGGAAGGCAAATACGCAGGAAACATAAATGGGTTTTAGTACCTTTGTCAAGGGGAATCCCGGTGGAGATCATTTTGGGGGTCAAACCCATTGACTCACCATCTAGGCAATCGGAAAACGGGGCCCGATTGAGAACCGGGGAGAAGTTTGGGGCCCCTCTTCGGATAGTCTGCCCAAAGTAATATCTTCCTGCACTGGCCCGGGGGGGGGGAAGAGTCACCCAGCAGACTCCCCTGGGAAACTGCACTCAAAAGGGAAAAGTCAGCGGGGGTTTTCCCCCTTTCCATTTCTCACCGGGGAGGGAATTGAAAAGGGTCGCCCCGTGAGGTATTTTTCCGGGGGGAAATTCTCTACTATGCATGTTGACAAAAAGGGGTTTTGCAATTCCCAGGGTTGCACGTTTTGAAGGATGGTTAAAGGGGAGGGCCCCTTAAATGGATGTGTCGTTGTTAAACCCAGCACAGGGGTCTCCTTCAAAAGCCCCGGCCCCACCCCCCACCGTAACAGGAGGTGACCCGAGTTACTACAAAGTGACGTCATATTTTTGTCCAACCCAGAAAAATTTCTGCTGCTGATGCCATGACACGATAAAACAGTCGTCCCTGCCGCGGGGTTACTGGGGCCCTTGAAAACTGTGGTTTTAAAAACAGCGTCGGGATTTTAGAGTAAAGGTTAGATGGGCGTCCCCAGAGGGGTTTTCACTGGAAACTATGCGCTGATCCCCGGAAAGGTGAGGGCCCAACGGCTTACTACAGGTCGTTCAGGACGGGGAGGAGCCCAAACCCCCGGGGGAATGTGTAGGGAAAACCCCCGGGTTTTCCCAAAACGATTCTGGCACTGTGCATACTCGAGAAGGGGTAGAACGTAGGGGGACCCTAAGGCACGCCCCAAAAGGGCACTTTCCCCACTCCTTTAAATTTCCCCGCTTCCACTCGCTGGATCAAAACGGATCCTAAGATTTTCCATGGTTTTGAACCCAAATGAGCGGGTAAACCAGGGAAAACAATACCATCTCCGACAAAGAATTTTTGCGGACAGCTTGTGACCCGGCCACAAATTCTACTTTTGTGCGACCGCGAACCCTCGCGGTTTTTTTGAGACTCCTCTCAAGGCGAATGGGAGAGGGTCTGTCAACATTGGCCGCGTGAAGGCCAATGTCTCGGAAAAAAAAATGGAGGGACAATTTTCCACCGAACCTGTGTCTAGGAAAAACTGAAAAGGCCCTTTTTGTGGGGCAGTGGACTCGTAGCGGTCCCCAAAATGGGGTTGTCAACCCAACCCTGAAGGCATGACCGGCCGAACCGGGGGGCCCCGGAGTCACAGCCCGCTCGGCCGACACTTTTTGCAGGATCGACCTGGAAGGGACGGGGACGAGTCCCCAGCAAAAACGTCAAACACTCGGGTTTTCCCCAAATGTCGGCAAGCATTTTCATGCCCCGGGCGGCGAAAAGCATTGCGGACAGGGACGGAATACAGCAACCCGACAGGGGTTTTCTACGTCTTTTGCTGGTTTTTTGCGGAAAGGCCTCTTTTCCCCCCAACTTGGGAAGGGCTTCTACAAATGTTTCATTTCCCAAAAAGGGGTTTTTGCTCCCCTCAGCTGTCAGCATACTTTGGGAGCTTTTTTTACAAATCAGGGAGGTATACGGAAGTAATTTTGGTAAACCCCAAAATTCCCCCCCGCGAGACCCGGGGTGGGGGCGGTGACGGTTTTCCTTGTCCCGGCGTGGGGACTTTTGGGCGGGTTTCTTTGCGGGGACTTAAAGTTTGTAAAAACTCAGTCGGAAATGCCCACGTTTGGGCCCCCGTTGAAACAAGTCCCCACTACAAAGCCCTTTGCGGGTGAGGTTGGGGGGGGTTTGGGTGGCGGGCGTTTGCCCGATCCAGGAAAGGAAAGACTGCCTTTTTTATAAGACCGATGGGTTTTTACTGTGGTCGCTATTTTTACTTAGGTTTCGTATTTTGTGGGGCTGGGGTTTGAAACTTTGTGGGCTGGTGTCCCGACAAACAGGCAAAATTGGGCTTCCCGGCCCGCGACGGGGGGGTCACTGTGGGGCGGCGCTGGAAGGAAAGGGTTTGGGGATCATCCGCAAAGGGCCAAAAACCTTGCCCCTTTCTCGGGGGGGGCGGGTTGAGCGAGTCGATGGCGCATATGCAAACCCCGGACGGCCCTGGCCCCGGGGGCCCAAATCCTAGGCACAATGGCGGAACCCGAGGTTTTGGGGCGGAAACCCTCCCCATGTGCCAAAAGCCAGGGTTTGGGGGTGATGTCCCTTTTAAAGCAATACGGCCATCACCATCCCCCCACTTAGTGGAGTTGACGGCTTTAGTTAAAAACCCTGGGGGGCTTGCTCGAAACGGCAAACGCAAGCCAGGGGGGTTTCGTGCCGGTATTTAAACATTCGGGCCAAAACGTGGTTAAAAGATGTCAATGTAATGGGGGTTGGCGACTAAAGCCGAAAATAAACGGCCCAAATCTCCCTTTAAATTTCCACCCCAAATCCCCCCTCTTACAAAAAGCGTTGAGCGCACAAAGGCACCTTTTTTCCCCTGGGTGAGATTTCCCCTTTCTGCAACAGCAGCACCCAAAAGGACTGTTACCTTGGGCAAACCAAAAGAGCTGAACAGTCGCCTCACCCGACTGCAGCATGGCTTTAAAAATTTTGCAGCCCCTCAAAAAAAAAGGGGCAGGTATTTGCGATGGGCCGGCCCCCCCGGGGGCGAGGCTTTTAGCCCCAAGTTGCCAACTGGCGCTGGGGGTTCGATGCCCTTGGGCCCCGTGTTCCCCGTGGCTGCGGCAAACCCTTGCTTTGGACCAACAGGATCTTTGGGCCCAAAAGGCTTTTGGGCCCCCGCGTGTCTTAGTCCCTGGGCGTCAATTGTTGAAATGCAAGTAGGGGCACGGATGGTAAACAGGTCGAGCAAGAAAAGGTATCCCCTGGGTTTCAAATTTAAAACAGGTCAAAGAGAATCAGCACCACAGTACAGGTAAAATGCTTAGTGAAAAGAAATTTTTTGAGCAAAACAACAAAAAGGGAAATATTTGGGGCACTTGAACACAAAATAAAGATTATGCCCAAGTGAATGTACTACAGGGAAATGCCCAAAATGAAGTAAGGATAGTCAATAATTTTCCCCCAGGAATCTTGGGAACAAAATTTTAGAAAAAAGGGGTTGAACCCGTAAACACTGGGGAGCAAAAAATTTCACCCAAAAATTAAAAAAAATCAGGGACTCCCCAAAAAACTAAACCCGTGCTGCAAGCCCAGTTTAAAAAAGAATTTTCGGGTGCTAGCGTTGAAATTTAAAAGCAAAAAGGGAAAAGGGGGAATTTTATTGCCCCAAGGGAAAATTTTTGGGACCAAAAAAAGATTTTCCCGGGGTTAAATGAATTTTTGCCAAAAATCACGAAAAAAAAAACCCCTGTCCCGAATTTCTATATTGCCCCAAAAATAAAAAAATTTAATAAAAAGGGAAATTAAATTTAAAATTAAGAATTTTGGGCCCAAAGGTTTTAAATGGTGTTAAACAGGGTGTTACAAAATCCCGGGAAAAAGAAAAAAATTTTTCACCCAAATTTAAGGGCAAAAAAATAAAATTTAACCCTTTACAAGGAATTTTTTTGGGAAATTTAATTTGGGAAAAAAAGAGGGTTCCCCCAAAAAAACACTCAATTTACTTGGGTATAAAAAAAATAGCAAAATGCAATGCACTAGGGGAAAATTCACTGATAAAATAGGGAAAATATGTAGAGCAAATTAAAAGGGGGAACAGAAAAAAAAAAATTTTTAAAGGGCTAGGACCGATTGTATCACTGAAAGGTTTAAAAATACTAATACTTAAGTTTCTTGAAGATTACACTTAAATTAAAAAGGGAAAAAAACCCAACAAACAAAACAGTGCAGGGGTTTTCAACCCTTTTGTGGCTAACTTTCAGGGGCAACTAAAAAATTTAAAACAACAGGAAATTTCATGGGAAAAATGTATGTGAAGGGAAATTTAAAAAATGGGTTTAAAACTGAACAATTTAAAACAAAAACTGAGGGGCAAGAAGCAGAATAAAAAACTGGAATTTAAAATTTTAGGAGTTCAAAAATAAAAATTTAAAAAAAATTTTAAACGTAGGGGAATTTGGGAAAACTGTTTCACGGGTGAACCTTTAACAATTTTTCTGAAGTATGGTTCAGTAATGGAACTGTATTGGTGCAGGGGGCAGTTTTTAAAAAATGTACCAAAAAAAATTTGGGAAAGGGTAGGAAATCACTGTTTACTTTTAAATTTGGTGCAGATGGGGCGAAGGTACGGCAGGTCCCGGAAAATTTCCCGTGACGCTCTAGTTAAAACTACCGCCCCCGTTTTTTTTTTGGGATCTGCATGGGGGTTCAATGTCGTAGAAAAATTATCAGAAAAAGGGCTTGGGAAGAACAGGAAACCGGGGGTTTCTCTGTGGAGGTATAAGAAAATTTTGACGTGGGTTTCCCCGGCCCTGAAACCCCAGTGGTGGGTTGTTTACACTGGGAAGCCCCTGTTTTGGGCGCGCTGACTGATGCGGCTTTAGCACCGGAGAAACCAAAAACCTTTACTGCAATACTCGAACGTGCTAAAAACAATTTTTTGAAACTTTGGGAATGGGACGAGTAAGTTTTTCCTTAAAAAAATCCTGGGGGGAAAAAAGAAATTTGGGGATGAATGGGAATAAAACAAAAGGGGAAAAAAGGGAAAAAAAAAATTTTTAAACCCGGGCAACACAAAAAAAAAAAAATGCCTGGCTTTGGGGCCCCTAGGCGCTGAGTATTGTAAAACCCAAAGAAGAGTCACGGGGCTGCTGTAGACGCCCGAAATTTGGGGTGGCTTAGGGGGGGTAAGCAAATGGGTTTCCCCGGGCTAAGCCAGGTATAAATTCTTGGGGAAAATGGGGGAAAAAACACAACAACCTGGACGGCGGAAAAGGGCGTCTTTGCATAGAGATAAGGCTTAAAAAAGGGGGTGGTGTGTTTTACACGCTATTAGGGTATAAACCCAACCCCCGAGGCCTCGTGGCACTCGTGGAGCCAAAAGAAGCCAACCCCCCTAAACCCCACCTCACCTTACTTCTTGTAGTGAGAAGGGCGTTTGGGACGTGTAGGGGGCAAGGGGAATGGTGCTGGAGGGTGGGGAAGGGGAGTGAGAGGGTGAAAGAGTGAACACGTGGGCTGCCAAAGGGGGGGATGACACCCTGTTGGGCGCCCCAGCCCGATTTTTTGGGAAAAATCCCCGGACGAAGATCTATCTCAGGTCCCGTCAAGACGCTGGGAAAATAGCAGATAAAATCCCTTTTGGCTAGAGGTCGGGTTTGGGTGACGACGGATGAAAGTTGAATGGTGTCGACCCGGGCCCCTTCCCCCCTGAAGAGGCCTCCAATGCCCTGCCCCCGCTGTCAAACCATGTTTTTTCTGTTTTTGCTGCTGAACAGCCTTTTTGTGCCCCATGAAGGAAACGTGGTACTGATACGGCCCCGGGGCTAATTGGCTTTAATGGGGAGGAGTGAGTACACAAAGGGCAGTGTGGGGAATGAACCCCAAGCCAGTCCGTGGAGGGGGGGTATTGTGTACGGGAAGTCGGGGCCCAGGGGGGGGTGAAAAGGGGTGGGTGTGGTCCCCACCGGGCCTAGGTAGGCCTACAGAGGGGGAGCCCCGAATTTCCGCGAAAAAAAAGAACAGTCAGAGCCCGACGGGTAAGGGGTGTGTTTCTCTGACAGTACAGGGTGTTTTTCCCCACAGGATGGATTGGGGGTTTACAATAAACCCAGCTCCTACCATCCACAGGATGGATATGAGGTGACAATAAACCCAGCCACTACCATTTCCCCAAAGGGTGGATTGAGGGGACCAATAAACTAGCCACTACCATCCACGGGTGGATATGGGGGTTTCCAAAAATAAAATACCACTTCCCCTCCCCAGGTTTGGAAAATTAAAGGGGCCCCAATAAATAGCCACTCCATCCCAAAATAGATAAAGAGGTGCCAATAAACTAGCCAAATTTAAAACCCTCCACAAAATTTGATATGAGGTACAAAATAAACCCAGCCCTACCTCCCCAAAATAGATGTGAGGTAACAATAAACTTTGCCCCTACCCTCCACAAAATTTTATGAGGTGCACAATAAATAGCCACTACCCTCCCAAAATGTTTTGAGGTGCACAATAAACTAGCCACTACCATCCCAAAATAAAATATGGGTGCCCCAATAAACTGCCACACCATCCCCAAAATAGATATGAGGTAACAATAAAAATAGCCCCCAAACCCTTTCCCCAAAAAAGAATGAGGTGCAAAAATAAACCCAGCCCTACCTTTCCCCCGGATGGATTTTAGGTGCAAAATAAACAAACCAAAAACCTCCCAGGATGGATTGAGGTCACAATAAACTAGCCCTACCCCCACAGGTGGATATGTTTTACACAATAAAAATAGCCACTACCATCCCCCACAATGAAAAATGAGGGGGCAAAAAATAAAAATAGCCCCCCTTTTATCCCCAGGTTGATATAGGACCCCAATAAAATGCCACTACCATCCACACAATGGAAACGGGTGCACTAAATAGTCATACCATCCACAGGGGTGGTGTGAGGTGCCCGTAAATAGCCCCTACCATCCACAGGGTGGATATAGGTACACAATAAAAAGCCCACTTTAAACCCTCCTACAATGAATATGAGGTTTTCCCCAATCAACTAGCCATTTCCATCCCCGGACTGATAGAGGTACACAATAAACTAGCCACTACCACCCAACACAATGGATATGAGGTGCACAATAAACTAGCCACTACAATGCACAGGATGTATATGAGTTACACAATAAAACTAACTACTACCATCCACATAATGGATATGAGGTGCACAAATAAACTAGCCACTCCCATTCCAAGATGGATATGAGGTACACAATAAACTAGCCACTACAATCCACACAATGGATATGAGGTGCACAATAAACTAGCCACTACAATCCACAGGATAGATATGAGGTGCAGAATAAACTAGCCATACCATCCCAGAATAGATATGGGGTGAAACAAAAACTAGCCACTACCATCCACAGAATGGATATGAGGGGGCACAAAAAACTAGCCACTCCCATCCACAGGATAGATATGAGGTGCACAATAAACTAGCCACTACCATCCACAGGATGGATATGAGGTGCACAATAAACTATCCACTACCGTCCACAGGCTGAATATGAGGTGCACAATAAACTAGCCACTACCATCCACAGGATAGATATGAGGTGCACAATAAACTAGCTATACCATCCACAGGATGGATATGAGGTACACAATAAACTAGCCACTATCATCCACACAATGCATATGAGGTGCGCAATAAACTAGGCACTACCATCCACACAATGGATATGAGGTGCTCAATAAACTAGCCACTACCATCCACAGGATGGATATGAGGAGCACAATAAACAGCCACTGCCATCCACAGAATGGATATTAGGTGCACAATAAACTAGCCACTACCATCCACAGAATGGATATGAGAGCACAATAAACGAACCACTGCCATCCACAGAATGGATATGGGGTGCACAATAAACTAGCCACTGCCATCCACAGAATGGGTATGAGGTGAAACAATAAACTAGCCACTGCCATCCACACATAGATATGGGGTGCACAATAAACTAGTCACTACCATCCACAGGATAGATATCGGGTGCACAATAAACTAGCCCCTACCCTTCACGGGATGGATATGAGGTACACAAAAAACTAGCCACTACCATCCACACAGTGAATATGAGGTGCACAAAAAAAACTAGCCACTACCTTCCACGGGATTGATATGGGGTATACAATAAACTAGCCACAAACAATCCACACAAAGGATTGAGTGCACAATAAACTAGACACTACCATCCACATGATGGATATGATTTTACACAATAAACTAGCCACTACCATCCACACAACGGATATGAGGTGCACAATAAACTAGCCACTACCATCCACAGGATGGATATGAGGTACACAATAAACTAGCCCCTACAATCCACACAATGGACTTTGAGTACACAAAAAAACAGCCACTACCATCCACAGGATAGATATGGGGTTGCACAATAAACTTGCCATACCATCCACAGGATGGATATGAGGTACAGAATAAACACCACTATCATCCACAGGATGTATATGAGGTGCACAAGAAACTAGCCACTGCCATCCACAGAATGGATATGAGGTGCGCAATAAACTAGCCACTGCCATCCACAGGATGTATATGAGGTGCACAAGAAACTAGCCATGCCATCCACAGAATGGAAAATGAAGAGCGCAATAAACTACCCAAACTGCCATCCACAGGATGGATATGAGGTGCACAATAAACTAGCCACTACCATCCACACAATGGATATGAGGTGCACTATAAACTAGCCACTACCATGCACAGGATGGATATGAGTTACACAATAAACTAGCTACAAACCATCCACATAATGGATATGAGGTGCACAATAAACTAGCCACTACCATTCACAGGATGGATATGAGGTACACAATAAACTAGCCACTACAATCCACACAATGGATATGAGGTGCACAATAAACTAGCCACTACAATCCACAGGATAGATATGAGGTGCAGAATAAACTAGCCATACCATCCACAGAATGGATATGAGGTGCACAATAAACTAGCCACTACCATCCACAGAGTGGATATGAGGTGCACAATAAACTAGGCACTACCATCCACAGGATAGATATGAGGTGCACAATAAACTAGCCACTACCATCCACAGGATGGATATTACGTACGCAATAAACTAGCCACTACCGTCCACAGGCTGAATATGAGGTGCACAATAAACTAGTCACTACCATCCACAGGATAGATATGAGGTGCACAATAAACTAGCCATACCATCCACAGGATGGATATGAGGTACACAATAAACTAGCCACTATCATCCACACAATGCATATGATGTGCGCAATAAACTAGCCACTACCATCCACACAATGGATATGAGGTGCTCAATAAACTAGCCACTACCATCCACAGGATGGATATGAGGTGCACAATAAACTAGCCACTGCCATCCACAGAATGGATATGAGGTGCACAATAAACTAGCCACTACCATCCACAGAAAGGATATGAGGTGCACAATAAACTAGCCACTGCCATCCACAGCATAGATATGAGGTGCACAATAAACTACACTCCCAAATCCACAGGATAGATATCAGGTGCACAATAAACTAGCCCCTACCCTTCACAGGATGGATTTGAGGTACACAAAAAACTAGCCACTACCATCCACACAATGAATATGAGGTGCACAATAAACTAGCCACTACCATCCACAGGATTGATATGAGGTGTACAATAAACTAGCCATTACCATCCACACAATGGATATGAGGTGCACAATAAACTAGCCACTACCATCCACAGGATGGATATGAGTTACACAATAAACTAGCCACTACCATCCACACAACGGATATGAGGTGCACAATAAACTAGCCACTACCATCCACAGGATGGATATGAGGTACACAATAAACTAGCCCCTACAATCCACACAATGGACATGAGGTACACAATAAACTAGCCACTACCATCCACAGGATAGATATGAGGTGCACAATAAACTTGCCATACCATCCACAGGATGGATATGAGGTACAGAATAAACTAGCCACTATCATCCACAGGATGTATATGAGGTGCACAAGAAACTAGCCACTGCCATCCACAGAATGGATATGAGGTGCGCAATAAACTAGCCACTGCCATCCACAGGATGTATATGAGGTGCACAAGAAACTAGCCACTGCCATCCACAGAATGGATATGAAGAGCGCAATAAACTAGCCACTGCCATCCACAGGATGGATATGAGGTGCACAATAAACTAGCCACTACCATCCAAAACAATGGATATGAGGTGCACTATAAACTAGCCACTACCATGCACAGGATGGATATGAGTTACACAATAAACTAGCTACTACCATCCACATAATGGATATGAGGTGCACAATAAACTAGCCACTACCATTCACAGGATGGATATGAGGTACACAATAAACTAGCCACTACAATCCACACAATGGATATGAGGTGCACAATAAACTAGCCACTACAATCCACAGGATAGATATGAGGTGCAGAATAAACTAGCCATACCATCCACAGAATGGATATGAGGTGCACAATAAACTAGCCACTACCATCCACAGAGTGGATATGAGGTGCACAATAAACTAGCCACTACCATCCACAGGATAGATATGAGGTGCACAATAAACTAGCCACTACCATCCACAGGATGGATATTACGTACACAATAAACAAAGCCACACCGTCCACAGGCTGAATATGAGGTGCAAAATAAACTAGTTCACTACCATCCACAGGATAGATATGAGGTGCACAATAAACTACCCATACCATCCACAGGATGGATGAGGTACACAAAAAACTACCACTATCATCCACACAATGCATATGATGTGCGAAATAAACTAGCCACTACCATCCACACAATGGATATGAGGTGCTCAATAAACTAGCCACTACCATCCACAGGATGGATATGAGGTGCACAATAAACTAGCCACTGCCATCCACAAATGGATATGAGGGCACAATAAACTAGCCACTACCATCCACAGAATGGATTGAGGTGCACAATAAACTAGCCACTGCCATCCACACTAGATATAGGTGCACAATAAACTGTCACTACCATCCACAGGATAGATATCAGGTGCACAATAAACTAGCCCCTACCCTTCACAGGATGGATTTGAGGTACACAAAAAACTAGCCACTACCATCCACACAATAAATATGAGGTGCACAATAACTAGCCACTACCATCCACAGGATTGATATGAGGTGTACAATAAACTAGCCATTACCATCCACACAATGGATATGAGGGCACAATAAACTAGCCACTACATCCACAGGATGGAAAATGAGTTACACAATAACTAGGCACTACCATCCCACAACAACGATATGAGGTGCACAATAAACTAGCCACTACCACCACGGGATGGATATGAGGTACACATAAACTAGCCACTACAATCCACACAATGGATATGAGGTACACAATAAACTAGCCACTACCATCCACGGGATAGATATGAGGTGCACAATAAACTTTCCCATACCATCCACAGGATGGATATGAGGTACAGAATAAACTAGCCACTATCATCCACAGGATGTATATGAGGTGCACAAGAAACTAGCCACTCCCAAATCCACAGAAATGGATATGAGGTGCGCAATAAAACTAGCCACTGCCATGCACAGGATGGATATGAGGTGCACAATAAACTAGCCACTACCATCCAAAAGGATGGAAAATGAGGTGCACAATAACTAGCCACTGCCATCCACAGGATGGATATGAGGTGCACAATAAACTAGCCACTACCATCCACAGGATGGATATGAGGTGCACAATAAACTAGCCACTACCATCCACAGGATGGATATGAGGTGCCATAAACTAGCCACTGCCATCCACAGGATGGATATGAGGTGCACAATAAACTAGCCACTACCATCCCAGGTTTGGAATGAGGTTGCACAATAAACTAGCCACTGCCATCCAAAAGGATGGATATGAGGTGCACAATAAACTAACCACTATCATCCACAGGATGGATATGAGGTGCACAATAAACTAGCCACTACCATTCACAGGATGGATATGAGGCCCCCACAATAAACTACCACTGCCATCCACAGGATGAATATGAGGTGCACAATAAACTAACCACTATCATCCACAGAATGGATGTGAGGTGCACAATAAACTAGCCACTGCCATCCACAGGATGGATATGAGGTGCTCAATAAACTAACCACTATCATCCACAGAATGGATATGAGGTGCACAAAAAGAAAAATGAAAGGAAAAACATTGAACAAATGCGACACCACCTACGACTGCTGCGCCTCCCCTGCCTACGGTATATAAGCTGCTTCTCCGCACGTATGTCGTATTCTGTTCAAGATTGATGGACTGACCACATCGACTCAAGGTTGAGGGACTGATTACCTCATTCTCCTCCTGTTCTTCAAGATTCTCCTTTGTATGGACTGATGAAGCCAAAACGTTTCCTCAATAATGATACCCAAGATTTCACTTGTGTCTAATTTATCAAAGTGTCGGTTCTCTGAACCATTCACCTACCCAAACCCTTTCCAGGGAGATTAAATTTGACAAAGGGAAATTCGTTCAGGAAGATGGAATATTAGCGGAGAAACCAGTGAGGAAGATGAAAAATGACAGAGAAAACCATCCAAGGAGATGGTATATGACAGGTAAACCATTTCCCGTGTGAGTAATATGACGGGGAAACCTGTCCAGGACGATGGAAGATGACAAGGAAACCAGTCCAGATTGATGGAAATGACAGGGAAACCCGTCCTGGTGATGTAATATGACGGGGAAACCTGTCCAAGGCAATGTAAAATGACAGAAAAAAAAAGTCCAAGACGATGTAAATATGCAGGGAAACCCGTAAAGAGCGATGGAAAATGTCAGGGAAAACCGTTAAGGGCGATGAATATGATGGGGAAACTCCCTCCCCGGATGAAAGGAATGTGAGAGAGAAACCAGCCCAAGAAACAGCAAATCATAGGGAAAAACCTTCCAAGGCTATCAGAATGACAGTGAAAACCGTCCTGGCGATGGAATATGACATGGAAACCCGTCTAGGGCGATGGAAAATTAAAAGGAAAACATTTAGGGCAATGTAAAATGACGGCAAACCGTTCCATGGCCATGGAAAAGACAAGGAAACCTGTCCAGGGTAATGGACAATGACAGGGAAAACCGGGCAGGAGACCTGGAGAGGCCGCGGAAGTCCCCGCCCCCGCGTCCGGTCTTGAGACCAGACCTCGTGGTGGATCAGGGTCTGACCAACAAGGCCTTTACTGCTGGCCACAAGCAAACTGACGTACGAACCACAGCCTGGCTGGTCAAGTACTGACTTTAGGTGCCTGTCCAGCGCCTTCTTGAAGACAGCCAGAGGTCTATTGGTAATATCCCTCATTTATTGTGCTGTCTCTTAGCTTACTCGTGCTAGCCCTGCTTTTTATTGGGAAAATGTTGCATCTCCTGCCGAGTCTTTTGCTTTTATAGGGAGTGATTTTCGTGTGCAAGTTTTGTACCAATCCCTCTAGGAATTTCCAGTGCATATTATCATGTTTCTTTCTTTCTTGCATTCCAGGGAATACAAATCAAGGGACTTCAACCGTTCCCAGTAATTTGGGTGCTTTATCGTACGTATGTGTGCCGTTAAAGTTCTCTGTAAATTCTCCAGGTCAGCAATATCGCCTGCCTTCAAGGGGGCAGTCAGTCTTTAGCAGTATTCCAGTCCCTAGTTTTGAAGGTTCTCATTATCCATCTTATTATTTTTCTAGCAGATGAGGTAGATATATTGTTGTGGTCTTTTAAGGTGCTATCCTCTGACGCTATCACTCCCAGGTCCTTCACATTAGTTTTTCGCTCAACTGAGTGGTTAGAATTTCCTCAAGTTTTTCATATCTGAGTAGCTGAAATTTCACTGAACTTCATATTGCTTTCTGATGCCCATTTAAAGATTTGGTTGATGTCTATTTGGAGTCTGGAAATGTGTTCGATGGAGGACAATGTCATGGTAATTCGGGTGTCATCCGCAAAGGAAGACACAGAGCTTTGGTTTACATCTCTGTCTATGTCAGATATGAGGATGAGGAACAGGATGGGAGCGAGTGCTGTACCTTGTGGAACAGAGCTTTAAACTGTAGCCACCTCAGGCTATACTCTGTTTATTATTGCTCTTTGTGTTCTAATTATTAACTTATAAATCCATCTACCAACTTTTCCTGCTATTCTTTTATCACACATTTTGTGCGCTATTACACCGTGGTTGCATTTGTCGAAGGTTTTCGCAAAGTCTGTTTATACTACATCTACATTTTGTTTATCCTCTAATGCATCCAGGTTCTTGTCATAGTGGTCCAGTAGCTGGGACAATCAGGATCGACCTGTTCTAAACCCGTGGTGCCCTGGGTTGTGTAATTGCTGGGTAGTTAAGTGGTTGTCGATCTTGCTTCTTAGAATCCTTTCAAAGATTTTTATGATATGATATGTTAGCGCTATCGGTCTGTAGGTCTTTGCAATTGCCTTACTCCCACTTTTGTGGAGTGGGACTATGTCTGTATTTTTTAGTGACTGTGGGACGACTCCAGTGTACATGCTCCCTCTCCATAGAATGATGAAGGCACCTGACAGGGACTTCTTGCAGTTGTTGATGAACACAGAGTTCCACGAGTCCGGGTCTGGGGCAGAGTGCATGGGCTTGCCATTAATTGCCCTTTTTAAGTCTTATGGTGTTAAGATAATGTCAGAGATTCTTGAAATGACGAAATTTTGGGTCTCTGTCGTCATAAAACTCATTTAGTTTGTCTGTTTAACGGCTCGCTAAATCCCTGAATCGTATTGGGACTTTAGTATCTCACTCACTTCTTTGCTGTCATCTGTGTAGGTCCAATGTCGTCTAAGCAGGGGTCCAATACTGGAAGTTGTTTTCGTCTTAGGTTTGGCATAAGAGAAGTATTTTTTTTTTCACTTTCAATAATGCTTTAAGTTCTTTCTGAGATTTGTTTTATAACCTGATAAAGTTTTCATTTCCTCAAGTTTTCCATATCTGAGTAGTTGAAATTTGTCCTCATTGAACTTCATATTGTTTTCTACTGCCCATTTAAAGATTTGGTTAATGTCCGCTTGGCGTCTTTCAGTGTCTTCGATGGAGAACAATGTCATAGCAGTTCGGGTGTCATCCGCAAAGGAAGACACGAAGCTATGGCTTACTTCTCTATGTCTGATATGAGGATAAGGAACAGGATGAGAGCGAGTACTGTACCTTGTGGAAAAGAGCTTTTCACTATAGTTGCCTCAGACTTTATTCTGTTTGCTATTACTCTTTGTGTTTTGTTTGTCAGAAAGTTATAGATCCATCTACCAACTTTTCCTGTTATTCTTTTATCACGCATTTTGTGCACTATTGCCCAGTGGTTGCACTTTCGATGGCTTTCACAAAGTCTGTGTACTTCACATTTGCATCCATGAGCAGTTTCTTGATGTAAGGCGTTTTGTTTGTTGATGACAAAGATAAATGTAGCTAAATTGTTGGAATTTAGAGGGGCTTTGTTTGCTGGTATTAATATCTGTTGTTTTCAGTTGGTGTAGTATTTCTGTCATTTGTTACAAGTCTTTTTTCCTTCCTGGCAGTAAAAAATCTTCTCTGTAGAGGGTTCGGCTCCCCTCTTTTCGTTCCCATGGTCTGCATGATCTGTATTGTCTTGTCCCCTTTAGACTGCATGCACATGCATTAGTTGCTACACTGATTGAGACCCATGCTATGGACCCTGGTGATCACGTGATCCAAGCGTTCTTGGTCGACAACCAAGACCACGTATGAAAACCAAATCGAACAAATCAGTTCGAAAACCAATTTGTTAGACAACTAGTACGTTCAACAACCGAGGTTTTACTGTATATTGTTAGCTGTCTTGACAGTGTCATGAGTGGCATTAGGAACATTCCTGTTATCTGTCTCAGTGCTGGAGGCAACGAAATTGGAAGGTGTAGGAGGACCTGATTAACAGATTATGGTCAATGATAGACGTAATTAGAAAGAAGGGAAGGCACCCTGTAATATATGGCATTTTGCAAGGGAGAGGAGTTGGAAATGAATGGTTATCCAGGGCAACCAGTGTACACTGTTGGCTGGACAAGCACTGTGAGAACATAGAAGCATATTTATAGACAATTGGGACCTCTTCTATGACAGAAATGACATGTATGCCAGAGATGGGGTTGACTAATCTAGGGCTGGTGTGAAGATAATTGCAACAGAAATTGTGAAAAAGGAATGATAAAAAGGCAAAAAAAAAAAGGATGAAAAATAATTACATCAGTAGTGAAAATAGAAACCATTCAGAAGAGTCATCCTCCAGTTATGGCGCGGATTCCATCGCATCATCATATTTACCTTAATGGAAACTAAACATATTAGGTACTATCCTGGCCCTAAGATGCTTCAGCCATTAACAAAAAAAAAAATACACTATTTTACACACAAAACAGCCTAATCCGCAGCTTCACAAGTGAATTTTATACCCTGGCGTCTTTTTTTTTTTTTTTTTTTTTTTTTTTGCACCTGTTTCAAGGGTTTCAAAGTACACCTCAGAGGGTTTCCGAGGCATTCCAGTATGCTGGAATAGATTCTACAATTTTGGATACACTGAACATCAACATTACAACTGATAAAAAGTACAATTGGTTCCGGTTACCTTACAAAAGTGTTGAAAATTTGAAGGTGTTCTCGAGTTATGAACGAAATAAAATCGAAAAGTTTTAGAAAAAAACAAGAGAAAAACAACTCTGAGACAGCATCTTAAAGGTATCTTTTCAGGAATACTTAATTTGTCAAGTTACAATTTTTTTTATTGTCTAAGTGTTGAGCTGGAACCAAAAACATTATTAATTAAAAAAAATATTTTTGCAAACAGATTTTTGAAAACATAATTTGTTGCATTTATTCATAAAGAATATTAGAAAAAAAAAACTTGGTGTGGAAGTAGACTCGATGATGTTGGATAAAGTGACTGCTGATTTGTACTCAAAATAATTAACGCCTAAATCAGAAATTTCACACATTCATTCTGGACATCACTCAGAAACACTTTCCAAAGGACACCCCCCAATAGGGACCCAAAGGGGCCCCGGGGCCCACCACTATTTGGGAAAAGGGACCCGGGCCGGGGAGAAAAACCGGCAAAAATTAAAAAAAAAAAAAAAAAAAAAAAGGTCGGGGGTTAAACGATGGAAATTTAAAGGTGGAGCGGGTCAAGGGGGGTAATAAAAAAACGCCCTTTCCCAATAATTCAAGTGGCAAAAATTATTTGGGGATGGTTGCTGCAAGCTTTAAGCTTTTTATTCGTGAGTATAACCCCTTTGCCAGCCTGCTGAAGCGTTTTCCCCAGAAAACTGGGGGAGGCTGTTCATTTAAAAGTTTCCCCCGGGGCTTTAGGGGGAAATGTGGCCATCACGTGGACGAAGTAAGCGACGGGGTGCGAGGGCGACTTTCGTTGTATTCCTGGGCAGGAACCCACACCACTTGGTGACCCAAACCAACACAAATAAAGAAAAAAACATTGGGAAAAAAAGAACCTAACTTCTTTCCCAAAAAAAAATCGTTAAATGGGAAATTTTAAAAAAAAGGGTTTTTTAAACTAAAGGGTAAAATTTTTTTTTCTTTGTTTTAATAAAAAATTATTTAAGTTTTTTAGGCTCCTGTGTTTTGGTCAAGATGGTTTTGCAGGGGTTTTTATTATACATTTGAGAAAGTAAAAAAAATAACAGCTTTTTTTAAAATGCTGTTTTCTTTCATATGTTCGGGCGGGACATGCGAGTGCCCCCCCCCCCCCCACAACACAATTCCAAAAAGAGGGGTTAAGGAACAGATATATAAAAAGCGAGGGGGTCGGTGACATTTTCTCCCAGGGCCCTGAGAGAGGGAACAAAGGCGCTCTGTTTTCCCACTAACAAAAAAATTTTAAAACCCACATCTATCGAAAAGGGGCGATTTACTCATTAAATATAGCCCAAAATTTTAAAAAAAATGAACAGACAATGTAGCTTTAAAAACTACAGACCTTGTCACTGGAAATGTAAATTACGCAAAGTCAAGGGAAAAAGTTATCAGAAAAAGTGGGGGAAACGCCCCCTAAAAAGGGGAATGAGCTTTAAACGAAAACTAGACAGAACCCAGAGATAGGAAACCCTTTGAGCCCCCAAAACCTACTAGGGTTCTAAAATAAACTTGACGAAATAAAGGGAAAAAAGGAAGGGGGAGGGGGGTTTAGACTGCATTTTCGTGGACTGTGAGAAGGTTTTTGAACAGTTCCACACATTTTGATTAGTGAAAAACCTAAAGATCCAGGCAAGTATAGGGGGAAAGGGTACTGAAATTTGATCAAGAATACCGGAGGGAAGGCATCAGGGGAGTCTTTGGATGAAATGGGGGGTTTTCAGAGTGGGCGTCTAAAAAGAGGGGGTTTCACGGGGAAAAAAAGTTTTAGGACCATGCTTTTTCGGGGTGTTTTTGGGGAACGACATGACGGAAAAAGGGCCAGAAGTGCCCCTTTGGTTTGCAGGGGACGTGAAATGGGGAGAATTCAGTCGGAGAAGGCCCAAATGAAGACTCCAAAATGTTTCCGGACAGGCCTGCGGGCCCTTTGGGTCCAGAAAACTGGCTCCGGAAATTTCCAACCCAACCAAGTCCCAAAGCCCATAAAAATCGGGGAAGGGAAAAGAAGCCCCACAGACGAATTTTTTGGGGGGTCCAAAGTTTAAAAAACCTCATTCAAAAAAAAGGTTTTTGGGAAAAGTGCGCATAATACCGAACACATCTCCTGGGGTTTGCACACAACCAAATGGACGACAAACAAATCTAAGATTTATTTGGGCATCTCAGAAAGGAATCGTTGGGGTCCCTTTTACCCGTTACGTCAGGCCCATTTTGGAGTATGCAGCTCTATTTGGGGAACCCAAAAGTTTTATAAAGCACTTCGGGGGAAAACCTAGAAAAAAGTGCAAAGGTTTTAGGGGCTTTTTCCCCGGGGCAAGGGGTTAAACCCTAGGGGAGAAGGGGGTTAAGGGGGAACCCCAAAACTGTCGAAAACGGAGGACGGGAAAGGGGACATGGAGGACTTTAAATTATCTATAAAAAAAGGGAGGGGGTCGCCCCAAGGTGGGCAAAACAAATGTTCCAGAAAATGGGACACAGCAAAAAAAGGGGGTCACAATTGGGAAAGTTAAAAACCCTCAAATGTGCCCAACTGGGTGTTAGGAATTTACTTCTTTATCTTTAAGGGGTTTTTTCAGGGCGGAAAATTTTGGAAAGTGAGGTAGTGGAGGCAGGTACCATCCACACTTTAAGAAGGGAATTGAAAAACCTTTGGGAGGGGAGGGGGCCAAATTGGCGACCAGTGAAAAAGAGGGCCCGGGGGGGAAAACTATGAATGGGACCCCTAAAACCAAAATTAGGTGGTACAATTGGGTTAAAGGACACACACACAAAACACATTTGAAAGAAGGATTTCGAACATTTTTCCTCAAAAGGGGTTACTGAAAAAAGCTAAAGGATACCACACAAACGGGAAAAGGGCATTTGAAAATGGACCCAGAGAATACCTGACAGGGAGGCAAACAACAGCCCAAGGTACGTGCCCGAGGTGTCGGTGGGCCCCCTGTGACCAAGGGGGTTCCCAGGGGTCCCCTGGGACCTGTGCTTTTTTTTTGGTAAATGGAATGCAAAAGGGGAAGGGTCCTTGTTTGGGGACGATGTAAAGTTAATGAGAAGAATCAAATGGGATGAGGATCGGGCCCGGGACACAAAGAACCTGGACAGGCTATAAGCCTGGTCCAGAAAACTGGCCCCCTTGATTTTTAAACCCTCCCAAAGTGAAAAGTCAGGGAAGAGGGGGAAGGGGCCCAAAAAGAAGCCCGCGACAAAAATATATTTTTAGACGGTAAAAAAAAGCCCGGGCAAACCTACTCAAAGGAAAAAAAGATCTGGGGGGAGTATAACCCCGGGGACCCTACCCCCCCCGAGGCGCACATCAATCAGAAAATTGCTGCGCTTCGGGCGCCTGGAAAAACCAGGGATAGCTTTCCGATCCCTCAGAAAGGGATTCTTAAAGGGACTCGTAACCATTTACTAAAGGGGCCCCATACTGGAGTATGCACCCAAAAATTTGGGGAAATCCACACCTATCAAGCCTAAAAAAATTAGAGAAAGTGAAAATTTTTTGCAACGGGATTTCCCCAACTAGGGGGATTGCCCTGGAAGAAAGGTTGAGGGAAATGGGCCCTTGACGACACTGGGGGCAGGAGGGTCAGGGGGGACATGATAACGACATATAAAATACTGCGCGGAAAAAGACCCAGGGGGGACAAAAACGGGGGTTCCAGAGATGGGACACAGACACAAGAAGTCCCCCTTTAAAGGGAAAAAAGGAAGGGCCCCAGATGAATCAAAGGGGTTTTTTAGGGGAAATATTTTTTTTTCATTTTTTAGAGAGTCAGGCAGTGGGAAAACCTAGGGAAATGAAGAGTGGGGGGCGGGAACCATCCTTTGTTTTTAAAGGGGAGTTTATAAAGCCAAGGGGCAGGGGGAGAGGGAATAGTAGCAATCAGTGAAGATCGGGGCCAGGAGCTATGAAATACCCCCGAAAAAAAAAATTTGGTGAGTGCAAAAAAGGTGATACACAACACACACACAAGCAGGGGAAAAACCTGCGGGCACAAAAACCCACTGGGGTTTTTTATGAAGGGTTGACGGCAGTAAGACAAGAGAGGGAGAAGAGAAGAGAGGGGAGAGGGGGTTAGTTTTCATTTTTAGGGCCGTAAATGGGGTTTGACAAAAGTTCCCCAAAGAGATTAGTACAAAAAACTGGAGGACCAGGGAAAAGGGGAACAGGGGAAAAAATTAAAAATTTGGGTCAGGGGAATTTCCTGTTTTAGGAAAAAAAACAGGTCATGGTTCGTGGCGAGGGATCAGAAGTGGGTGTCTTTTTAACGAGTGGGGGGCCACAGGGGGTCATCATAGCCCGGGGCTGTTTTTTTGGTATTTTTGAACGCAGGGCAGAAGGGGGTAGGTCCGAAGTTCCCTGTTGGTGGGGAAAAGATGTGAAAAATTTACCTGACTTGGAAGTTTTGGGGAGCCTTACTTTGCCCGTGAAAGACTTTTTTCCCTTTTGCCCCTGTGAACTGAACCAAGATGTCCCCTCTTGAGCAAAATCTCTACAGTTTTGGGTTTTCTAAACTAGAGGAACGGCGATTAAAGGAGGAGAAAAAAGAAGATTTGGGTAATCCTTTCCCGTTGTGAGTCCTCAGGTTAAGAGTGGGAAACCCGGTCAGGGGCCCGGGGGGAACAAGGAACCAAAACTGAGGTCTTTAAATTGTTGGAAAAAAAACAAACAAAGAAACCCGAAGACTGTGTGGGAAATTTTCCCCCATTTTGGGTGCACCTGAAGAATGTGGGTTGTCTTTCTTGGGGAACGTCACAATAAACACCAAGGAAGGGATTGGCAGACGGGAGTAAGACATCCCTTGGGAACTCCAGCGAAGACCATCGAGAAAAGTCACGACCCAATTTTAAAAAGTGAAGGTAAGAACATTGTTTTAAATTGGAATAGGTTTTAAATTTTGGAAAAGGGCCTTTTTAAATTAGGGACAGGGAAAAGGGGGGCAGAGGGCATTTTTTTTCCCGGGGCTGGGAAAAGGGGGTATTGTTTTTCCGTCCCGGACGACATCATGAAAAGGGAAAGGGAGTAATCCTATTATCTGCCTCAGTTGGACAATGTTGATGGGCAGACATAGGGGGAGGGGAACCCCGATTTTTCGGGGATAGGTCAAACAATAGAATAATTTGGAAGAAGGGGGGGAAACCCCGTCATTGTGGGTTTTTTTGACAAGGGAGGGTTTGGGAAAAAAATGATTGTCCCGGGCAATTGGTTTCCAATTTCTGGCTAGGGCAAAAATTTTAAGGAAAATCGAAAATTTTTTTGGAGCCGGGGCCCCTTTAAAGGAAAAAAGACATGTATCCAGGGTGGGTTCACCCTTTTCTAGGGTTTTGGGGGGGGGGGGCACCCGGCAACGGCAGTGGAGGGATGGTTTGAGCTTTTAACTAGGAATATTTTGTGGGAGGGTTTTTGGCAGGAAAATTAGTGAAGTCCCAGGGGAGTAATATTTTTAGTTTTAGGGAAACTATTTTAAAAGGCAGGGAAAGAGGTGGTTTTTGGAAAGGCGTCAACTTGGTGATAAGGACATAATAGGTTTTTGTGGGGAAAAAATTTGAAATGAGCAGCAAAGGGTAAAAAGAAAGGGGGGGCCTTTAAAAAATTTTTGCTAATACCGTTTTTTTAGGAATTAAGGTTGGACGATTGAGATTAGTTGCTATTTCAGGTAACATTGAGGGATTTGCCCTCACTGAGACATGGTTTTTTTTCTAAAAAACGGGACATAACTGTTGAAAAGTGACCCTTTTAGGGTTTTAAAAATTTTTCCAGTTAGATAGGGAATATCGGTTTTAAAGGGGGGGGGGGTGCCTGGGATGTCCGAAAAATAACTTGAACTGTTGCATAAAAGCGGGTTTTAATTGAAGTAATTTTATTTCAGTCCCCTGGGTAGAAAAATTTTTAGAGAAGCCCTGAAAAAAATGTTTTTTAAAGTGAAATTTTGGCCGTCCCCCCAAACTTAATAAGGGGCCAAGGGGGGTTTTTTTTTGGGAGGAAAATTTTTAAGGCACAAAGGGGAAAAGATAATGTAGTAATTTTTAAGGGCTTTTTTTTTTAGTCCGGGTTATTGGAAATTTTTGACGGGGGAAAATTTAAAAATCAAACGACTTCTTTTTAAATACTCGGATGTTTTTTTTAAGCAGTTTGTGACAGAAAACCCACAAAGGGGAAATTTAACCCGCTTGGGCTTGGTTTTTTTTGGGAAAACAAGGGAAAAACCCCTTTTTAATTTAATTTTGAAGTTTCAGAGGAACTTGGCTCAAGCGATCACAAAACAATTACCTTTTGCATAGAAAGGAAATATGACAGTAGGGGTAAAATTTAGTAATGGGCCCCGATTTCGATTAGATATTACAAAAAAGGCTTAGAGAACACTTTTCATCTATTGATTGGGGGGTTTAAAGAAGAGAGCTAAACAAAAATTTTACAGCTTTTTTGAACACTGTCCCTGGTGCCAAAAAAAACATTTTTTCCCGTATAAAGAAAAAAAGATCGAATAAAAATTTACCCAAAATGGGTGAAAAAAGCTTTAAAAATCTTTTAGGGAAAAAAGAAAGGGGAACTATAGGCGTTTCAAAAGGGTAAAAGGGCTTTTTTAAAACAAATTTTGACATTAAAAAGGGACATTAAAAAGGGGATAAGAAAAACCAAAAAAAAGGAAATAAGAAATTTAAAATTTTGGGAGGTTCGAAAACCCAACCCCAAAAAGCTTTTTCCCGGGGTTTAAAAACAAAGTTAGAGATAAAAGGTCCCCCTTAAAAAAAAAAACTATGGGGCATCTTAAATGACAAGGAAATGAAAAGTGCTCGATTTTAAATAACATTTTCTTCGGTTTTTTAAAACAGGGGGACACTAACAAAATCCCAGTAATTTTAAATTTTTATAGTGAGGGTTGAAGAAGATAAAAATTTTGTAAAATCACAAATCACTAGTTTAGGGTGGTTGTGAAGCAATAGACAGACGAAACAAAAAATTCGCCGGGTCCTGATGAGGTTTTTAAGGGTTTTTTAAAAGGGAAAGAAAAAAAGGAAAATCTGTTTTAAACCCTTTAAAAAAATATTCTTTTTTTATCCTCCAAAAAGGTGTAGTGTCGAAAAGTGGAAATTTGGGTAATGTTAAATTTCCCATTTTTAAAACAGGGGACAAGTCCTTTCCGTTTACATTTCCCCCCCAATAAACAGACCCCCAATTGTAGGCAAATTGCAAAAGTAAATTATAGCTGAATTTTAAGAAGCCCTCGATAAAACTTAAACTGATTAATGATTCTCAGCTTTGGGTTCAAAGAGAAAGGGCCCTTCTTGTTTTAATTTTTTTAACTTTCTTCTAAAGTTTTTAGGGTGTTGATCCCGAAAAGGGAAATTTTTATTGTTTATTTAGATGTTGGGAAGGCTTTGATAGGATACCCCACCCCCGGGAAAGGGTTTTAAAAAAGGGGGCGCTTTATGATTGGGGGGGAAAAAGCTCTCATGGACCCAGTCATGGGTACAGACCGAAAGCCGAGGTTTGCTTTAAATTTGGGGTTAAAAACCCAGTGGAGCTTGTAACAAATTGGGGTTCCAAAAAGGGGAAAAGTCTTGGGCCCGTTTTTTTGTTTTTAATAAATATCAATTTATCTTGACGAGAGAATTTCAAGTGATACGAGCAAAATTCGCCGATGACGCAAAAAATAGGGGGAGAAAATTTATTCAAACGTAGTTAAACAGGGAACTTTTGGAGGGTTTTGGGCAAACTCATACCTGGTCAGAAAAGGGGTGATGAGTTTAATGAAATAAAATGCAAGGTTTTGAAAACCGGGGGGTCGTGGGGCAGCACCCAAAAACATTTTTTTGCTCGTGGTCAGCATTCACATATATGGAGTGCTTTGTGGCAGGGATTCCCAAAATATGTGAGTGCTCTGTGGTAAAAAAATTTACAATAGGGGGTGTCTGTGGTCAAAAATTTACATATATGTGAGGGGGCTTTGTGGGCAGCATTCAAAAGGGGAGTGCCTTTTGTGGTTTACATTCACATAAAATGTGGGTGCTCTGGGGGTCAAAAATTCAATTTTATGTGCGAGTGCTCTGTGGGCCCCCAATCACTTTTTTGTGAGTTTCTCTGTGGGGCAGTTTTACATTTCATGTTTTGGTTTTTTTGGGGTCTTTTTCACTTTTAGTAATAAAAGAAAAAAAACGAGGAGGCATTTATTTTTTTCTATATCACAGAAAGAGAAGTTGTTTTTAAAAACTGTAAGGGGTGTTGTAAGTGTGAAACCCTGACTTGCAGTGTTGCAAACAACCCCTTTTCTACCAAACAACCCCACAGTGTTGCAGCAACCACTTTACATCCTACTACAGTGTTGCGCAACCACTATTAACCCCCCTGACCAGCAGTGTTGCAGCAAACCCCTAAACTACCACCTGACTCACAGTGTTGCCCGCAACCACTATCTTTAAAAAGATCCCGCAGTGTTGCAGCACACCCTATCTTTTTTTCCCTTTGACTTTTGCCGTGTTGGGGCAAACCCCTTTCCCACCAAACCCGGCTCAGTTGGGTTTTCAGCAAACCCCTATTTTAAAATGCTCGCAGGTTCCGCAACCAATATCTACCTCCTGCTGCATTGTTTTCAGCAACCATAAATTTCCATCTACTCAAACAGGGTTTTCAGCAACCCCTAAAACTACCCCCTTAAATTGAGTGTTTTCGCAAACCCCTATCTACCCCTGACTCAGAGTGGTTTGCAGCAAAACCCCTATCCCACCCCCTGACTCAGCAGTGTTGGGAGCAACCACTATCCCACCACCTGACTTTAGTAGGGGTTGGGAGAACCCCTTCTACCACCGACCCCAGCATGGTTTCAGGGAACCCCCTATTCCACCTGACCAGCAGTGTTGCCGCAACCACTATCTACCCCCTTTACCCCAGCAGTGTTGCAGCAACCCCTTTACCACCCTTACCCCATGTTTTTTTGCAAACAACCACTATCTAAACCCCCTGACCCCCCCCCCCCCAGGTGTTGCAGCAACCCCCCTATCTACCCACCTGGGGTCACCGTGTTGACAAACAAAAACCCTATTAAAACCTACTCAGCAAATGTGGCAGCAAACCCCTATTTTTAAACCCCTGACTTTTTGCAGTGTTTCAGCAAACCCCAAACAAACCAACCTGACTCCGCAGTGTTCAAAACAACCACTTCTACCATTTTGAACTCACAGGGGTTGAAACAACCACTATCTACCCCTGACTCAGCAGTGGGTTTCAGCAACCACTTTCTTTTCCACATGACTCAGCAGTGTTGCGCAACCCCAAACTAACCCCAACCCGACTCAGCAGTGTTCGCAGCAACCACTTTTTCCCCTGACTCATTGTGTTGCAGCAACCATATCACCACCTTTTATCAGCTTGGTTTTCAGCAACCACTATCTTTCCCCACTCACAGTGTTGCAGCAACCACTATCTCCATCTACTCAGCAGTGTTTCAGCAACCATAACTACCACCTGACTCAAACGTTTTTGCAGGGAAACCCATCTACCCCCCTGAATAAATATGTTGCAGCAACCCCTACTTTCCACCTGGGCCCAGCAAATGTTGAAAACAACCTTTTCTACCACCTGAACAGCAGTGTTGCGCCAAAACCCTTTCTACCCCTGACTAGCCCGGGGTTGCAGCAACCCTATCTAACCCCCTTTTAAATCAAACATGTTTTTGGGAACCACTATTTACCACCTGGGCTCAGCGTGTTGCAGCAACCCCCTATCTAACCCCCTGAAATCAGCAGTGTTGCCAAACCACATCTACCCCTGACCCCCGCAGTGGGGTTTCAGAACCACTAATTCTACCACCTGAATCAGCAGTGTTGCAGGGAAACCCCTATTACCACGACTCCAAGCATGTTTTCAGCAACCACTATCTACCATCTGACTCAGCAGTTTTTTGCAGCAACCAATATCTACCCCCCTGACTCAAAATGTTGCAGCGACCACTATCTACCACCCTTTAATCACGTGTGGGAGCAACCATACTACCCCTGGACTCAGCGTGTTGCAGCAACCACAAAATTAAACCCCCCTGACCCCAGCATGTCGGGAGAACCCCCTATCTAAACCCCCTACTCAGCGTGTTGCAGCAACCCCTATCTACCATCTGACCCCAGCAGTGTTGCAGCAACCACTATTACCATCTGAACTCAGCAGTGTTTCCCAAAACCCCTATCTACCCCCTTTAAATCACAGTGTTTTCAGCAAACCCCTATTACCATCTGACTCAGCAGTGTTGGGAGCCCCAACCCCTATCCCCAAACCGACTCTTCATGTTTCAGCAACCACTATCTACCACCCTGGGCTCCGCAGTGTTGCAGCAAACCCCTATTTCCATTGACTCGCGTGTGCGGGGAAACCACTAAACTACCCCTGACTCACAGGTTTTCAGCAACCACATCTACCACCTGACTCGCAGTGTTGCAGCAACCACTATTTTAAACCAAAAAGATCCCGCAGTGTTGCAGCAACCAATATCTACCTTTTGACTCAGGGAATGTTCAAACAACCCCCTATTACCCACCTGACTCAGCAGTGTTGCAGCAACCACTTTTCTACCACCCGGGCTCCGGGAGTTTTGCGCAGAAACCCTATCTACCATCCCGACTTAAGGGAGTGGTTTCACAACCACTATCTAACTGAACCCCCAGCTGTTGCGCAAAACCAAATATCTACCAAACCCGACCCAGCAGTTTTGGGAGCAACCAATATCTTTCCAAACCCGGGGTCAGCAGGTTTGGGAGCAACCAAAATCACCACCTGACCAGCATGTTGCACAAACCCCTATCTACCCACCCAAATCAAACAGTGTTGCCCGAACCACTATTACACCTGACCAGCAGTGTTGCGCAAACCCCTATCTACCACCCCATCAGGGAGTTTTTGCAGCAACCTATCTACCCCCCTGACCAGCCCTGTTGCGGGAACCACTATCTACCCCCTGACTCAGCAGTGTTGCAGCAACCACTATCTACCACCTGACTCAGCAGTGTTGCAGCAACCACTATCTACCACCTGACTCAGCAGTGTTGCAGCAACCACTATCTACCACCTGACTCAGCAGTGTTGCAGCAACCACTGTATAACACCTGACTCAGTAGTGTTGCAGCAACCACTATCTACCACCTGACTCAGCAATGTTGCAGCAACCACTATATAACACCTGACTCAGCAGTGTTGCAGCAACCACTATCTACCACCTGACTCAGCAGTGTTGCAGCAACCACTTCCACCTGACTCAGCAGTGTTGCAGCAACCACTATATAACACCTGACTCCGCAGTGTTGCAGCAACCATTATCTACCACCTGACTCAGCAGTGTTGCAGCTACCACTATCTACCACCTGACTCAGCAGTGTTGCAGCAACCACTATCTACCACCTGATTTAGCAGTTTGGTGTTGCAACAACCACTAACTACCACCTGACTCAGCAGTTTGGATCTTGGGGTGGGTGTAACACCGGGCACATCTCCTGAGGCGCACATCAACCAAGTAACTGCTGCGGTATATGGGCGCCTGACAAACCTAAGAACAGCATTTCAACATCTAAATAAGGACTCATTCAGGACCCTGTACGCTATGTACGTTAGGCCCAGCGCTAGTCTGGAACCTCAACTAGCCAAGCATATGAAGAAACTAGAGAAAGTGCAAAGGTTTGCAACAAGACAAGTCCCTTTAACCTCTCCTACGAAGAGAGGATAATGGGAAAAAAAACTTGACAGCACTGGAAGACAGGAGAGTTAGGGGGATATGAAAACGGCATATAAAATACTGAGAGGAATCGACAAGGTGGACAGAGACAGGATGTTCCAGAGATTGGACACAGCAAGAAGGGGTCACAGTTGGAAGTTGAAGACTCAGATGATCCACAGAGTTGTCAGGAAGTGGAATAGTCTAGGTAGTGATGTAGTCGTATGATAAAGCTCATGGAGCGGGAAGAGTGACCGAGTAGCGGCCAGTGAAGAGGCGGGGACAGGAGCTGTGAATCTACCCCTGCAACCACAACTAGGTGAGTACACACACACACACACACACACACACACTGCAACCACAAATACGTACAAAATAGGTGGGTACAATACACAATACGCACAATTTAAAAGAATGTTAAGAAGCTGCTTAGTGAGTGTGATTCATCGAAAGCAGTGAGACCAAATAATATCTCTCCGTGGGCCCTGAGAAGCGCATGGATACTGTGTTTGCCGCTAGCAACATTCTTCAACAATTCAATCGACACAGGGCAACTACCAGTAATGTGAAAGACAGCATATGTAGTCCCAGTTTTTAAGAGAGGAGAGAGACAGGCAGCGTTAAACTAGAACCAGTGTCAGTGACCTGTAGAGTACGTAAGGTTATGGAGAAGATTATCAGAAGACTGGTGGAGCACCCAGAATGAAGTGGGTTTATACATGACATCCAGCAGAACTGCAGGGATGAAAAATCCTGTGTCATGAATCTACTGGAGTTCTACGACAAGGTAACAGAGGTAAGACAAGGGAGAGAGAGGGATGGGTAGATTGTATTTTCTTGGAAGACTTTTGAAGCAGTACCTCACGCTAGACTGGTATAAAAGCTAGAGGGGCAAGCAGGAATAACAGCAAAAGCACAACAATGGATCAAGGCATGCCTAAAAGGAAGGAAACGAGTGATGGTCTGTGAAGAGGTGTTGGAATGGGTGCAAGTCGCGAGCGGTGTTCCACAAGAATCAGCCCTACGGTCAGTGCTGTTTTTTGTATACGTGAATGACATGACAGACAGGATAGAGTCAGAGGTGTCCCTGTTAGCAGACAGCGTGAAACTAATGAAGATATATACAAGCGGAGAAGGAGCAGGAAAGGTTATAAATGGATCTGTAAGCCTGGTATGGCAAATGGCTCCTGGAGTTTAACCATACCAAGTGCAATGTTATGAAGCTTGGATGACAAAGAAGACCCCAGACGGAGTATAGGCTCGGGAAGAGGGGGCCGGAGTGAAAGGCGCAAATCTCAATCAGGGAGAAAGACCTTGGGGTGAGTATCATACAGAACATCTCCTGAGACACACATCAACCACATAAATGATAAATGCGCATCTGGCAAATCTAAAAACAGCTTTTCGACATCTAAGTAAGTCATTCACGACAATGTACACACGGTAGTCAGACCTACACCTGTCTAGCATATGAAAAAATTGGAGAAAGTGCAGAGGTTTGTAATAAGACTAGTCCCGGAGCTAAGGAGTGTGTTCTATGAGGAGAAATTCAGGGAACTCAACCTGACGACACTGGAGAGAGTATGATAATGACGTACTATTCACTGTTTATTCACCTAGCAGTAGATAGATAATTACCTTTGTGATAATTGGACTGTTGTGGGTCTTATCTTAGGAAGAATGACCAAACGCATATGATGATGATAATACTGATGGTGAAAGTAATAATAATATGAAGAATAAGAATAATTATCAGAATGATAATAATATTAACAATAATAATAATAATAATAATAATAATAATAAAATAATAATAAGACGGACCACGTCGATCATTGTTCTTTTCAAGTTTGACTAACTTTTTAGAATCCATATGGAACACCCAAACCAACAAGGGGATGAGACCTCGTTTCAAACAGACTTCTATGAGGAAAACTTTTTGGTCTGATCTGTGTATAGCTTTAAAAACACTACGAAACTTGTTCAAATAAAAACTTTCCTGCAACTTGAGTGTTTTTTCTCCCTAATCACTTTTCTTTTCTTATTCGGGCAATATGAGTGCCCTCACCGCAGCGACACCTTGTTGTCTGAGAAAGTATTTGAGAAAGTCTCCGGCCAGTATGAGGATGGTGCCTGGGATGGGTTCAGCATCCAGCCACTTCCCGTCTTGGTCAAAAACCCTTTCAGGGGGAAATGTAGCTTATTAGGTTTAATGCCTGACGATTGTGCTTAGATAATTCAATCTTGCAGCTTATCTGAATACTAAGAAAGAACTCTGAGTCTTGGAAACATATTTTAATGCAAACTTCAGTGATGGTGCATAGAGAGATTAACACTTTTAAATATTATGTTCATAAACGTCCTTGAACCCGTAGGGTTCATAGATCTCAAAGAGGAGGGAGGCAATCAGGTTTGATCCGAGAAAATACATGACTCACCCTCCTAGGGGGTGTGAGAGGGACATATTTTAGTAAAATAATTGTTTAAACTGTTATTTAATTGAAGCCCCGCTACTGAGGCCTTGATGGCCATTTTGTGTTTTTATTCGTGAATATTCAAAGTCCATGTCATTGCCAAATAATGTTTGTTGAGTAAAAGCTTCTAATATTCTTGAAACAAGAAAATATTTACCTGTAATTAACACATATCATCCCAGGACATATGAACCTGGGTAAAAAAAAATGAGCGTCATTGTCATTCCATAACTATGTTATACATACTTGTAGGGGATTTAATTACCTGCATGAACCTCATTATATTCATACCAGTAATTTAATGAATGCAACAAAGATAACTATTTCTTACCAATTGCTACAACTCTGAGGCATGTAGGAATATTTTGAGACACACTAAGTCACAAGAATGTCTCCCTGCGACACCCATTACCCTCATACAATCCCACAAGTTACTCTGAACCTATAAATATTAACTTTAAATTTAATAAACACAACCAGTAATTCTGATATTAATATTTACATTAAAATTATGTGGACTGTATAACTGGGATATAATGACGGAAGGAAGAGGGGAGGGATACGTGTATTAATACATCATATGAGAAAAAGATATTTATGTTACCACCACTCACCGAATTTGTGTGGAGGTCGCTAGGTGCAGCTAGGTCACTCACAACCCCTGCCTAGACATGAGGAACCTAACTGGCCAAAAGTTCAACATCTTAGTTGTGGGAGTTGATTGCTTCTTATAATCCCCCTTTTTCTATCTAATTTCCAAGTCTTGCCAAGTCGCTGGTTTCGCACATTCGGCAGGACTGTAACTCCGATTCTTCGTACTCCTATTTGGGAGGCTTAATTAAACCCCATTTAGCCTCCAGAACCTCTGAATAATTCCCTCAAATTTCAATGTCGTCTTGTTTCTCCAATTCCAATATGACGTCCTCCCCCACCCGACGTTACTTATTTTGCTGGTTCCCTTTTTAATTCCCAAATTAATTTTAACCAATAATAATGTATTTCATTAAATTACACGTTAAAATGCACTATAATTTCGGAAAATGCACAATATTTTCTACATTACTTATACATTCTTTAATGTATTAGTATGTTTAACGTATGTTTAATGTTAATAACGAAAGAAGTGTTTAAACACTTTAAGAATGATTGTTTCATATAAGACTGCAAGTTAAAAACTCATGAAGTGTCCTACCAGCTGTTCACAACTGATTGTTGATGTCTATCGTCTCCAGATTCTGTGCTAGGTTATACCCTGGCTCTGTTGCTACAACTAAAGACACTCCTCTCCGACGCTATTCTTCGCCTATCTCCACTTTCCCGCTTTCTCCTTACCTGAGAGTTGATTGGTCGTTTTGTAGTGGCCGTAATGATATAATAGTACTAGGAGTACTAGTAATACATGTAGTTTTAGCAGTATTAGTAGCATCTGAATTAGTGACAGGGTTTGTTCTAGCCGTAGTAAAAAACAGTTGTGTTTGTAAAGGGATATTGTATGTTACGGTGAGGGAGAAGCAGATGATCAAACCCTCGAACACTAGTCCCAAAAGGACTCAGTAATAAAGAAACAAAACAGAAAAGAGGAGCACAGAGATTGGTCTACTGGTTTATGCAAGATTAGAAATAATAGGCAAAGAGAAAGTCAGAAGACAGTAATGTCGGAGAAAATACGTAAGACACTGCAAAAAGAAGGTGAGGTTAGGTTACGTCACGAATGTTCTGAAAATGAGAGCTCTTCAAACGTATTGAGAAAGGCAGACATCTACAAAAACAAAAATTCATGTTAGGAATGTTGCGTATAAGGTGCTGTGAAGGCTTACTCAACCCTGTAACAACTTCAGACAGTATTACTCAGGCTGGCTCCTCCTCAGGAAAATTAATGAATAGAGAAAGAAATAATAATTCACAAAGATAAACACTTTATGTTTAATTTAATAAATAATAAAAAATAAAACATGAAAGGTATATCCTATTTGAAAGAAAAATGAAAAATTAAGTGAATAAAATAACATTTGAACTCGACGCTAATATCTACTGGGGTGTCTGGTGTTGGTGACACTGTTGTTGAAATCGTGGCCGTTGCTGATAAGGGGGGGGGGTCGCAGGTGTTGGTGACCATCCACTGGCTAGTTCTTCACAGTATACCAGTGAGTAGTATCCCGATGACAGGAAAGCAGGTTCTTTACCGCTGCAATGATGTGGGGTTACGTCCTGCAATTTCATACAGGTGCACAGGTACTTAAATGCAAAATGGGGAAGTCTCTGGACGTTAGTCCTTCTCCTTTTCTGCTCGTGATTGCCAGGTGCCCCTCTCTGACATCCAACTGAAAGATAGACAGGTTACCCATGCTTAAATAATCACTCTCCTGGCAGTGTACAATATTCAAAAGACGTGGTTTGATTTTTTACAACAGTCAACCCAGAGCAAGACTAAAAGGGAAACTAAGTTTATTATTGGTCAAAAGTGAAGCTTTTAACCAAATAAATCCACCAGAATACAAGGCAGGCATGTACTTACAGTTAGTGTTGGGAGCTGTGAGTCGAGTGATTTACTGTTTGACCAGAGCCCCACACGTCACCTTTCGGGGAGGGGGGTGGAAGAGGAGGGGAAGGGTTTAGGGGGGAGCTAGACTGACCCTACGTTAACAAGCAGCTGGGCAATCAAACTACACTTTAGGGGTGGGGGAGAAAAGGCGGGAAAAACGGGAGCGTGACTTGCCCTACCTTAACTAGTAGCCGGTAATGAAACTATTGTTACTATATATTCCCTCTCACTCCTATCTATTGAACTTTTCCCTCACACTCCCCCGTACCAAGACTTATAGTCAAGGAGTATAAGAAGAATAGGCGAGGAAAAAGTTCTAACATGTGGAAGTCGCGTAAGGCAACAAATCTTCTACTGACTGTCACGACTTAACCAGTCAGAGAAATAATTGGATGAACCATTGATATACACAATATAGAACTTAAAAACCTGGAGTGCCAATGTCCACCTCAAGAGGCGACTTTGGTTCCCTTAAAAGTTTCTAGGTATATCAAAGGTTTGTGGTCCGTTTCAAAAATTTAATTTTTTTCCCCAGTAAAATAAAATTTAATTTTTGAGATACCCCCACACAAGGGCTTAACATTCCTTTTCTATTGTGGAGTATCTTGTTTCTGTGGGAAGGAGTTTCCGGCTTAGGAAGCATACAGGGAAGGGAGTAATATCATGGTATTGTAGTAGCACCACACCTAAGCCAGTATTGGAGGCATCAGTTCTTAAACAAAATGTTTTATTAATATCTGGAATCTTAAGTATAGGGTCTTTCGAGGAGATACTTTTAATCTCATTAAACTTTTCCCGAGCTACGTCGGAAAGTTCAAGAGGTTCCTTCACAGACTTTTTAAGGAAGATTCGGGATAAACCGTGCATAAAAATTTACAGAACCAAGAAAGCTACGCATGAGCTTCTTGGTTTTGGGGAATTTAAATTCTAATAAAGCTTTGATCTTACTGGGGAGGGCTGCAGAGTGTTATTAGAAAGTATCAGTCCAAGATATCTAATCTTGTTATACCCAAGGAAGCCTTTCTTCGGCTTGGCAGTGAGGCCATGTGAGCGTAACCTACGTAAAACTGATGTTAATGTTTGGATATGTTCGCCCCACGTAGATGTCGTTACGTAAATTTTAAACAAAATAAACTGAAACATTTTGGCATATTACCCAAGACCTTTCTCATCAGTCTCACGGTAGGTAGCACAGGCATTACCAAACCGAAGGGCATAGTTCTATATTGCATCATTTCCTTGGTGTGTAGGAAAAGCGGTGTACTGCTTAGAAGAAGGATCTAACATTACTTGATGATATGCCTGCGCAATATCAATCTCTGAAAGAAGGAAGGGGTCATAAAATTTGTGTAGATCGCATCTATTAAGGGCATAGGCTCAGCATCCCACCGGTTATAGCATTAAGGCCTCTGAAGCCAACAGCAAATCTATATGAATTATCCTCCTTCTTAACCATGACAAACTGGTGAACAATATGAAGATACTGAAGGTTCAATGATCTTTAGTTTTAATAATTTGTCTACCTCTCGTCAAATGCATCCCTAAGGAGAACTGGAACTGGGTATAATTTCCGTTTGATAGGAACTGTCCGCAATAAGTCAATCTTAGGGACTACCGTGGAGGTAACACCTGGAATATCAGTAAAGACGTCTAAAAAGTTACTCACACATTGAAGTAGTCCCATGTCTCTTATGGTCATCCAAAGATTCTTTTAATATTAATGTTGGTTTTGCGCCCGAGTGGTCAAAAGTCACCAAGACAGGGTAGTTCTTCATCATAGTCTAAGTTAGAGGTTCAATTACGCAACTTACATTCTTAGTTGTTGTATCAATTCGTGTGGAAAAACTAAGTCAAATTTATTAAGGCAGTTAACCGAATTTTTCGGTAATATTTTTAAGGATGTTGATATGATAAAGCTTAGGTTTCCCCTTGACTTCTATGAGGTAGTCAACTTTCCCACAAATTTTTTAATACTTTATAGGGACCTTTCCATGCTATAATAATTTATTTGACTTGATAGGCAAAAGTACAAGAACTTCATCTCCTACTTTAAAACTTCTCTGACTTCTGGAATCAAAATAGGTTTTGTACTGCTCCTTGACAAGCTTAGGTTTGTCGAAACTATTCAGAGGTCTCCCCCAAGTTTGGATCTAAGGTCAAGGAGAAATGGTAAGAAGACTGAACCTCAGCATTTACCTCCCATTAAGTCCATAATCATGAAGGATGGACAATGGGCCTCTGGCCTGTCTACCATAGAGAAGTTCAAAAGGTGAAAAACCCAAAGAGTCACTGGGAACTTCCCTCATGGCAAACAAAGCACAGGGTGGTAACGATGCCATCCTTAGGTTTAAGGGAGCAAAATTTCCTTAAAATGGACTTGAGAATCGAATGCTGGCGCTCAATCCTCCATTACAGCTGGAATATAGGGTGTGGTGAAGAGAGGCTTCACTCCCAAAGTTGGTATAGATGTTTCATTAAGTCAGATGTGAATTGTGTCCCACGGTCAGACAAAATTTCTCTAGGGGTGCCCACTCTGGAGAAGATGGACAAAAGGGCTTCAGCCACCTCTGTTTGTAGTTATGGTCTTTAAGGGGAGGCTTCAAAGGGGAAAATCGAAGCATAATCAACTAATGTTAATATATATCTAATGTCCTCCAGATGAAAGTGGAGATAAAGGACCACGATGTCAATAGCTACTCTTTCAAACGGTAACCCTAAAGATTGCATTTTGACCATAGGTACTCGCCTGGTGCCTCGGGGGGATGACAGTTGGCAAACTTTACACGATCTACAATAAGTAGTGACATCTGAGGGCATTTTTGGCCAAAAATAGGTTTTTCCCCAATTTTATTTAAGGTTTTACGATGCGAGAAATGTCCGGCCACTGGAGGTCAAAGAGCCATTTTAAGAACAGCTCTCTGCATTGACTTGGAACAAAATAAGATGGAATAGTCTATCTCATCTGAATTTAATTTGAATACTGACTTGTACAAGATAAACCCTTTTATATATTCAAATTTATATGAAAAGTTTTTCCTTTGGATAACTTGATTTTGTTTAGCGGCATTATGGCAATTCTGAAGAGAAGGGCAATTAAGTTGTAAATTGACAAAGGAGTCCTTAGATATATCTAAAGGCTTAAAGTCAGGGAAAAATCAAAGGGTGGACAGTATGAGAAGCCTGGGCTTTGGTCTGAGCCCTAAAACAAGACATTTATGGTATCGGAGGTGATATCTGCACTTTCATCTAACAAGTGAACCGGTGATCCCTTTTTCCTCGCTTTCGAGAGAAGCATCATTGGTTTTTAATCCACATGAATCCCGCGAGACATTGTCTCATCTGAAACTTTTTGAGCGGCTTCTCTGACTCTACAGGAAGAGGATCTGAAACACCTTATGTCCACTTTGGTGTGAAAGGTCAACCTCAGAAGGAAGAATGGCACCTTCAACATTACCTATAGTACGGAGCAAGAAGTGATGGAGCTAGTACGGCTTCAAAACCAACCTGTGAACCATTTAGAACTAATGTAACAACGGATGGTAGGAAAAGTGTCTGTACGGCCCAAGTAGTCTGAAAGTATAGCAGAGGAATGAGTTTCTTTAAGATTAGGGAACAGTTATCAGAAGTGACTATACATGTGCATCCAGTGTCTCGTAAAATGGTAGATACATTAAGTCCTTAACTGTTCCTGAACAGAAGGGTGCTTTGGGCATTACAGTCTTTTAAAACATCTTCCAACTTTTTGGACCTTCTTAGAAGGACAATCTGGACGTTTATGTCCCTTAACACCACACAAATTTACAAAAAGGAATAAAAGAAGTCATTTTACTTTCCACTGGAGGCTTTGATTTCTTAAGGTCTGATGAAACCCCTTTCCCTTAGGGTTCGATCCCTTTAGGTCTTTATAGGAATTGTGAGCCTCAGCATACAGGTCAGCAGCCTCAGCAACTTCCTCAGCTTTAATCAGGTTACGTTCTCTGATAAATGTTCGTATCTGATGGGGAAGAGCTGTCAGGAACTGGTCAGCAACCATGAAGTCTCTAAAAGATTCATAACTGGGGATCCAATTCCTGAACTCTCTATCCAAAAGTCGAACAAACGAAAGAGTGTTACCTGTAGCTGCTGAAAGTTCTGGCCAGGCTGTAATGTGGCATGCCTGAAATCTTTCCTGTAAGAATTAGTGGTTTTTTGATATGCTTTAAGGATTGCCTTCTTCAGTAGGTTATAATTACATATGGTATCCTGCGACAAAGTTGCATAGATATTCAAGGGTTTTTACCAGAAAATAACATTCCTAACCTGGTAGCCCAGGTGTCAGCAGGCCATTCACAGAGGGTAGCAGTATTCTCAAACCTGATAATGTATGAAGTTATGTCTTCCCCTTCTGTGAAGGGAGGTAAATTAGGTGTTGGAATATGTGCACTAGCTGCACGTTGTTCCATTACTTCTTCATCTAATTGCTGTTGTGAGAAAGTTAACTTTTTATTCTCTAATTCAAGGCGAGCTTGCTCGAGCTCGCGATCCTTTTCTCTCTCCCTTAACTCATATTCTCTATCCTTTTCTCTTTCCTCAAGTTCCCTTAATTTAGCTTGCTCCTCACGTATCTTAGCTTGTTTTTCACGTACTTTAGCTCTTTCCTCACGATCAAGTCTATCACGCTCTTTTTTGTCTTCTCTCTCTCTTTCTGTCTTTCTTGATTCTCTCTTTCAATTCGATCTCTTTCCTTTTTATCCTCTCTTTCTCTTTCTATTCTCTCTCTTTCAAGTCTTTCCTGGATTTTAGCACTAATGAAAGATTCTAAATTTTTTTCCCCGTTATTCCTAACTTACTTCCACATTCATCCAAAACGGTATTCCTCCCTACTTGCAAGAATAACTTAAACTATCAGGGGAAATGAAACGGGTATTAAAGAAAACGGAGGGTTCAATTCCTGCTCCGCTCAAACTGTAAATAAACCAGAGGGCTCGATCCCTGCTTCAATTAAACAATATGTATTAATGAAAACGAAGGGTTCTATGCCGACTCCGAGCAAACAGTAAATAGAATGGGGTCCCTTGACCATCCAATCTTCTCACCAACAAATCAAGAGTGTCCTATGACAGTTCCCTTGATATAATGAAGAGCTCAATGAAACAATTTGTCACTGGAAAATCTCGGGTCCCTAGAGTCTAATCCTCCAAAGTGTTTCAAGCTCACATGAAAGGTGGCAGAATTAACTATTATATCCTGCCTGACTTGACTTACAATAAATTGAGACTATAACAATCACCAAATCTTTTAAATACCTGTACCGTAGTCCTACCATAGAAAATGATTACTCATGGCTGGTGGTAACCGTCTGTGGTATGCAGCGTTGAAGTTCCAATGGTAGATTCGAGATGGAGTTGAATCTTGATTCAGTAGAGAAAATCCTGGCAAGGTCGCCACTTGTGAAGGCTTACTCAGCCCTGTAACAACTTCAGACAGTATTACTCAGGGTGGCTCCTCCCAGGGAAAAATTTAAAGAATAGAAAAAAAAAATAATAATTACACAAAGATAAACACTTTATTATTTATTAAATTAAACATAAAACAATAAAACATGAAAGGTATATCCTATTGAAAGAAAAATGAAAAAATTTAAAAGAATAAAATAACATTTGAACTCGACCTAATATCTACTGGGGTGTCTGGTGTTGGTGACACTGTTGGGTTTAAATCGTGGCCGTTGCTGATGATAGGGGGGGGGTCGCAGGTGTTGGTGACCATCCACTGGCTAGTTCTTCACAGTATTACAGTGAAGGGATCCCGATGACAGGAAAACAGGTTCTTTACCGCTGCAATGTGTGGGGTTAAAGTCCTGCAATTTCATACAGGTGCACAGGACTTAAATGCAAAATGGGGAAGTCCCCTGGACGTTAGTCCTTCTCCTTTTCTGCTCGTTGATTGCCAGGTGACCCTCTCTGACATCCAAACTGGAAAGATAGACAGGTTACCCACTGCTTAAATAAACACTCTCCATGGTAGTGTACAAAATTCAAAAGACGTGGTGATTATTACAACATCAACCCCGAGCAAGACTGAAAGGACTAAGTTTATTATTGGTCAAAAGTGAAGCTTTTAACCCAAAAAATCCACTTGAATACAAGGCAGGCATTGCTTACAGTAGTTTTGGGGGCTTGAGTCAGTTTTTACTGTTTGCCAGAGCCCCAACGTCCCCTTTTCGGGGGGGGGGGGTTGGGAAAGGGAGGGAAGGGATAGGGAGCTAGACTGACCCACTTAACAAGTAGCCGGCAATAAAACACATTTGGGGGTGGGGAGAAAAGGGGGGAAAAAAAGGGGAGCCTAAATTGCCCTACCTTAACTATACCCGGAAATGAAACATTGTTATAATATTCCCCCCACTCCATTTTTGAACTTTCCCTCACATGTGCCCATTCAACAAGGGGTTGTGAAGACTAACGATTTTAGATTTTTAACAGGGCCCTTTTTGTATACAAGACTATGTTATCTCCAATCATGACCTCAGCGATCTGACCTTTTTTGTATTCTTTAAATTTGTCAAAACGGGAGACTAATTTCACCAAAGTTTTTAATACTTCATTATTTTTACTACTATACTACAACCTAATCCTAATTTAAACACTCCCTACTCCCTGCGACACAAAACATTTAAACAAAACTTCCTTAATAAATTTTAACATTCTTCTCTCACCCTTTGAGTAGAGAGGACGTGTTCAAAAACTGCTCCCCCTCTAAGTTTTCTTTGGCAGTTTCATTTTCCCCCAACTTTTGGCCCCAGGCAGCTAGACGCCGCGTAAAACCTGTTTTTTGGGAAAATTAACTCGTGGGACGTGTTTGGGAAACCATAAATGGCGATATTTTTCCCAAACATAATCCAGCCCACCATGGAAACGCCAACGAGGAAATGGGGGGTAGCGATGAAAGGTGTGACGAAAGGGGGGGGGGGTAAATTTTTTGGGCTCACTCAATTTACGAGAAGTCGTCACAAGTAAAGGGGGTTAATCTGGGGTTAAAAACCGGGCTGTGTCTGTGAAGCTACACGATGAAACCCCGCCTTTAAATACAGGGGTAAAATAAGAAACGTACCCTTTTGGGGGCTGATGCGACTGAAATACAGGGCCCCCCCCGGGGGTAATTACGCACCTTTAAACACATGGTTTAAAGCAGGGGGGCCCTTTAGGGCCCATAAAAAAGGACTCCCTTGGGGGAATTTTTTCCCGGAAAAAAATAAAACACTACACACCCAATCCCTTCAATTGATCCGAAAGCCCTTAAAGGACTCGGGTATTTTGTGACTTATGCAGGAAAACGCCGCACTTGTGGGTTTGGGGGACAACGATCATTTCCCGGGTGCAGTGTAAAAAGGAAAAAGAGGTGCCAGGGTTTTTCCAACAGAGAAAGGGATTTAGGGGGGGAAAGGGTAAAAGGCAAGATGTGCCTGAAGCGCCTGGCAAACCCCCCAAAATTGTCTTTAAACGAAGAGGGTTTAGAGGTCTCTGAAACCGGGGTGTGCTACACTCCCGGAAGGGGGGTCGCCTCCTTTTGGAAAGGACCCCCAGAGGTAAAAAACGGGGTTTCCCCGAGAAGGGGCAGGGGCCCTTTATTTTAAAACATCCATTGCTCGTGTTAGAAAAGAATTTTTTACGGAGGACAAAACAAAAAGTTCCCCCGACGGCACCATCCCAACTTGGGGCAGGGCCTGGGGGAAAGGCGGAAAGTGGGTCACGACGAGGCTGGTGACGCCACCCGCGCCTTTCTGAAAAAAAAACGGGGGAAGGGGGAAATCCACCAGGATTGCACTGGGGGAAGAAAGAAATCCCGGGGAAAGTGTAACACGAAAACGTCTGTTTACAAATTTTAGATTTGATGATGTGGTTTTAAAACCACCCAAAGAAACAGGAAAAAAATTTATGGGCGGGTGTGGCACAGAAAGGGTCCTGTGCACCCAAAGCTCCGGGGGTATCAGGGGTGCTTCAAAAAAGGGGGGAAAAGGGAAAAAATTTGGAAAAAAAAAAACAAATGAAAAAAATTTTACTGGGCAAAGGAAAACCCCTCATTGTCCCATTTTAAAATGCCCCCACAAAAAACATTAAAGGTTTGGGGAAAATGTAAAGAAAGGTTTTTTGGGGCATTTTTTTACGTGATTTATTGGTGCGTAAAAAAATTTTGGGCGTTGTGTTCCAAAAGGGAAAACAATCCCTAAATGTGGCATGAATTTTCGGATAAAGGATATAACGGTTTTCCCTGGGGAATGCGATTCGGGGAAAGGTGGCCCTTTGGGCCCTCATGATCAGGGAGACGACCTTTTTTTTTGAGAAAAAAATTAAGGGGGGAGGGGAAAGGGTAAAAAGGGGAAGGACTATGGGGGCGGGTGAAGGGGGCTTTTGTGTTGGGGTATTTGGGCCAGCCAGAATGATGGGCGTGTAAAAGCCCAAACTTTGTGAAAGAGGTGGTTAATTTTTTATTTTAGGTCAATCCCCGAAGTTTCCATTTTAAAGGGGGGGATTTTGGGAAATTTCTTTCCGGCGAAAAAATGTAGAACCTCGGGGAAGTGGGAAATTTCAGGGGGGGTTTGGGGGATTAAAGTCAGGGGGGATTAAAGGGCGGGGGGGGGAGAGGTTGAAGCATACTTTGTACGCGGGATATGCGGGCGCGACTTTTAAGATTTTAAGTGTAACACCCCCATCGGAGTTAATAGTGTGCGTATTTTTTGATGTGGGGTTTTTTTGATCAAAGAGGATTTTTTGTGGCTCAGGGGGGGAGGGATTTCCCAAGGGTTGTGTTATTGGAAATTGGAAAGTTAAAAAGTTAAAAGGGGGGGAAAAATAGGAAATCTTTTTAGTGTTTTTGGGGGGGGTTTTTTTAGCAGGGGGTCCTTGGGGGTGGAGACTTGGTTAGGTGGGGGGATGTGGTGGCTAAGAAACGTAAATTTGGGGAATTTTTATGTTTGGCTTGGAGGGAAAGTAATCCCAAATTTTTTTTGGGTTCAGGGGGATTTAGAAGGACAGTTACCAATTTTATTGGGGGAGGGGGCAGATACCCTGTGGGGGGAAAAAAGGGTTTAAAGCAACGTACCCAAAAATTTTCATAATGAAAACGATTTATGGGCACGGGGTGGCTGGGAACTTGGGGGAAGGGTTTTCAACGGGAAAGGCCCTTCCCCCCCTTTTCGTTAAGGGGGCGCAAAAAGGAGGGAGCCACCGGGGAGGGATTTTAAATGTTCCCTGTGGGGGTGGGAGGGGATAGGGAAGGGCAAAGGGATTGATTCGACTGAAGGGATGAGTGGATATATTGACGATGGTTTTAGGTCATATGCACAACCGTGGGTATAAAGAGATGACTTTTAAAGGGGAAAAGGGTGGTTATTGCAATCGACTTGATGGGAGAGATAGGGGGACTTTTGGGAAACGATTTTCGGAAGGGGAAAAATTTTTTAAGCTTTTTAGCAGGGAAATTTAGGTAAGGCACCAGGTGTAACGGGTTTCCTAATGGGGTTTTTTGTTAAGAACAGGGGAAATATTGAGGGGATTTTTTAAATCAATTGTTCAATGTAAAAGAAAAAAAAGATGGGGGGAATTTGGGGGAGCAAAAAAGGAAAAATGGGGGTTGTTTTATTACCAAAGGGGGGGGGGGGAAAAGATCACGGGAGAAATTACCGTGCAATATCGCTTAGTGCGGTTTATTATAAGTTATTTGCCCAAGGGGATAAGGGGAAAAGAATCAAACAGGTTTTTTTGGGAAATAAAATTGGGAAAAAGGGCAAAAAATGGAAAACCGGGGAATCAATGTATGAAGGGCCCTGGAGTTTTTTTGGAGTTTTATAGAGCAAAGGGGGAAGGGGGGGAGGGGGGTTTTTGGGGTCTGGATTGGAGACCTTATGAAAACGTAAAAGGGATGCATTATGGGGTTTTTTGCGTTGGGTTTTGGGGGAATTTTTGGGGGGAAATTTTTTTCTTGCGCAAAAACTTTGTATCTTTGGGGCAGTTTAAAGAGAAAACCGGTTAAAGGGGCGACCCAGGGTTTGGCATTCAATTTAAGGGGGTTTTCGACAGAAGCCCCTGTCCAAAAATTTTTTTTGCATTTTTTCAGGGGCCCCTTTTTTATAGGCAGTTAGGGGGAATTTTGCTAGAGCGAGGGTTGGTGTTTTCACGTGAAGGGAAAAAGGGTATAAAGGGGGTTTCGTGGAGATACAATGTCTTTTTGGGAGGGGTTGAGGGATTTACAAAAGGGGAGGAAAAGGGGGATAGACTTTTTGGGGGGGGGGGGGGGGCCACCGGGGGTGAAAATTTAAAGTAGTAAAAATCCAAGTATTTGGATCTAGGGGATAGCGACTTAATGGGGAGACTGTTGAGGGGGGTGGCGGTGGGATACGCTGGGTTTTTTTTGTGGGGTATGGACATGCGGGAAGGGTAGGGGTGCAAAAGAAAAGGGAAAATTTGAGGGGGCACCGTGATGGAGTTTGAAAAGATTGGGAAAGGGTTGAGGGCAACCTTATCGTTTTCATCAAGGGGTTTAAGTCCAATGTCCTGTTGTTAGCAAGTAAAGGCAAGTGGTGGAAAAAATCCCCTTACGACGGTGAGGTGCAAAAGTTTTTCAAAATGCGGGGATTCAATTTTTAGGGGGGTCCGGTTGGACTTTGGGTAATAGAGGGTTGGGGCGCTTCCCGTTACCGGGGGGGGGGGGGGGGGGGGGGTTCTAAATAAACCCCTTTAGAACGTATGTTGATGTGTTTCGAAAAGGGGTTTTTGGGGGAGGGGGGGGGTTTGCGGGGGGGGCCCTTAAAGACTGCGCATGGATATGCAAAAATGTGGAGGGGGAGGAAAATTTTAATGTTTGGGGGGGCTAAAGTTTCGAGGTTTTAAATGAAAGGAAGGGATCCCAAAAAGCTTTAAAAAAGAAGTTCTTGGGGAGGTGGGGGTGGGTCTGTGGGGCGGGGGGCCGTTGAGGGGGGATACCCAATTTTTTTCATGGGGTTTTGTAAGGAAATGTCTTCAAAAAACTACGGGGTTTAAAAAAAAAATGTCAGGGGAGGTTTAATTTTTTTTTTACATGGGATCCCTTTTCCGTCCCCGGGGTTTGTTTTTTTAATAGGAATTTAAAGGGGGGGGTGGGGAGGGGCAAAGCGTGGGATGTCCGGGAAAACCCCTTTTTTTTAGCGTGGGACTTTTGTACTTGTTTAGAAAAATTAGAACCCGGCTAATAGGGTATTAGGTTAGTGGGTTGGGGAAAGGGTTTTCAGGGTTTGGCGGGGTTTAATTTTGATATAGGTGGGGGAGGGCAGCAGGGGGTGAAAAGGGTTGCCCTATGTGGTCCTGGGTTTATTTATTTTATCTTGGGGAATGAGGGAGGTGGGGTCGGGGGAAAGGATAAAGTTTAGGGCCCCCGAGTAAGAACAAAAATGCCGCAAAGGATCTTTATTGGGGGGAAAATGGAGAAAGCATTTACTGAAGGGATCCTTTGATTCAGGGTTTAAGGATTTAAGGAATTTAAGGTAAATAAGGGTTTTCCCTCGGGGGTAGTTTTTTTTGGGGTATGGGGGATGTTATAGATTTTAAAAGGGGGTGGTATGTTTTTGGGAATATAATACCAAAAAGCTTCTTTTGTGATGTGATTTGGGCTGGGGAGTTTTTAAGATAATGTTTTTTTCCCCATTGTTTTTCAAAGGATTGCATATAATATGTAAGTAGGGGTTTTTTCACTACATTGGTGTATGTGTGAAAGGGACATCTCACAGTATTTTGGGGTTTTTGTGGTAGGTTTATAGGTATTCAACATGCTTCTTGTTTCCCTTTTCGATTTTGTTTTAATTGTTTTTTTTGGATTATTATAGGTCGCACCTGATTTGGGTTTTCATGGCTAGTTTTTGACGAATTTTGTGTATGGTATACAGATAATCTAGAAGTTTATAGACGCTTTCCCTTTTCTGAGTTTGTTGTTACGGGTTTAATTTAAATGAAATGACCTTTGAGATTAACTGTTTTCTTTGTATTTTTTTTTTTTTTTTGGTAAGTAAAGCTGTAATTAGGGATAATAATGTAGATGTTCTATTTAGGTTATGATGTTAGGTTTTGGGTTTTTGATTAATGAAAGGCGGGAAGAAAACTTGTTACTTTTTCTCGTATATATTATTTTCACTTGTAAGGGGATTTTGTCATATGTCATGTTATAGTTAAAATTTATTGTAAGTTAGGTTTTGAGTCATTGAAATGTTTATATTATGTCAGTTCATGCCCTGTACTGTGTTTATTTGGTAGCATGTTTTGCCGTAAGTTTTTGGGTTGTATGTTATACAGCTATACTTTGCATATATGGGTGCAATCATTTGTGTTAGTTTATTTGTGTTTGGTTTTTCTTATGTCAATGGCCGAACCTTCAGGATTGAGATCCTACTGGTTTCCTTTTATTTTTATTTTTAGTATACTGGGTATAAATAAAATTTTAAAAAATCTTATTAGTTATCACTTAATTCTTTTATTTATATAGTAAAATTTAAAATGTTTTTCTACTGCTTTTTCCTTCTACTTCTACTCTACAAATCTCTACCCCCAATATAAACTCCTATATATACGCAAATATATATATAGTATACTATATATACAATAACACTATACATTATATAAGTTATAATACTTCTATAAAAATATAACTCTTACTCTTAACTTACTACTTTCAAATTTATCTAAATTTTTATATATACTATAAAATACTATACTATTATATACACTAATACTAAATATATATACTTTCCCTTTTCTACATTACTACTACACAACACTTTCTAACTCTACTAAAAAACTAATACACTACTACTACTACTACATAAAAAAACAAAAACTACCATACTACACTACTTACTACTACTACCACTTCTAAAAACTACACATACTTAAAAACTACTACAATACCACTACCTAATACTACTATAATACTACATTACTATACTACTAACATTAACTACTACTACACTACTAAATACTAAAAACTACAACTACTACTCTACACTGCTACTACTCAACTACACATAAACTACACTACTACACTACTACTACTACTACAACTATACACTACACTACAAACTACTAACTACCCCTACTACTACTACACTACTACTACTACTACACTACTACTACACTACTACTACTACTACTGCACTCCCTACTACTGCTACTACTACTACTACACTATACATACTAACTACTACTACTACTACTACTTACTACTACTACTACTACTATACAAACTACTCCCTTCTCAACCTGTCTCTCGGTTCACTGCAAATTTCTCGCTTTATCATAATTTGAATCAGATCCAGGACGAATCGAAATGTTATCATAATTTTCCTCTAATGCTTCCTGTAGAGCATAAACATGTTATGTACAACATAAAATTAGTTGCATATAAAAAAACAAGATGAGGTGAATCATAGAATTGATGAGGGGAAAAGGGTGAGTGGTTTCACTTAGGAGTCTGGGAGACAAAGAACTTTGTCCTTCGAGGCAAAAGAGGGGAATGAATTTAGAGTATAGTTTTACCAACGCTCTTATATGGGGGTGAAGCGTGGGTGATGAATGTTGCAGCGGGAGAAGGCTGGAGGCAGTGGGGATTCATGTCTGAGGGCAATGTGTGGTGTGGAATATAATGTAGAGAATTCGTAGTTTGGAAGTTAGGAGGAGGTGCGGGATTACCAAAACTGTTGTCCAGAGGGGGAGGGGAAAGGGTTGTTGAGGTGGTTCGGACATGTAAGAGAATGGAGCGAAACAGAGTGACTTCAAGAGTGTATCAGTCTGTAGTGGAAGGAAGTGGGGTAGGGGTAGGCCTAGGAAAGGTTGGAGGGAGGGGGAAAGAAGGTTTTGTGTGCGAGGGGGTTGGACTTACGCGGGCTGCGTGAGCGTATTTGAAAGGAGTGGAATGGAGGCAAATGGTTTTTAATACTTGACATGCTGTTGGAGTGTGAACAAAGTAATATTTATGAAGGGATTCAGGGAAACCGGCAGGCCGGACTTGAGTCCCTGGAGATGGGAAGTACATGCCTGCACTCTGAAGGGGGAGTGTTAATGTTGCAGTTTAAAAACTGTAGTGTAAAGCACCCTTCTGGCAAGACAGTGATGGAGTGAATGATGGGTGAAAGTTTTTCTTTTGGGGGACCCGCCTTGGTGGGATCGGCCAGTGTGTTTAATAAAGAAAGTGAAAAAAAACAAAGTATATTTTGGGTACAGAGATCCG
>NC_069399.1:37817307-37837232 GCF_026875155.1 Cherax quadricarinatus
AATGAAGTGGGTTTATACATACATCCAGCAGAACTGCGGGGATGAAAAATCCTGTGTCATGAATCTACTGAGTTCACGACAGGTAACAGAGGTAAGACAAGGGAGAGAGAAGGATGGGTAGATTGTATTTTCTTGGAAGACTTTTGAAACAGTACCTCACGCTAGACTGGTATAAAAGCTAGAGGGGCAAGCAGGAATAACAGCAAAAGCACAACAATGGATCAAGGCATGCCTAAAAGGAAGGAAACGAGTGATGGTCTGTGAAGAGGTGTTGGAATGGGTGCAAGTCGCGAGCGGTGTTCCACAAGAATCAGCCCTACGGTCAGTGCTGTTTTTTGTATACGTGAATGACATGACAGACAGGATAGAGTCAGAGGTGTCCCTGTTAGCAGACAGAGTGAAACTAATGAAGATAATACAAGCGGAGAAGGAGCAGGAAAGGTTATAAATGGATCTGTAAGCCTGGTATGGCAAATGGCTCCTGGAGTTTAACCATACCAAGTGCAATGTTATGAAGCTTGGATGACAAAGAAGACCCCAGACGGAGTATAGGCTCGGGAAGAGGGGGCGGGAGTGAAAGGCTGCAAATTTCAATCAGGGAGAAAGACCTTAGGGTGAGTATCATACAGAACATGTCTCCTTGGACACACATCAACCACAAAAATGATAAATGCGCATCTGGCAAATCTAAAAACAGCTTTTCGACATCTAAGTAAGGAGTCATTCACGACAATGTACACCGTGTACGTCAGACCTACACCTGTCTAGCATATGAAAAAATTGGAGAAAGTGCAGAGGTTTGTAATAAGACTAGTCCCGGAGCTAAGGAGTGTGTTCTATGAGGAGAGATTCAGGGAACTCAACCTGACGACACTGGAGAGAGTATGATAATGACGTACTATCACTGTTTATTCACCTAGCAGTAGATAGATAATTACCTTTGTGATAATTGACTGTTGTGGGTCTTATCTTAGGAAGAATGACCAAACGCATATGATGATGATAATACTGATGGTGAAAGTAATAATAATATGAAGATTAAGAATAATTATATGATAATAATATTAACAATAATAATAATAATAATAATAATAATAATAATAATAATAATAAAGACGGACCACGTCGATCATTGTTCTTTTCAAGTTTGACTAACTTTTTAGAATCCATATGGAACACTGCCAACAACATAGGGGGATGAGACACTCGTTTCAGAACAGACTTCTATGAGGAAAACTTTTTGGTCTGATCTGTGTATAGCTTTAAACACTACGAAACTTTGTTCAAATAAAAACTTTCTCTGCAACTTGAGTGTTTTTTCTCCCTAATTATCTTTCTCTGCTATTCAGCAATATCCAGTGCACCTCACCGCAGCGACCACCTTGTTGTCTGAGTAGCACTTGAGAAAGTCTCCGGCCAGTATGAGGATGGTGCCTGGGATGGGTTCAGCATCCAGCCACTTCCCGTCTTGGTCACAAACCTTCAGGGGGAAATGTAGCTTATTAGGTTTAATGCCTGACGATTGTGCTTAGATAATTCAATCTGCAGCTTATCTGAATACTAAGAAAGAACTCTGAGTCTTCGAAACATAGTTTAATGCAAACTTTCAGTGAAGGTGCATAGAGAGATTAACACTTTTAAATATTATGTTCATAAGACGTCCTTGAACCCGTAGGGTTCATAGATCTCAAAGAGGATGGGAGGCAATCAGGTTTGATCCGAGAAAATACATGACTCACCCTCCTAGTGGGTGTGAGAGGGACATATTTTAGTATATAATGTTTAAACTGTTATTTAATTGAAGCCCGCTACTGAGGCCTTGATGGCCATTTTGTGTTTTTATCGTGAATATTCAAAGTCCATGTCATTGCCAAATAATGTTTGTTGAGTAAAAGCTTCTATATATTCTTGAAACAAGAAAATATTTACCTGTAATTAACACATATCATCCCAGGACATATGAACCTGGGTAAAAAAAAATGAGCGTCATTGTAATTCCAAAACTATTTTATACATCTTGTGGGGTTTTAAAATTACCTGCTTTAAACCCTCATTATTTTCATCCCAGAAAATTTAATGAATGAAAACAAAGAAAAACTATTTTTTAAACCAATTGCTACAACTCTGAGGCTTTGTGGGGAATATTTTGAGACCCACAAAGTCACAAAAATGTCTCCCTGCGACCCCCTTTTTCCTCTACAATCCCAAAGTTACTTAAACCCCTATAAATTTTAAAACTTTAAATTTAATAAACAAAAACCAGTAATTTGATATTAATATTTACTTTTAAAATTATGGGGGACTGTAAAACTGGGATAAAATTTGAGGAAGGAAGGGGGGAGGGTTACGTGTTTTAATACTTCATATGAGAAAAAAAATTTTTTATGTTACCCCCAATCACCTTTTGTGTGGGGGGTCGTAGGTGCAGCTAGGTCATAAAAACCCCTCCTAGACAGGGGAGGAAAAAAACTGGCCAAAAGTTCAACATCTTAGTTGGGGGAGTTGATTGCTTCTTTTTAAAACCCCCCTTTTTCTATTAATTTCCAAGTTTGCCAAGCGCGGGTTTTCGCACATTCGGCAGGACTGTAACCCCGATTCTTCTTTCTCCTTTTTGGGGAGGTTTAAATTTTAAAACCCCATTTAGCTCCGGGAAACCTTTTTTTAATTTCCCCTAAAATTTTTCAATGTCGTCTTGTTTCCCCAAATTTCCCAATATAAAGGTCCTCCCCCCCCGACGTTACTTATTTTGCTGGTTTTTTTTTAAATTTCCCCAAATTATTTTTAACCAATAAAAATGTATTTCTTTAAATTAAAATTTAAAAATTGCACTATAATTTGGGAAAAATGCCAATATTTTCTACATTATTTTTTAATTCTTTAATGTATTAGTTTTTTAAAAACTATTTTTAATTTTAAATTTAACGAAAAAAGTTTTAAAAACACTTTAAAATGATTGTTTATATAAGACTGAAAGAAAAAACTCAGGGAAGTGCTCCTCCCCAGTTGTTCACATACTGAATGTTGATGTCTTTTTCGTAATCCAGAGTTAGCTGCTGGTTTTTCCCCGGGCTCTGTTGCTACAAAAAAAGACATTTCCTCTCCGACGTATTCTTCCCCTATCCCCATTTTCCCGTTTTTTTTTAACCTGAGAGTTGATTGGTCGTTTTGTAGTGGCCGTAAAAATAAATAGTACTAGGATTTACTAGAATACATGTGGTTTTAGCAGTTTAGTAGCATCTAAAATTAGGGGAACGGGGGTTTGTTCTACCCGTAGTAAAAAACAGTTGTGTTTTTTAAAGGGATATTGTAGGGTTACGGTGGGGAAAAAGGCCGGATGATAAAACCCCTCGAACCTAGCCCCAAAAGGATCAGAAAAAAAGAAAAAAAAAACAAAAAAGGAGCACAGAGATTGGTTACTGGTTTATGAAAGTTTTTAGAAATAATAGCAAAGAAAATTTCAAAAGCAGTAATGTCGGGGGAAAATAGAAAGGACACTGCAAAAAAAAGGTGAGGTTGGGGGTTAGGGGTCACGAATGTTCTAAAAATGAGGCTTTCAAACGTATTGAGAAAGGGGCGGGAACATCTACAAAAACAAAAATTATTTTTGGAATGTTGCGTAAAAGGGTTTGCTTGAAGGTTCTAAACCCTTTTAAAAACTTCAGCAGTATTACTCAGGCGGGGCTCCTCCTCAAAAAAATTTAATGAATAGAGAAAGAAATAATAATTCACAAAGATAAAAAACTTTAGGGTTTAAATTTTAATAAAAAATTAAAAAAAAAAACATGAAAGGTATAACCTATTTGAAAAAAAATGAAAAATTAAGTAAATAAAAAAAACATTTAAAATCGACGAAATTATCTACTGGGGTTTTGGGTTTTTGGTGACATGTTGTTAAAAATCGTGGCCTTTTGCTGAAAAGGGGGGGGGGGTCGCAGGTTTTGGGTGACCATCCACTGGCTTTTTTCTTCACAGTTTTTAACCAGTGAGTATTTCCCCGAGGGACAGGAAAGCAGGTTCTTTACCGCTGCAATGATGGGGGGGTTACGTCCTGAAATTTCTTTTCAGGTGCCACAGGTACTTAATGAAAAAGGGGGAAGTCTCGGGACGTTAGCCCTTTCCCCCTTTTTTTGCTCGGGGATTCCCGGGTGACCCTCTTGACACCCAAAGGGCCGGGAAAAGGGATAGAAGGTTACCCACTGCTTAAAAAATTCACTCTCCCATGGCGTGTACAATTTAAAAAGGGACGTGGTGTTTTATTAAAAACAGTAAACCCAAGAGAAAGACTGAAAGGATAAGTTTATTTTTGGTAAAAAAGTAAAAGCTTTTAACCAAAATCCACGGAATAAAGGCAGGAAATGTACTTACAGTAGTTTTGGGGAGCTGGAGTCGAGTGTTTTTACTTTTTTGACCGACCCCCAACAACGTCACCTTTCGAGGGAGGGGGGGGGAAAGGGAGGGGGGGGAAAGGGTTTGGGGGGGGCTAGCTAAACCCTACGTTAAAAAAGAAGCTGGCAATCAAACTATCACTTTAGGGGTGGGGGGGAGAAAAGGGGGGGAAAAAACGGGAGGTGACTTGCCTACCTTAAACTTTTTGCCGGTAATGAAACTATTTTTAAATTATATTTTCCCCTCTCTACTCCTATCTATTGAATTTTTTCCTCACACCCCCCGTCCCCAAGGAATTATAGTCAAGGGTTTTAAAAAAGAATAGGCGGGGAAAAAATTTTCTAAATGGGGAAAGTCGCGTAAGGCAAAAAAATCTTCTACGGCTTCACGATTTAACCATCAGGAAAAAAAGGGGTTTGAACCTTGATATACCCCAATATAGAATTTAAAAAAGCCTGGAGTGCCAATTTTCCACCTAAAAGAGGGGGACTTTTGGGTTCCCCTTAAAAGTTTCTAGGTTATAAAAAAGGGTTTTGGTCCTTTTTCAAAAATGAATTTTTCCCCCAGTAAATAAAATTTAATTTTTGGAGTTTACCCCACAAAAGGGGGCTAAACTTCCCTTTTTTCTATTGTGGAGTATCTTTTTTCTGTGGGAAGGAGTTTCCGGCTTGGAAGCCTTACGGGGAAAGGGAGTAATATCATGGTATTTTTGTGCACCCGAAACCAAAAGCAGATTGGGGGCATCAGTTCTTAAAAAAAAATGTTTTTTTTAATATCTGGAATTTTAAAAGTATAGGGTTTTTCGAGGAGATTTTTTTATTCTTTAAAATTTTTTCCCCGAGCTACGTCGGAGAGTTCAAGGGGTTTCCTTCACAGATTTTTTAAGGAAGATTGGAAAAAAACCGTGCTAAAAATTTCGGCCCAAAAAAAGTTTACGCATGGGCTTTTTTGGTTTTGGGGAAATTTAAATTCTAAAAAAAGCTTTGATTTAAACGGGGGGAGAGGTTTGCAGAGGGGTTATTAAAAAATTTTATCAGCCCAAGATTCTAATCTTTTTATCCCCAAAGGGAAGGGCCTTTCTTGGCTTGGCGGGGGCCCCTTGTGAGCGAAACCTACGTAAAAGGGATTTTAAAGGTTTGGATATGTTCCCCCAAACTTAGATGTGTTACGTAAATGTTATCAAAAAAAACTGAAACATTTGGTTTTTTAAAACCCCAAAACCTTTCTCATCAGTCTCCGTAAGGGGAGCACAGGCAGTTACCAAAACCCAAGGGCATAGTTTTTAAAATTGCAAACGTCCCCTTGGGGTGTTGGGAAAAAACGGTTTTTTACTGTTAGAAGAAGGATTTTAAATTTTCTTGATGATTTGGGCCCGCGCAAAAATCAAAATTTTGAAAAAAAAGGAAGAGTCATAAAATTTGTGTTGATCGTATTTTTTAAGGGGAAGGTCCAGGAAAACCCCCCGGTTTAGCATTAAGGCCTCTGAAGCCAACGCAAAACTATATGAAATTTTCCTCCTTTTTAAAACCCTGGCTTTTGGGGGAAAAATAAGAAGATAAATGAAGGTTCAAAGATCTTTTGTTTTAATAAAATTTTTCTAAACCCCTTTGGTAAATTTCATCCCAAAGGGGGAACTGGAACTGGGATAATTTCCGTTTGGGTAGGACTGGGCCGTCAATTAAATCAAACTTATGGACTACCGGGGAGGTAAAAAACCCGGAATTTTAGTTAAAAACGTTGAAAAGTTTCTCCCACATTGGAAATTGTCCCTGTCTTTTTATGGTCATCCAAAGATTATTTAAAATTAATTTTGGGTTTCGCCCCCGGGTGGTCAAAAAATCACCAAAACCTTTTTAGTTCTTTTTAAAAGTCTAAGTTTGGGGGGTTTAATTTTCGCACCCCCCTTAAAATTTTCTTGTTGTTTCAAGTTCGTGTGGAAAAAAATAAGTCAAAGTTATTTTAAAGGGAGTTAACCCAATTTCTTCGGTTTTTTTTTCTTAAGGATGTTGATAAGATAAAGCTTAGGTTTCCCCCTTTACTTCTATGAGGGTTTGTAAACCTTTTTCCCCCAAATTTTTAAAAACTTTTTTGGCCCCTTTTCCCTGTACTAATAATTTTTTTTTGATTGATAGGCAAAGTACAAAAACTTATTCCCACTTAAAACTTCCTGACTTTGGAATCCCAAAAAAGGGTTTTTTATGTCCTTGCAAGTTTGGTTTGTCGAAACTTTTTCCCGAGGTTTTCCTTTAAGTTTTGGGGGTCTAAGGTCAAGGAGGGAAAAATGGTAAGAAGACTGACCTTTAGATTTTCCTCCTCTTTTTTTTTTTAAAAGTCTTGAAGGATGGACATTTGGGCCCCTGGCCCGTCTACCTAGAGAAGTTCAAAAGGTGAAAAAACCCCCAAAAAGGGCACCGGGAACTTTTCCCCCATGGCAAACAAAGCACAGGGTAGGTAACGATTTCCACTTTAGGTTTAAGGGAGCAAAGTTTCCTTTAAAAAGGACTTTTAGAAAACGGAAAGGGGGGGCGTCAATCCTTTCCCCTTTAAACTGGGATGATTGGGTGTGGTGAAGAGAGGTTCACCTTTTCCCGGAAAATTGGTATAGATGTTGAAATTTTCAGAGGGGAATTGGGTCCCAAAGGGCAGACAAAATTTTCTAGGGGTGCCCATCTGGAGAAGATGGGGCAAAAAGGGGTTTAGGGCCCCCTTTTGTAGTAGTTTGGTCTTTAAAGGGGGGCGGCTTCGGGAAAAATCGAAGCATTTTTAACTAATGTTAATATATTCTAGTCCTCCAAATTAAAGTGGAGATTTAAAAAAACCAAAGATGTCATTGCTTCTCTTTCAAAAAGGTTTCCCCTAAAGATTTGGGGATTTTGACCATAGGGACTCGCTGGTGCTCGGGAGGATGACCCGTTGGCAAACTTTACACGACTACAATAAGTAGTGAATCGGGAATTTTTGAACCAAAAAAAGGTTTCCCTAATTTTATTTTTAAAGGGTTTTTCGACGAGAAATGTCCCGGCCCCTGGGGAGGTCATGAGCCATTTTTTAAAAACGTTCTCTGCTTTACTTTGGGAAAAACTAAAATGGAATAGTTTTCTTTATTTGAATTTAATTTGAATTTCTGACTTGTTTAAAAATACCTTTTATATTTCCCAAAATTTTTATGAAAAGTTTTTTTCCCTTTGGGGTATTGATTTTTTTTTAGCGGCATTTGGCAATTCTGGGAAAAGAAAGGGGAATTTAAATTGGGAAATTGCCCAAAAGGGTCCTTAGTATATCTAAAGGCTTAAAATAGGGAAAAAACAAAGGAAGGGGCAGTTGAGAAGCCCCGGGGTTTGGTTTTGGCCCCAATCAAGACATTTATGGTATCGGAGGTGAATCTGCACTTTTATTAACAATTGGGAACCCCGGGGATCCCTTTTTCCCCGCTTTTTGAGGGAAACATCAATTTGGGTTTTTAAACCCCCATGAAACTCGCGAGACTTTTTCTATCTGAACTTTCGAGCGGTTCTTGACCTACAGGAAGAGGATCTGAAAAAACTTATGTCCATCTTTGGGGGATGAAAAAGGCAACCCCAGAAGGAAGAATTGGGAAATTTTAAAAATTTCCCATTGTACGGAGCCCAAAAAGTGATGGGAGCTAGTACGGCTTTTACACCAACCTTTTGAAAAAATTTAGAACTAAAGTAACAAAAAGGGTGGTAAAGGGAAAGTGTCTGTACGGCCAAGTAGTCTGAAAGTATAGAGAGGAATGGTTTCTTTAAGAATTTGGGAAAAGCTTATCGAGTGATATACTTTTGCTTCCCGTGGGGCTGTAAAAAAGGTGATACATTAAGGGCCCTTAACTGTTCCTGGGAAAAAAAGGGGGGCTTGGTCATTACAGTCTTTTTAAAAATCTTCAACTTTTTGGACCTTCTTAGAAGGGGGCAATCTGGGGCGTTTATGTTCCCCTTTAAAACCCACAAATGGGCAAAAGGAAAAAAAAAAAGTCATTTTTCTTTCCACTTGGGGGGTTTGATTTCTTAAGGGTTTGAAAACCCTTGCCCTTTTGGGTTCGATCCCTTTTGGTCTTTATAGGGGAAATTTTTTTGCCCAGCATACGGTCAGCCCCGCCTCAGCAAATTCCTCACCCTTTAAACAGGTTACCGGGTTCCCCTGATAAAAAAGTTCGTTTTTGAAGGGGGAAAAGCTGTCAGGGAAAAGGTTCCCGCAACCCTGAGTCTCAAGAGATTCATAATGTGATCAAATTCCCGAAATCTCTATCAAAAGTCGAAAAAACGGGAAAAAGTGTTACCCCTTTTGTGGGGTTTAAAGTTCTGGCCAGGTGTAATTTTGGGATGCCGGGGAAAACTTTTTCCCTTTAAAAATTTGGGTTTTTTTTATATTTCTTTTTTTGGATTGCCTTTTTCAGTAGGTTTTTTAATTTCATATGGTATCCTGCGACAAAGTTGATAGATAATTTAAAAGCTTTTACCGGGAAAAAAATTCCTAACCTGGTAGCCGGGGGTAAACAGGCCATTCACGAGGGTTTGCAGTATTTTTTTTTTTTTTTTTTTTAAAATTTTTTTTTTCCTTTTTTTTTTTTTTTTTTTTAAATTTTTTTTCTTTTTTTTTTTTTTTTTTTTTTTTTTTTTTTTTTTTTTTTTTTGTTTTTTTTTTTGTTTTTTTGTATTTTTTTTTTTTTTTTTTTTTTTTTTTTTTTTTTTTTTTTTTTTTTTAATTTTTTTTTTTTATTTCTTTTTTCTATTTTTTTTTTTTTTCCCTTTTTCCCAAAAATTTTTTTTTTTTTTTTTTTTCCTTTTTTTTTTTTAAATTTTTTTTTTTTTTTTTTTTTTTTTTTTTTCTTTTGGGAAAAGAAAAATTTTTTTTTTTAAAAATTTTTTTTTTGTTTTTTTCAAAATGTAAAATTTTAAAAGGGGTCTTTCCCCTTTTTTAAACAATTTTGGTATTAATGGAAAAGGAATTTTTTTAATTTCCGTTTGGGGAAAAGTTTAAATTTTTTGGGGGCCCCTTTCCATCCATCCTTTTTTCCCCAAATCAAATTCTTTACTTTTTTCCCTTTTTTTTTAATTTAAAAGCCCCCAAATTAAAAAAATTTTTTTACGGAAAATTTTTTCTCCCTAAAGGGCTAAACTCGTTTTTTTTTCCCTCCTTTCGTTTTCTTTATTCCTCCCGCCCCTTTTCCCTTTTTTTCTTTTTTCTTTTCAATTTTCCCTCTTTTAAATCCCTTTTTTGGATTTTACCCCTAAGAAAAGATTTCTTTTTTTCCCTGTTTTCCAACCTTTTGAAATTTCCAAAAGGGGAAATTTTCCCTAGCAAGAATAAAATTAAAATTATTTAGGGAAATTTGGAAAAGGGATTGGGAAAGGGGGAATTTTGCCCGTAAAACTTGGAAATAAACCAAAAGGGGGGTCCTCCCTTTAAAAAAAAGTATTAATGAAAAAGAAATTTAATTTACAAAAGAAAAAAAAACCCTTTAATTTATTTTTAAACAAAAACAAAAACCCTTGGGAAAATTATTTTTATAAAGAAAGAAAAAGAAAAATTTTAATGGGAATTTTAAAATTTAAATTTCCCCAAAAATTTTAACTACTTGGGTGGGGAATTTTTAAATCCGTGGCTTGCTTAAAAAAATTAGGGGGGGGTTTTCCCCTTTTTAAAAACTGGTAGTTTTAAATTAAAGGGGAAAAGATTACGGGCTGGTTTTTAACCGTTGTGGGGGATTTCAATTTTAAAGTTCAAGGTTAAAAAAAATTGGGGGTTTTGGGGTTGTTTCTTTTTTCCGTTGAGAAAAAAACCCCCCCAACCCAAAATAACCCCCCCCCCCTTTCCCCCCCCCCCCCCCCCCCCAAACCCCCCCCCCCTTTTTCCCCCCCCCCCCAACCCCTTTTTTCCCCCCAATCCCCCCCTTTCCCCCCTTCCCCCTTTCCTTCTTTTACCCCCCCTATTTCCCCCCCCCCCCCCCCCCTCCCCCCCCCCTTTTTGGGGGGGGGGGGAAGGGGGGGGGAAGGGGAAAATTAGGCGAACTAGGGGGGCTCCCTAGTTAAAAATGTAGGGAAAAAAACCAAAATAAAAAAAATTTTTTTTAAAAAAATAAAAAAAAAAATGGGGGGTATTCCCCCCTTTTTTAAAGGAAAAGAAAAATTGTTTTAAAAAATATTTCTCACCCTATTTTTACTTTTCCCCCTTTGGGGCCCGGGGAAAATTTTGGGGGGTTTGTGAAGATAGGGGGGTTTTTAGGGGTTTTAAACCAAAGGACCCTTTGTATACCCTGAAGTTTTCCCTGAAAAAGACTTTAGCGAATTTTTATTTTGGGGGATTCCTTTAAATTTTCAAAAGGCCGGGGAAATTTAAAAACAAAAGGGGTTTTTTACTTTCCCTTTTTTTTTTATTCAAATACCCCCAAACCAATCTTAAAATTAACCCAATTTAAATAATCACTCACGGATTTCTATTTGACTTTTTTACAACATTTAACCAGGCCCAAAAATGAAAGGGGCTCGTTTCATCCACTGGCTAGTTCTTCACAGTATACCAGTGAGTAGTATCCCGATGACAGGAAAGCAGGTTCTTTACCGCTGCAATGATGTGGGGTTACGTCCTGCAATTTCATACAGGTGCACAGGTACTTAAATGCAAAATGGGGAAGTCTCTGGACGTTAGTCCTTCTCCTTTTCTGCTCGTTGATTGCCAGGTGACCCTCTCTGACATCCAAGCTGGAAAGATAGACAGGTTACCCACTGCTTAAATAATCACTCTCCATGGTAGTGTACAATATTCAAAAGACGTGGTGATTATTACAACAGTCAACCCAGAGCAAGACTGAAAGGACTAAGTTTATTATTGGTCAAAAGTGAAGCTTTTAACCAATAAATCCACTAGAATACAAGGCAGGCATGTGCTTACAGTAGTGTTGGGAGCTGTGAGTCGAGTGATTTACTGTTTGACCAGAGCCCCACACGTCACCTTTCGAGGGGGGGGGGTTGGAAGAGGGAGGGGAAGGGATAGCGGGAGCTAGACTGACCCTACGTTAACAAGTAGCCGGCAATCAAACTATCACTTTAGGGGTGGGGGAGAAAAGGAGGGAAAAATGGGAGCCTGACTTGCCCTACCTTAACTAGTAGCCGGTAATGAAACTATTGTTACTATATATTCCCTCTCTACTCCTATCTATTGAACTTTTCCCTCACATGTGCCATTCAACAAGAGGGCGTTTGTGAAGACTAGACGATGTTTAGAGTTTTAACAGAGGACCTTTGTATACAATGACTATGTTATCTCCTGAATCATGACTCTCAGCGAGTCTGACACTTTTTGTATTCTTTAAATTTGTCAGAAAGCGGGAGACTAATTTCACCAAAGTTTCCTAATACTTCTATTATTTTTACTACTAGTACTACAACCTATATCTCTAATTACACTACTACTACTGCGACTACGACTACTACGACTTCCTTAATCAATTATACATTCGTCTCTCAGCCATTGAGTAGAGAGGACGTGTTCTAAACTGCTGCCCTCTATAGCTGTTCGGTGGCAGTTTCATTTTCTCAACATGGCGCAGGCAGCTAGACGCCGCGTCAACACTGTGTGTTTGGAATTAACTCGTGGGACAGTGCTTGGACCATCAATGGCGATATTATTGCCAGCGATAATCCGAGACACCTATGGTATCGCCAACGAGGATTTGTGCGGTGTAGCGATGAATGGTGTGACGGAATTTTTTGTAAAGGGTTTTTTGCTCAGCTCAAGTTTACGAGAATGTCTGAAAGTTCAAGAGGTTAATTGGTGGTTACCAGGCTGTGTCTGTAAAGTACCGATGTACCCCCTTTATCATGGGTAAAAGTCGAAACGACCCTTTGAGGCGAGCGACTGATATACATCCCCCCCCTGGGTAATTACGGCACCATACACAGGTAAGCAGGGAGGGGGCCCTGATGGCCCATATAAAGGATACCTGGGGAAAATTTTTCGGTAAAAATGACACTCGACACCCCAACCCCTTCATTGTGCCTGAAAGCTTCAGGACTCAGGTTTTTGGGACTTATGGGGGAAAGCCGCACTTGTGGGTTGTGTGGAGCATACTCATTTGCCGGTGCAGTGGAAAGGAGCGAGGTGCCGGGTTGTACAAAGAGCAAGGTTTAGGGAGGAAGGAAATAAGGCAAATGTGCCGAAGCGCCCTTGTGCAACCCTCAAGATTGTCTTGGGAGCGAAGAGGTTGAGAGGTCTCTGAATCGGTGTGTGCTCACTCCGGAAGTGTCCCCTCCTTTGGGGGGCACCCCCAGAGGTAAAACGGTTCAGAGAAGAGCGGGCCAATGATGTGGAAATCCATTGTCTCTTGTTAGACGAATTATTCCCGGAGGACACTAAGTCCTGCGACGGCACCATCCCTAGACTTGGGGAACTGCGACGGCGGCGGGGATCACGACGTGCGCTGGTAGGGGGACCCCCCTGAGCCTTGCTGAAACAAACGGTGGAGGTGGAAATCCACGGATTGCATTTGGGGACGACAAAATGGTGGAAAGTGTAACACAAAAAACGTCTTTTACATTTCAGTTTCTGATGTTTTTTAAAGCACCCCAAAGATCAGGGAAAAAATCAGGGGCGGATGTGGCACAGAAAGGGTCGTGCCCCCAAAAGCCCCGGGGATGATCAGGATTGTTTTCAAAAGGGGGGGAAAGGAAAATTGGAAAAAAAAATCTAGTAAAAAACTTCACTGTCAAAGGAAAACCACATTGTGATTTTAAGTGCCTCAAATAAACATTAATGGTTTGCGAACTGTAGAAAGTGTGCATGGTTCGTGATTTTTTGGTGCGTAAAAATGTGGACGTTTTTTTCTCAGGAACACAATCATAAATGTGGCATTGAATTGCGGTGAAGGATATAAGGTACATGGAGAAGCGATTGGTTGAAAGGGGCGTTGCCTCATGATCGGGGAGACTGCCTGTTTGTTGTGAGAGTAGTAAAAGGGGGGGGGGGATAATAAGGGGGAAAGGATAGGGAGGGGGTTGGGGAAGTGGCTTTTTTGTGGTGTATGGTCCCCGGGGAATGATGGGTGTAAAAGCAATCTTTGTGAAAGAGGTGTTAATTTTTTTTTGAGGTCACCCCTGAAGACTATTGTAGGGGGGGGATTGGAATTGCGTTGACCCGGCGAAAGGGATGTAAAACCTCGGGGAAGGGGGTACTTTCAGGGGTATTGGGAGTTTTTAATGCAGGGGTGGGATTAATGGAGTGGTGGGGGGGAGGGGTTAGCAATTTTGTATCGTGGATATGCGGCGCGACTTGATAGAGTGTAGTGTCACGCCCCCATGTAGTTAATAGTGTGCGTATTTTAGATTGGGTTTTCTGATCATAGAGGAGTTTTGTGGATCAGGGTGGGGGGTTTACCTAAGGGGGGTTTGTGTTTTTGGGAAATTGAATGTTAAATTGTTAAAAGGGGAGGAAATAGGAAATTTTTTGAGTGTTTTGGGAGGGTTTGTTCAGGGGCCCCGGGGGATGGAGACTTGGTTAGTGGTGGGATGGGGTGGCTAAGAAAGTATTGGGTTTATTTGTTCGACTTGGGGAGGAAAGAATAAATTTTTATTGGGCTTCAGGGGTATTTAAAAAGGACAGTTACGAAATTGTTATGGGGGTGTGGGGCGAGTACCTGTGGAGGAATAGAGGATTTAAAGCAAGTATCAAGGTTTTGCTAATGACGTTTGATGGTGCCGTGTGGCTGGAAGTTTGGAGGGGTTCTCTACGGGGATGGGCCCTTGGGCCGTGTGCGTTAAGGGGACGCAGAAGAGGGGGCAGCCAGGGAGAGATGGGTTTAACTGTTATGGGGGGTGGGAGGGTATGGGGAAGGGCGGGGTATTATGTCGACTGAAGGTATGGGGAAATATTTGATGCATGTTTAGGTCAATGCAAAACAGTGGGTAACGAGATAAAGTTTTAAAGGGGAAAAGGGGTGGTTAGTGAAATGCGGCTTGAGGGTAAGATAGGGAGTTTGGAGGACGTTCGGAAGGGGGAAAATTTTGGCAAGCTATACAGGTGCAAGTTTAGGTAAGGCACCAGGTGTAGCGGGTTGCCAATGATTTTATGTTAAAAAATGGGAAAAGTATTGAGGAGATTTTTAGTAAATTGTTCAATGTAATAAAGGAAGATGGGGCAATGGGTGGCAGAAAGGGACTGCGTTGTGTATTGGCCAAAGGGGGGACAGATCAGGGTAGAAGATTCCGTGCAATACGCTTTGTGCGGGGGTTAAAAGTTATTGCAGGGTATTGGGAACAAAATCAAACAGGTTTTGGGAAAGTAATTGAAAGGGGACAATTGGCATACCGGGGTAGATCAATTTTTAAAAGGGCATGGATTTTAGGAGTTTTTTTTTTAGAGCATAGGGGGAGGGGGAGGGGGTTTTTGGCTCTGGATTGGAGAGCGGCTTATGATAGCGTAGAAAGGATGCATTATGGAGTTTTTTCGGTTTTTTTGGATTTCGGGGGGAAATTGTTTCTTGCGCAAAAACTTTGATCTGGTGCAGTTATGGAAAACAGGGTTTAAAGGGCGTAGGTGAAGCATTCAGATGGAAGGGGTTTTTCGACAGGGAGCCCTCTGTCGCAAATTTTTTTTTTGCATGTTTTTAGAGCCCCTTTTTTAGGGCAGTTTAGGGGGAGTATAGCTAGAGCGAGGGGTTTGGGTTTCCGTGAAGGGGAAGCGGGTATAGTGGGTTTCGTGGATATACGAATGTTTGGGGGGGATGTGGGGATTTACAAGGGTGGAAGGGTGATAGACGTTTTTGGTGAGGCTACAGGGATGAAAATTAATGTAGAAAGTCCAAGTATTTTGGTCTAGGGGTAGCGTACATAATGGTGAGTGTTGAGGGTGGGGGGTGGGTATATCAGCTGTTGTATGTGGGTATGTACATGCGGAAGATAGGGATGCACAAAAGGCAAATTCGAGGGGCACCGTGGATGGGGTTTGAAAAAATTGGGAGGCTTGAGGGACAGAGCACTTTTCGTTGCATCAAATTAAGTAAATGCTGTTTTTTTTTGGTTTTTTTGGGTGGGTTTTTTTTATGTTGGGTGTGGTGGTTTAATGGGGGGTTTAGTTTTTTTGGGGTGGTTGTTGGTAAGTGATGGGGTTGTTTTAGCCGGGGGGGGGGCTGGGGCCCCTTATACCTCTTGAAAACGGGGATTGTTGATTTTGTTTCTTGAAAAGGGGGGGGGGTTTGGAGGGAGGGGGTTGCGGGGGGGGGGGGGCCCTTTAAAGACGCGCTTTGGTATGCAAAGGTGGTGGGGGGGGTAGGGATTTTTTTGTTTGGGGGATGTTGCGATTTTACGAAGGTAAGGGATCCGAAAAGCTTTAAAATTTAAGGTTTTGAGAGGGGGGGGGTGGGTCTGTGGGGGCGGCAGTTGAGGGGGATACCCTATGTAGCATGGGGGTTCGATGGAAATGTTTAACAACTACGTGTAAAAAACCCAAATGTCAGGGGGTTATGTTTAGGTTTTACATGGGATCTTGCCGTCTGGGGTTGTGTTTTTAAAAGGGAAAGGGAGGGTGGGGGGTGAAAGCGTGGGATGTCCGGAAACCATTTTTCAGTGTGTACTTTTGTACTTGTTTAGAAAATGTGAGGGTTGGCAAGTAGGGTAGTTGGTTAGTGGGTGGGGAAAGGGGTTTAAGGTGTTGCGGGTGTTAATTTAGATTAGGGGGGGGGGTCGCAGGTGGGAATGGGTTGCGTATGTGGTCACTGATTTTATTTTTTAATCTTGGGGAATGAGGGAGGTGGGGGTGAGGAAAGGTAAAAGTTTAGGGCCCCGATGTATAGAACAAAGTGCCCTAGGGACTTTATGGGGAAGATGGGGGACAGATTTACTGAAGGGTTTTCGTAGATTCAGGTTGAAGGATTTAAAGATTTAAGTGTAAAATAAGGGGGTTTCGTGGGCTAGTTTTTTTGATTTGGGATGTGTTTGATTTAGGTGTGTGGTATTTTGGGAATAAAATACAATAAATTCTTTTGTGATGTGAGGTTTGGTTGGGGGTTTTTTGAAGATTGTTTTTCAATTGTTTTTCAGAAGGGGATTGCATATAAAATGTAGTATGTTGTTGCACTACATTGTGTGTTGTGTGAAGGGGTACATCTCACAGTATTTGTGGTTTGAAGGGGAGGGGACACAAGGATGATTAGTTGTTTGGTTTTTCTTTTTGTCCTCAAAGTGTTTCAAAGACAAAAACTGGGTGTATGTGATGGAGGTTTATAGGTATTCAACATGCTCTTTTAGTTCCCTTTTCGAACTTTTTTTTAATTGTAGTTGAGATGTCTTATAGGCTGCAGCTCCTGAATTGGGTTTTCATGGCTATGTTTTGACGTAAGTTTTGGCTGTATGGTTCAGATATATTAGCAGTTTATAGGACCATTCCTTGTGTCTAGATTGTTGTTCGGGTTTAAATTTTAAAAGTAATGAGCCCGGGGTTTTAGATCTAAGCTGTTTTCTTTGTATGTTTATTTGTATTTTGGGAATGTAAAACGTAATTTAGGGGTAAGTTGTAGATTTCTAGTAGGGATTAATGTTGGTTTTGGTTTATTGATTAAAGAGAAGGTGGAAATAATGTTACATTTTTCGTATATATTTTTTCACTTGTAATGAGTCTTTGTCATTTCAGTTTATGTAAAATTTATATGTAATTTGGTTTTGGTCATGAAGTTTATTTTGTCGTTCATGACCCTGTTACGTGTTTATTTGTACTTGTTTTTGCCGTAATTTTTGTTTATGTTTTTACAGCATATCTTGCCAGATATAGGGCAACCCATTGTGTTATTTATTTTGTGTTTGGTTTTCTTATGTCAATGCCGATCCTTCAGGTTTAAATCCATTACTGTTTCCCTTTTTTTTATTTTTATTTTTATGTATACTGTATTGTTATTATAAATATGAAAAAAATCAATTATTAGTTCATCTACTACTACAGTTACTATTCTTCAACTACAGACTTCAACAACTGCTGTATGCTGTTTTTTACTATACTACTACTGGACTATACTACAACTACTACTACACTACTACTACACTATACTACTTCCACTACTACTACACTAACGCTACTACTACTACTACTACTACTACTACACTATTTACTTACTACTACTGCTACTACTACACTACTACTACTACTACACTACTACTACTACTACTACTACTACTACTACTACTACACTGCAAACTACTCTACTACTACTACACTACTACTACTATTACTACTACTACTATTACTACTACACTACAATACTACTACTACTACAAACTACTACTACTACTACATTACTACTACTACAACACTACACTACAACTACACTACTAAAACTACTAACACTACTACTACTACTACTATTAATACAATACTACCACTATTACACTACTACTACTACTACTACACTACTACTACTACTACTACTAAAAACTACAACAACTACAATTTACGCTACTACTACTAACTACACACTACTACTACTACATACACTGCTACTACTACTACTACACTACTACTACTACTACTACTACAACACTACAACTACTACTACGCTATTTATTTACTACTACTACTACTACTATTTACACTGCTACTACTGCTCTACTACTACTAACTACTAACACTACACTACTACTACTACTACTAATACTACTACACACAACTACTACTACAACTACTCACTACACTACTATTACTACACTACTACTACTACAATACTACTACTACACACACTACTACTACTACTACTGCACTACTACTACTGCTACTACTACTACTACAACACTACTACTACTACTACTACTACTACTACTACTACTACTACTACTACTACTACTACTTCTCAACCTGTCTCTCGGTTCACTGCAAATTTCTCGCTTTATCATAATTTGAATCATGATCCAGGACGAATCGAAATGTTATCATAATTTTCCTCTAATGCTTCCTGGTAGAGCATAAACATGTTATGTAACAACATAAAATTAGTTGCATATAAAAACAAGATGAGGTGAATCATAGAATTGATGAGGGGAAAAGGGTGAGTGGTGCACTTAGGAGTCTGTGGAGACAAAGAACTTTGTCCTTCGAGGCAAAGAGGGGAATGAATGAGAGTATAGTTTTACCAACGCTCTTATATGGGTGTGAAGCGTGGGTGATGAATGTTGCAGCGAGGAGAAGGCTGGAGGCAGTGGAGATGTCATGTCTGAGGGCAATGTGTGGTGTGAATATAATGTAGAGAATTCGTAGTTTGGAAGTTAGGAGGAGGTGCGGGATTACCAAAACTGTTGTCCAGAGGGCTGAGGAAGGGTTGTTGAGGTGGTTCGGACATGTAGAGAGAATGGAGCGAAACAGAGTGACTTCAAGAGTGTATCAGTCTGTAGTGGAAGGAAGGCGGGGTAGGGGTAGGCCTAGGAAAGGTTGGAGGGAGGGGGAAAGAAGGTTTTGTGTGCGAGGGGCTTGGACTTACAGCGGGCATGCGTGAGCGTATTTGAAAGGAGTGAATGGAGGCAAATGGTTTTTAATACTTGACATGCTGTTGGAGTGTGAACAAAGTAATATTTATGAAGGGATTCAGGGAAACCGGCAGGCCGGACTTGAGTCCTGGAGATGGGAAGTACAGTGCCTGCACTCTGAAGGAGGAGTGTTAATGTTGCAGTTTAAAAACTGTAGTGTAAAGCACCCTTCTGGCAAGACAGTGATGGAGTGAATGATGGTGAAAGTTTTTCTTTTTCGGGCCACCCTGCCTTGGTGGGAATCGGCCAGTGTGTTAATAAAGAAAGTGAAATAAAAACAAAGTATATTGATGGGTACAGAGTACCGACACGGTGGACAATATTTTCTCATCCATGAGCCTACCTGAAGGCCACCCATGTTATCCTGAAAGATAAAGGTGAAGGTGGTGTAGTCAGTGTGGGCACTGAAGCAGGTAGTGGTGCCCTCGGGTAGTGTGGAAAGGACGGGTGGGTAGTGGTTCACACGCAGGCAGGGTACGCTGTTCTCCGTGCCCACTTCCTGATGCATGGATACGAAGTAGTCTCGCTTCTTCCCTGCAGTCACAAGAAAGATCAAATTACAAGTCTACCGAAATGCTCGTGAATGAACAGAAGCCTAGCTGAAAATTTCAGTTCGGATAAAGCACACGCAGAAAAATATTTTTTCTTGAGACTATGCTTCGTTCCGAGTAGAGCTTTATCAAGTCACACGAGCGATGCTTGATGTCAATAAAAGCGTGTTCTTCAACATGTGTCTTTGATGAATATATGTATCTCATTTATCACCCAACTGACTTCTGACAACGTCTTCAACAGCTGCAGATCGATACATCTTCTGCAACTCCTTCGCTAAATCCGAGGCCTGACCTACTTCCAATAATGGGACCACTGTTTATTTCTAGTTTAAGGACCTAACAGCTGCCTCCACTGCGTTGGCCAGTGCTCCCACCCCAAACCTAGATAAGTGAACCCCATCCCTGGCATACATGTCATTTCTGTCATAGAAGAGGACCCAGTTGTCTATGAATGTTACTCATTTTCCTT
>NC_069399.1:37837732-37916600 GCF_026875155.1 Cherax quadricarinatus
CCGTTCAAATAATGAAATATAAAAGGGATACCCCGCCCAATAAATAAAAATGACGGGGAAACCATACCAAAAAATGAAAAAAGACAAGGATACCCCCCAGATCAATGAAAAAATGACGGGGAAACCCGTCCAGAACAAAAAATAGAAGAAACCCCAAAAAACAATAAAAAATTAGAGGAAAACCCCATCCAGAACAATTAAATTTAGGGGGAACCCTTGCAAAACAATGAAACTAAAAGGGAAAACCGCCCAAACAATAAATATGACACTGAAACCTTTCCGAAACAATGAAATACAGAAGGAAACCCCCCAGAAAAATAAAATATAAAAGGGAAAACCCTACCAAATAATGAAATATAACAGGAAACCCTGCGCAAAAAAATGAAATCAGAAGGAAACCCTCCAGAACAAAAAATATGAAAGGAAACCCTTCCAAACAATGAAGTATAGAAAAAACCCCCGTCCAGTACAATGAAATAGAGGGCACCCCCGTCGAAAAAAAAATAAGAATAAAACCCCCGCCCAAACAAGAAATAGACGGGGAAACCTCCAGAACAATAAATATGACAGGGAAACCCCCCAAACAATAAAAATACAAAGGAAACCCTCTAAACAATGAAATATTAGAGGGGAAACCGCCAAAAAATGAAATAAGACAGGGAAACCCGCCCAAAACGATGAAAAAGACATTAAAACCCGTCCAAAAAAATTTAAATATGACAGGAAAACCCGCCAGAAAAATGAAAATATGGAAGGAAACCCGCCTAAACAATAAAGTATGAAAGGGAAACCCTCCAGAACTATAAATAAGAAGGAAACGTCTAAAACAATGAAATAGACAGGAAAAACCAGTTCAAACAATGAATAGACACAGAAACTCGTCCAACACTGAAATAGGACAGTGAAACCCGTCCAGGAAAATAAAATACGAAAGAAAACCCCGCCAAAACAAAAATAACAAAAAAACCCATCCAAACAATGAAAATAACAGGGAAACTGTCCAGAACAATAAAATAACAGGAAACCCCGCCGGGACAATTAATATAAAAAGGGAAAAACCCGTACAACTGAAAAAACTGACAGGAAAACAATTTTCAGAACAATGAAATAAGACAGGTAAACCCTCCAACAATAAAAATATGACAAGAAACCCGTCCAGAACAATAAATATGAATGGAAACCATCTAGAACAAGAAATATGCACAAAAACCCTCACAACAATAAACATAAAAAGGGAAAACCCGTCCAGAACAATGAAAATGACACTGAAACCCGCCGAACAATGAAATAGACAGGGAAACCACCAAAACAAAAATAGACAGGAAACCCTTGAAGGTCAATGAAATATGGAAAGGAAACCGGGGTACAGAACAATGAAATATGAAAAGGGAACCCCGTTCAGAACAAAGAAATATGACAGGAAACCGTCTAAAACAAGACATATGACGGGGAAACCCGCCAGAAAATGAAAAAAGAGGGGGAAAACCCGCCAGAACAATGATGTAGAAAGGGAAACCCTCAAGAAAAATTAAGTATAAAAGGAAACCCCCCCAGAACAATGAAAATGACCTAAACCCGTCCAGAACAATAAAATAGACAGGGAAACCATTCCAGAAAAAATGAAATATGAGGGAAACCCTTGAAGGCAATGAAATAGGAAAAGGGAAACCGGTACAGAACAATGAAATATGAGAAGGGAACCCCTTTCAAACAAAGAAATATACGGGGAAACCTGTCTAGAACAATGACAATGACAGGGAAACCCGTCCAAAAAAGAAATATGACAGGGGAACCCCTCCAAACAATGAAATAGAGGGGAAACCCGCCTACAACATTTAATTATGAAGGAAACCCAAATCCAAACAATTACATATTAGAGAGAAACCATCCAAATAAGAAACATGACAGGAAAACCCGTCTAGAAAAATGAAAATGCAGGAAACCCATCAGAGCGAGAAATAAAAAAGGGGAAACCCTCCAAACAATGAAATGTGACATTGAAACCCGTCAAAACAATGAAATAAAAAAAAAAAACCGTCCAAAAAATTTAAATAAAAAAGGAATCCGTGCAAAACAATGAAATAGAGAAGGGAAACCCATTAGGAACAATGTAAACGAGAGGTAAACCCGTCAGGACAATTAAATATGACACAGAAACCCTCCAGAAATGAAATATGACAGGAAAACCAGTCCAAACAATAAATAAGAAAAAGGAAACCCCTCAAGAACAATGAAATCAAGAGAGGGAAACCGCCGGACAATGAAGTATTAGAGAAAACCCATCCACAACAATGAAAATGAAAACAGGGAAACCCTCCAGAACAATGAAAATGACAAGGAAACCCACCAGATAAATGAAATAGACAAGGACACCTGTCCCGAACAATGAAATAATGTCCATTGAAACCTGTCCAGACCAATGAAAATATGAAGAAGGAAACACCGACAAGGACACTGAAAAATGACAGGGAAACCGTCCAGAACAATGAAATATTAGAGGAAAACCCGTCCAGAACGAAATAAGAAAGGGAAACCTGTCCAGAACGATGAAATATGACAGGGAAACCCGTCCAGAACAAAGAAATATGAAAGGGAAACCCGTCCAGAACAATGAAATATGAGAAGGAAACCCTCACAGAACTATAACATGTGACAGGAAAACCAGTTCAGAACAATAAAATAAGTCGATAAAACCCGACCAGAACAATGAAATATGAGAAGGAAACTCTTCCAGAACAATAAAATATGACAGGGAAACCCGTTTAGAACAATGAAATATGAGAAGGGAACCCGCCAAGAACAATGAAATATGAAAAGGAAACTCGACCAGAACAATGAAATATTAGAGGGAAACCCGACCAGAACAATTAAATATGACAAGGAAACCCGTTCAGAATAATGAAATATAACAAGGATACCCGACCAGATAAATGAAAAATGACAGGGAAACCATACCAGAACAATGAAATATGACAAGGATACCCGTCCAGATCAATGAAATATGACAGGGAAACCCGTCCAGAACAATGAAATATGAGAAGGAAACCCGTCAAGAACAATGAAATATTAGAGTGCAAACCCATCCAGAACAATTAAATATTAGAGGGAGACCCTTGCAGAACAATGAAACATGAGAAGGAAACCTGTCCCGAACAATGAAATATGACACTGAAACCTGTCCGAAACAATGAAATACGAGAAGGAAACCCCTCCAGAAAAATAAAATATGAGAAGGAAACCCTACCAGAATAATGAAATATAACAGGGAAACCTGCGCAGAACAATGAAATACGAGAAGGTAACCCGTCCAGAACAATGAAATATGAGAAGGAAACCCGTCCAGAACAATGAAGTATGAGAAGAAACCCCGTCCAGTACAATGAAATATGAGAGGCACCCCCGTCGAGAACAATGAAATATGAGAATGAAACCCGCCCAGAACAATGAAATATGACAGGGAAACCAGTCCAGAACAATGAAATATGACAGGGAAACCCGTCCAGAACAATGAAATACGAGAAGGAAACCCGTCTAGAACAATGAAATATTAGAGGGAAACCTGTCCAGAACAATGAAATAAGACAGGGAAACCCGTCCAGAAAAACCGATGAAAAATAGACCTTAAAACCCGTCCAAAAACAATTAAATATGACAGGGAAACCCGTCCAGAACAATGAAATATGAGAAGGAAACCCGCCTAGAACAATGAAGTATGAGAAGGAAACCCGTCCAGAACTATGAAATATGAGAAGGAAATTCGTCTAAAACAATGAAATATGACAGGAAAACCAGTTCAGAACAATGAGATATGACACAGAAACTCGTCCAGAGCACTGAAATAGGACAGTGAAACCCGTCCAGGAAAATGAAATATGACACAAAAACCCCGTCCGGAACAGTGAAATATGACGGGAAAAAACCAGTCCGAAAAATGAAAATAAAAGGGGAAAAAACCCCCCAAAAAACAATGAAAAATAAAAAGGGGGGAAAACCCCTCCGGAAAATGAAATTTTAAGAGGAAAAAACCCATAAAGAACTTTAAAAATTTATAAACGGGGAAAACCCCTTCCAAAAAATAAAATTAAAAGGAAAAATGAAAAAAAAGGGAAAGGAAAAACCTGTCCCGAAAACAATGAAATATGCTTTTAAAAAACCTGCCCAGAAAAATAAAAATATGAAAAGGAAAACCAGTCGGGAAAAATTTGAAATATAAAGGAAGAAAAACCCGTCCGGGACAAACGAAATATGAGGGGAAAACCCCGTAAAAGAAAAATGAAATATGACGGGGGGAAAACCCTACAGAACAATTAAATAGGGAAAAGGGGAAAACCTTTTACGAAAAAATGAAATAGACATTAAAAATATGAAAGGGGAAAACCATGTTTTTAGAACAATGAAAATAATTAAAAAGGGGGGAAAAAGGGTTCCGGAAAACCAACTGAATATTAGGGGGAAAACCTGTCCAGAACAAGGGAAACCCGACAGTAAAAACCCGTCCAAAAACGTTTGAAATTTTGAATTGAAAACCCGTCCAAAACAAAAAAATTTATAAAACGAAAACCCGTCCAAAAAAAAAAATTAAAATGGAAAGAAAAAAACCCCGTCCGAACAAGGGAAAATATGAAAAGGGAAAAACCCCCTTTAGAACAATAAAAGTTTTAAAGGGGGGAAAAAAACCCGGGTACAGAACATGAAAAAAGAAAAGGGAAAATTGTCCAGAAAATAAAAATATGACAGGGAAAACCAGTTCAGAACAATGGACATAAGGCAAAAAAACTCTTTGCGGGAGAAAATAAAAATAGGACAGCAAAAACCCGCCCAAAAAAATTTGAAAAAAAAGAAAAAGGGGGGAAACCCGCCCAGAAAAAATGAAATATGCCCCAAAAGGGAACCAGTCCAGAAAAATGAGATATAACGGGGAAACCTGTCCAAAAACAATGAAATCGACGGGAAAAAAAACCGTCCGGGCCCAATTTAAAATATGAGAAGGGAAAAACCCTTTTAAAAAGAACTTAATATCTAACGGGGGAAAGGTTTGAAAAAGGCGGTTTCAGAAACAATAAAATTTCGATAGGGGAAACCCGCCCAAAAACAATGAAATTTTAAAGGGGGGGGAAAACCCCTTTTAGAACCATAAAAAGGGGGAGGGAAAACCCCTTCCAGAGCAATAAAAATTTTAAAGGGGAAAAAAGGGAAACCCCGTAAAGGGAAGGGGAATAAAATATGACGGGGGAATCCTCCAGAACAAAAAATTATAAAAAAGGAAAAGGGCCCCCCAACCAATCAAATTATGACGGGGGGAAAAAAAACCCCGTCCGAAAAATTAAAATATGAGAAGGAAAACCCGCCCCCGGAACAATGAAACTTTCAAAAGGGAAAAAACCCGTCCGAAAAAAAGAAAAAAAGACGGGAAAAAACCTTTCCCAAAAAACAGGAAAAAATTGACGGGGAAAACCCCCGCCCCAGAAAAAAAGATTTGGTGCTATTATTCCCAAAATGGCTGACACTGGTGAAAATTCTGAGGATGACATGTTTTTGGAAGGTGACACTGAATCAAATCCCCAAGATAGGGACCTGGATAAGGAAGTAGTAATTTTACAAATGAAATTAACCCTAGTTGCAGAAGAAAAGGAACGGTTAAGGATTGAACGTACAAAGATCCAGGAACAGAGAGCCTTAGAGGAGCTTAGGGCTAAAGGGAAAGACTAAAGAGAGGCAGCTTGCTTCTCACCCAGACACAGACACAAGGGAAGATGTTTTTCATTTGGATAAAGCCGTAAAATTTGTGCCAAATTCCTAGAGAAAGATCCAGACCAGTTTTTTCTGTTATTTGAAAGTACGGCCAAATCCCAAGTTTGGCCGGAAAAAGGAATGGGCGACATTAGCAAGAACCCAATTAGTTGGTAAGTGTTAACAGAGCTATTAGTTCTTTAGAAGGATCTGCCTTTTCTGATTATCATAAGCTAAAAGAGGTAGTTTTACTGGCTTATCAAATGTTGCAGGAAAGGTACAGGCAGAAATTCAGAGGACTTAAGTTTCAGTCAGGGCAGTCTTTGGTGGAATATGGTAAGAAGAATATGTCACATCTAAATAGGTGGTGACGCTCAAAGGGGGTGGTAGGCAATTATGAAGGTGTAATTACCTTAATTTTGTTAGAGGATCTAATGGGAAATGTTCTTTCTGACCTTAAGGCATATCTTGAGGAGAAGGATCTTGATGATTTTAATAATGCTTTAGAGCTGGGTGACAGATTTTTAGCTAACCAAAAATTTAGTAGCAGTTACCACACCCCACATACTAATAATGGTAAGTTTTCTCCACCCACAAATAGGAATAAGAAATTTCGGAAGTTTAAGCCACCCATTTATCAGCCTAATAACCACAAGAGTTTTAATAAACCTAATTTTCCAGTACCCACTCTAGGAGGATTTAAGTCAGCTGCCCACAGGTCCAGGACTACAAGGAACAGGTGGGACGATCCCAGTTCCCCAGAACCAAGGGATCCAACCTAGGTCAAATGGGCAGGGGGCCTTTAAACCTTATCACTGTACATATTGCAATAAACAGGGCCACCTGCAGCCATATTGTCGAAAGATGCTTAGGGACCAGGCTGCGGCAGATCCCCTTCTCCAGTAAATACACCGTTTTACACATGATGTGGCTTGCATTGCAGTCTTGCCCCAAGGTACCCAAAGAAGACCAGCTGTTTTTGACCCTCGGATGAAGGTCTATTCAAGTAAGCCCTACTGTGGCCTTACCACCAAAATGAAGGTAGGGTCACAGGTGTTATGTCTTTGAGGGACACTTGTAGGACATACACCTTGCTTCGCAGGGGTGTATTGCCAGTGTCGGATGACACCTACACCGGATGGGACATTTTTCTTAAAGGGATAACTGGAGTCCTTGGGCAGGACTCCAGTGCACAGGTTATGGGTAGAGTTGCGTACCAGTCTGGGTACCTACCTGTAGGTATTGCAGAAGATGTACCTTTTCCTGGAGTCGACCTTCTACTAGGCAACAACGTTGTGAGACTCCTCAAAAGTGAGGAATGTTTGGTTTTTTCAGGACCTGCTTTACAAGGTTGGTAATGACCCAATTGGAGCAACGGTACCTGAAAAATTTTCAATGTGCTTTCGGACTAAACAGGGGAACAAGGCAGGAGCTGTGCCTCCCTGTGGGCCCTTCTGCACACTGTGGTGATGGTTTGGGCATGGGGAGCCTGTTCATTGGGGTCTGACCTGCAGGAGACTTGAGCAGTGATGAACTGGCTCAACCGGAAACTCGGTTGGAGAAGTGGTCTTGGTGCTGATGTGGGAAAAAATCCCCTGACTCTGCAGCAGCTGAGTGAGGCCCGGGAAGGTTGTGACCTCCGGAACGCTATTCATTTATCAGTTGTCGCAGAGGATGTGGTTTTCCCAAATTTACCAAGTGTTTTTTTTTTGCAGAGTTATTTAAATGAGCAAGACTCTTTTTAAGAGGACCTGTGCTTACTGGACGCGGCAGAACTATTAAAGTGTCTTTGTCAGTATTTTTTACAGATTCTGAAGGAACGGCATTTCAGTGTTAAGGGCGGGAGAGCTAAATAATCAGTGTTTATTATAAATTCCTTTTCTAACAGGTTACCAGAGTCTGTACCCTTTCTGAATAATTTTGTTGGGGTGGTGGTTTTTGAGATTTCTGGTGAAACATTTTTGTCTCTTAGGCTTTGCACAAGTCACCCAGAAAAGTCATATTTTATGAAATGTCATGTAGTTTTGAGAGGCCTACTTGAGGTTAAATTTACCAATGTATATCATCTAGGAGTCAAAGAAAAGCTCCTGGTTTTCCCAGTCTCTCAGGCAATGCATATTTGTTTTCCCCAGTACCAGAAGGACTGGGGAGGGAAAATTTCCCTCCCTTTCATTACCGGTGTGGGGAAGCACTCTGGAATCATTAAGTCATGTTTCTACGTGAGGATGGTGATTTTTTCCCCAGCGGTGTTTTTTTTCTCGGTTTCAGAAAAAATTTTTGGCTAATATGAAGGTCGATGGCACTAGTGCACCAGTCTGCCCCGTCCGCCTCAGAACAGCATTCCGACATCTTAATAAGGAATCATTCAGGACCCTGTACACCGTGTACGTTAGGCCCTATTGGAGTATGCGGCACCAGTTTGGAACCACAACCCAGCCAAGCACGTGAAGAAACTAGAGAAAGTTTTAAAGGTTGCAACAAACTAGTCCCAGAGCTAAAGGGGATGTCCTACGAGGAAAAGGTTAAAGGAAATCAACCTGACGACACTGGAGGACAGGAGGGAAAAGGGGGGACATGATAACGACATACAAAATACTGAGAGGAATTGACAAGGTGGACAAAGAAAAGGATGTTCCAGAGATTGGACAAAAGTAACAAGGGGGCACAGTTTTGGGAAACTGAAACACAGATGAATCACAGGGATGTTAGGAAGTATTTCTTCAGCCACAGAGTAGTCAGTAAGTGGAATAGTTTGGGAAGCGATGTAGTGGAGGCAGGATCCATACATAGCTTTAAGCAGAGGTATGATAAAGCTCACGGGTCAGGGAGAGTGACCTAGTAGCGATCAGTGAAGAGGCGGGGCCAGGAGCTCGGACTCGACCCCCGCAACCTCAACTAGGTGAGTACACACACACACACACACACACATATATATATATATATATATATATATATATATATCATGGAGATTCATCAGGAGATATTGGCATAATAAATACACACCTTGGATGTCTTGGAGGTGTATAATTAAGAGAGTCTTGAGAACCCAGGCCTTGCTTTGTCCAGTCTGTGCCTAGTGGGGAACTGAGAGAGAAACCTGTAGCTGGCTGCTCACATGTGAGGGATCTCGTGACATCACAAGTAGAGGGAAGCATATCTTTAAAGTAGCTGATATCTATCTATACACATGTACTGCACAAGTAACACTGTTGACAGCTCGGTGATGCTGACGTATGGCGTCTACAACATACAGCTAACTTAAACCCATTAATGACTGTATGCATTATGGCTCTGGGCTGATTGTATGCAATATCAATGTACTAAGCAATTGAACATAAGGAACTATACGTAAGGATGATGATTGTAATATATTACAAATTATAATGTATCACAAATCATTGTAAATGATTGAATCAATGATGATGCATTTTAACAAAACAGATCAACAAAGAGAAAGAGAAGGGGTTCGATCTTTATTCATGTGATCTATAGACTTTGAAGAAATATATTTACAAAGAAGAAAGTATTTAACAGAAAAGGCAGACTGGGTGCATGTAAGTCTTTTACTGTTAATTCTCAGAATTCAGAGAGAACGTGAACACAAAAAAAAAATAATCATCAATAAGCTGACAGAGTAGATGCACCGTTGAAACACATTTTATACTGTATTAATCATCTATAGAGATTATTTACATTGAACCCCAACTCTGCTAGGTTGAGATTTACATATGGGGGATTAAATTCTGTTGCAACAGCTAATACATAATGTGGTTGAGGAGAATCTGAATTGGTATTTATAACTGAAACTTGAGGATTCCTCCGAATCTGAAAACTGAGACTGGTTCTGGTTATTCTGAGAACCAATACCCCTACTGCCTCTCTTGGTTCTACGGTAGAAACGACCATGGAAGGATCTGTAGTACCTACTATTAAAGAGAGCATTACACTCAGATGTATCATGTCCATGTATTCTGTGGAAAGTGCAGTACGGCAGGTTGGTTTAAAAGTTATATTCAGTGCGAGGCTTTTTACTTTGACGACTCGTACAATTAGCTGCAGTGTGACCTCGGTAACCACAGTTATAACTAATTCTAGTACTATAGTTACTGAATGCACTTCGAGCACTACGAGCACAGTAACTTCTCGTTACACTGGCCTTGGACAACTGATGTGACTGACTTTTATCAGGACCTTTCGTTGTTACACAAAGCGAAAGGGTGCTGAAGGATTCATAGAATGTTAATGTAGGATTGACGGACGGGAAAGTACCAGGAGCACACATGGAACATGCATGAACAAGGACTGCTAGCGATTCCATATTCACAGTTGGAGGATTTGAGTTATAAGCATATAAGGAGGCAGGTGGCATTAATTTCTTGGGAGCACCAAAAGCTGCCAATATACCAGATTCTGCAGTTGCATGTTTACACTCTTCAGATGAAGATTGTACTGCTTTAATGAATGATAAAAGTTTCGATAATCGAATCGCAAAGTCATTTGATGATTCACCTGACATAGGTGTTGCAATCACTATTTCCTTAAGGATGATATACGGATCAGAATCTGTCACTGAAACAAGAAAAGAATGGATCAAATTCTCATACTCTAACCACTTAGTAAAAGTCTCAGAGTCACGCACGGTAAGAAGGTTAACGATGTTTACAGCAGAATAAGAACTAGCAAGACTTCCTAGCTCTAGAACGGATGACAATAAACCATGCTTCAAGATTATTTAGCTTGCCATCGAATAAATGCAAAGCATCTAGAGAGTCACGTGAAAAACTAAATTGTCTTGGAGTCAGATGTGGTCTATCAGTCGGTAAGGGACCAATAGGATTTTGCACAGGTACAACAATGGCCTGACCGACGTTATTCACTGAGGCACTGATGGCATTGCTCAAATTATTATTATTATTATTATAATCAAAAAAGAAGCGCTAAGCCACAAGGACTATACAGCAGGCATTGCTCAAAGATAGTTCAGACATGATTTCTGAGAAATTGACAATGAAAGCCAAGAATAATGAGAGAAAAGTATATGACACAAAGTTAACTTAAATTGCAATTAAAGATGCTTAACTAATTCTGCATAAATAAAAATTATAAGACACACTGAATGAGAAAAAAAAAACTCACAGAAGTTTTCTTGGTAAAGATACCGGAAATACTGTAACTTGAATTAATTTCAAAAGTGAGTTGACTTTACTCTCAATTCAATAAAAAGAATTTGCTAATAAAATTGTAGATCAAGGCAAAAATAATAAAATAAAATCAATAAATTGTATGCAAATGCAGATATGCTGGGAAAATAAATGTCCTAAATATAACACGAAAACAAAAAATATTATGCAATGATAAACGCAAAATAAAATAAGATAAAAAACAAGACAGTCTATTAGTAATATATTGAGAACATTGCACTGGATTATCTTTTGAAAATACTTATTAGTTACTGAAAAAACAGAACACAGGAATAACAGAGTACAAATGCAGGACAAACAAATTGCACAATTAAAATAATTAGTCAATGTATCAATAAAAATTGCACACACAGAAAAATATAGCTTAGAAAGATAATAAAACATCAAGAAATAACTTGTTTGAACATTTAAGTGTTAATCTCAAGTAAGCAAAACAAATTACTTAAAAAAGAGCAATGATAATACTTAAGGAATTATACTAAGAGTGAATTTGTTCAAAGAATTATCAGTGATACAAGATACAGAACTGGGAATTAAACACTTACAAAGCTGCAGATAAAACATCAATGTTCACTCACTACACTTATTGTGTAAGTTTTCACGGACTGTGGTCTTGCTTTGAAAAAAAAATTAGTTAATTGTCATGCTTGGCATACAAGAAATGGCACTACGGCTGCCAAAGTTGAAACAAATGAGACACTGCATATATAAAATATTTAACACAAAAATAATGGTACACAGGATGAAAATGGTAATTTAGCAGATTAGAGAAAGAGTAATTAATGAAACAAATCACAGAATTAGCAGAGAAACACAGGAAAATGCAATGAAAATATGTCAAAACACAAGAAAAATAATAGTACATAATAAGATAGATTTCATAACACTTAAAGAACACAAATGGTAAACATATACAGTTCACAAGGAGTGAATGATTGATAAATTAAAAAAAAATACTCCACACAACAGACAAATAATAATAAAACGTGTACAAGAGAAAATATTACTTTAGGTTGGAGAGAATTGGAAATAATAACAAACATATAAAAAATTCAACTAAAAAATGAACGATAATACGGCAGTGGGAAATATTTTGAGATCAACGAGTCACATGTAACACGCGGAAGTTAAGAACAAAAATGTACACTAGGACACAAGAGTCTCTAACAACAAAAAATCACTGTACATATGGGAAATGTCTCGACACACGTAAATGTATATATAAAGGTGTCTTGACACACTCACACGTAGTGACCAGTGAAGAGGCAGGGCTAGGAACTATGGATCGACTCCTGCAGCCACAATTAGGTGAGTACAATTAGGTAGTACACACACACAACACAACACACACACACACACACACACACACACACACACACACACACACACACACACAATTGTAGCAACAAAATGCAAGGAGGCAGATGAGAGGTATGTTCCCAAGGGAAACAGAAATAATGGGAAGAACATAACGAGTCCTTGGTTCACCCAATGGTGTAGGGAGGCAAAAACTAGGTGTACTAGAGAATGGAAAAGGTACAGAAGACAGAGAACTCAGGAAAATAAAGAAATCAGCCGAAGAGCCAGAAACGAATATGCACAGATAAGAAGGGAGGCTCAGAGACAATATGAAAATGACATAGCATCAAAAGTAAAGACTGACCTGAAGCTGTTGTACAGCCACATCAGGAGGAAAACAACAGTTAAGGACCAGTAATCAGACTGAGGAAGGTGATGGGGAATTCACAAGAAACGACCGAAAAGGGTTTGTCAGGAGCTCAACACAAGATTTAAAGAGGTATTTACAGTGGAAACCAGTAGGACTCCAAGAAATCAGAACAGGGGGGCACACCAGCAAGTGCTGGATGAGGTACATATAACCAAGGAGGAGGTGAAGAAGCTGCTATGCGAACTTGACACCTCAAAGGCGGTGGGACCAGACAACATCTTTCCATGGGTCCTTAAAGAGGGAGCAGAGATATTGTGTGAGCCATTAACAAAGATCTTCAACACATCATTTGAAACTGGGCAACTCCCTGAGGTATGGAAAATGACAAATGTAGTCCCAATTTTTAAAAAGGGAGACAGACATGAGGCACTAAACTACAGACCTGTATCACTAACGAGTATAGTATGCAAGGTCATGGAGAAGATCATCAGGAGGAGAGTCGTGGGGCACCTGGAAAGAAACAAGTGTGTAATTGACAACCAGCACGGTTTCAGGGAAGGAAAATCCTGTGTCACAAACCTACTAGAGTTTTATGACAAGGTGACAGAAGTAAGACAAGAGAGAGAGGGGTGGATCGACTGCATATTTTTGGACTGCAAGAAGGCCTTCGACACAGTTCCTCACAAGAGGTTACTGCAAAAGCTAGAGGACCAGGCACACATAACAGGAAAGGCACTGCAATGGATCAGAGAATACCTGACAGGGAGGCAACAACGAGTCATGGTACGCGACGAGGTGTCAGAGTGGGCGCCTGTGACAAGCGGGGTTCCACAGGGGTCAGTCCTAGGACCTGTGCTGTTCTTGGTATATGTGAACGACATAACGGAAAGGATAGACTCAGAAGTGTCCTTGTTTGCAGATGTGAAGTTAATGAGAAGAATCAAATCGGACGAGGATCAGGCAGGACTACAAAGAGACCTGGACAGGCTACAAGCCTGGTCCAGCAACTGGCTCCTTGAATTTAACCCTGCCAAATGCAAAGTCATGAAGATTGGGGAAGGGCAAAGAAGACCGCAGACACAATATAGTTTGTTTAGAAAGACACGTAAGCAAACACTATAACATATTTATTAGAAAACGTTTCGGTCCTGGGACCTTGATCACTTCTAACATACAGGATAGGATAGGACTCACAGGTAAGGACCCACGAGGGGCGAGGGGCAAGTGGGGACAGTGCGAAGAATAGACGGTGAGAGGAATGTCTTGAGTCGAAGAGAGAAGAGTCAGGACTAGACCCAACTGCTAAGCCTGGATAACAATGACGAAAGACGATGTAGAGACAACAAGAACTCTGTAGGAGCTGACTGCAACTTGCTGGATGGAAGATTGCTGCTTCTTGATGGTGATTGGTGGCTGCAGGCGACAAGGGAGGAGCTCAACGTTGATTGGTCATTTCATAATGGCTTGGTGGTTATCTAGAATTATGGCGTTTTTTCTTAACAAAGTAATTTTCCGTAGTGTGCTGATCCATTTTCAAGTCGTTTAAAGCGTTGGGTAGGTATTATCATGAGCCGAGTTAACAAGCGTCGATATCGAGGGTCTTGGAGACATGTGTCAATATGCTTTATAAGGTGTGCAAGTTCACTTTTATGATCAACGTCAGGATGTTCAACAAACTTGACTGTTTTATGGATGAGGTGAGATTTGAGTTCAGCTGGCTCCATGTCTTGAGGATAATTTGCTGTGGTATAGAAAGATATATCACCCCAATTAAGATACTTGTCGGTATCTTCATCTGGTACAGTATTGGATCTTGGGTCTTGGGATGGTAGTTTTTGTACTGGTGAATGTACATTTTCCACTTCAACTTCTTCTTCTTCTTCTTCATCTTCAATGGACGAATGAGAGGATGTTTCTGGTGGAAAGGCTTCTGATTGGTCGGTTTCTTTGAGGAGTGGAGGCGATGGAGACTTCTCATTGGACGTTGCTGGAGTGACGTCACTAGGTGTTGGTGGTGTTGGAGCTGCTGATGCAGAAGTGTTGATTAGGTCCTTGGTAAATTTGAGTATTTCTTCCGAAGGTGGAGATGCTGGGAATATAAATGATGGCATATTATTGAGTGCAAATAACTCGTTGATGGTAGAGTTAAAAGATCCAGGTACAGCCATATTCTGCATGTGAGCGTATAGTAGACAGTAGTGGATCTTTGTTACGTCACAAGCTGGAGGAGTGATGATGGTGGAGGCTGGCTGAGTAGTAGCTTGAAGTAATTTCGTAGTATTAGCTTGGATCTTTGCAATTGCTGCATACGTTGGTGTGTTGCTAGTAGGTTTTTTCTTTGCTGCTTCTTGTGTTTTCTTCACAATATCCTTACGTGTAGGACATTTTGCTGCCAGTGTATGGTGGTCGTTGCTCTTGCAGTTTAAGCACGATGGTTGTGGTGGAGTAGCAATGGTGCAGGAACTGAAGGTGTGTCCCTCACTACCACATGTAGTGCAGAACTTCTTGTCTTTTACTGGACATGCTTTGGTGGTGTGATGGTAAGAATAACAGTTCCAGCAATGTTGGATGTACTGATATCTCTCTGCTTCGATGTAGGTTGGACTGATGAAGTAGTAGTAAACAGCAAGACCTTCGTTCAGAGCAGTGGCAGCCATGTTAACGTCGGTGAAGGTGACCTTGAGCATGGACGATGCATTCGGGATTTTTGTGATGCTGTCAACAGTAGCCCAAGTATTTTGCGTCTCGATGGATGTCTTGAGTTCTGCAGGTGATTGAGATGTCAGAATCTTGTCTAGTTTTTTAAGGAATACTGATTTCCTGGCCTTGAGGGCAGGAGATGACATAACAGTAAACCCTTGAGCAGTAAGTGTAGTGGTGGCATCTGTAGTGAGTAGCTTCTCTGCTTCAGCATCATCGTGACACACAACAATAAATGCTTCTTTCAGAGACAAAATAGCGTTGAATTTAACTTGCAGTGTTCCTTGAACAGCAGTTGCAAGAGCAATCTTCGTTGAATCATCAACGGTACCACTTGTTGGCTTGATCTTGACACGATTTGCGTAGCTCATCGTGCATGAAGGTGAAGACGACGCTGGTACAGGTTCCCCTCCCCAACGGGGATCGCAGGGATAGAGTAGGGAAGACTTCACCCAGCTACAAGAGTGCAGAGGCCAACTGTCTGCCCAGGGGCAGGCAGCTAGCTACGCACCAAGTCCTGGAGCGGGATGAAATCATGTGACTCCTGTGTTGTTGGGTTGGTGCTGCTTAAGTATCATGTATGCCAATGTTTTTGAAATTTTGTAGTTGGCATACATGATACTTGAGCAGCACCAACCCAACAACACAGGAGTCACATGATTTCATCGTCTACTGGTCCTCATCATAGACAGAGGTTGTTTTGATAAGAACCTGCCTCGCATGGGCCAGTAGGCCTTCTACAGTGTTCCTCCATTCTTATGTTCTTATGACATTCCTCAGGTCACGTGCGTCACATCTCACTCTCCGCCTATATATATAATGTCTTTCTACCTCTGTATGTTAGAAGTGATCAAGGTCCCAGGACCGAAACGTTTTCTAATAAATATGTTATAGTGTTTGCTTACGTGTCTTTCTAAACCAACTTGTCGGTATTTATTACCAAGGTTTATACCACAATATAGTTTAGATGGCCAAAGACTGCAAACCTCACTCAAGGAAAAAGATCTGGGGGTGAGTATAACACCGAGCATATCTCCTGAGGCGCACATCAATCAGATAACTGCTGCAGCATACGGGCGCCTGGCAAACCTACGGATAGCGTTCCGATACCTCAGTAAGGATTCGTTTAAGACTCTGTATACCATCTACGTCAGGCCCATACTGGAGTATGCAGCACCAGTTTGGAATCCACACCTAGTCAAGCACGTCAAGAAATTAGAGAAAGTGCAAAGGTTTGCAACAAGACTAGTCCCAGAGCTACGGGGATTGTCCTATGAAGAAAGGTTGAGGAAATCGGCCTGACGACACTGGAGGACAGGAGGGTCAGGGGAGACATGATAACGACATATAAAATACTGCGCGGAATAGACGAGGTGGACAAAGACGGGATGTTCCACAGATGGGACACAGACACAAGAGGTCACAATTGGAAGTTGAAGACTCAGATGAATCAAAGGGATGTTAGGAAGTATTTCTTCAGTCATAGAGTAGTCAGGCCTTGGAATAGCCTAGAAAGTGATGTAGTGGAGGCAGGAACCATACATAGTTTTAAGGCGAGGTATGATAGAGCTCATGGGGCAGGGAGAGAGAGGACCTAGTAGCAATCAGCGAAGAGGCGGGGCCAGGAGCTGTGACTCGACCCCTGCAACCACAAATAGGTGAGTACAAATAGGTGAGTACAATTGTTCAAGACTGTACAACGTGTACGTCAGGCTAATACTGGAATACGCAGCACCAGTTTGGAACCCGCTCCTGGTCAAGGACATCAAGAAATTAGAGAAAGGTTAGCAACAAGACTAGTCCCGAAGCTAAGGGGAATGTCCTAGGAGAAGTGGTTAAGGGAAATCGACCTGACAACAATGGAGGACAGGAAAGAAAGGGACAACATGATAACGACATATAAAATACTGAGAGGAGGTGTGACTAAGAAAGTGGATAGGGACAGGTTGTTTGATAGCTGGGACACAGTAACAAGGTGTTACAATTGGAAGTTGAAAACTCAGATGAGTCACATGATGTGAGGAATTTTTTCTCAGTCATACAGTTGTCGGGAAGTGGAACAATCTGGAGAGTGATGTAGTGGAGGCAGGGTCCATACATAGCTTCAAGAAGAGGTATGGTGAAGCTCTGGAGCAGAGACAGAGTGGACTAGTAGCGACCAGTGAAGAGTCGGGGCCAGGAGCTATGAATCGACCCCTCCAACTACAAATAAGTGAGTACATACACACCCACACACTAGTCCACTCTGTGACCGGCATTTCGCGTTTCGTCTACTAAAATCCTCTGTACAGTACATATTCAATCACTGCTTTTTCTTATCATTATCCTGTTAAGAAGAGTATTCTTGTTAATCTCGGTGCTCCTCGCAGCTGTGATTTTCAATTTCTCGACTATGAAATTAAAACAGTTATCAGGCCATTCTTGCGTCTAAACTGCCCTACCAGTTTCATAAACTCTGCCTACTCCTATGCTAAACGAGTTTCTTTTCTCCTAAACCCATTACTTCAGCAAATCCCTCGTGTACTTTGCCTTCCATATATTTCTGTTTCAATATCTTATTAACATCCACCCTCCTCTCGATATCAAGCTTGCATTTCACCAGACTAATATACTTCTTAACAGTCTAGTTCATACCACGGTTAATGGTATTTTCTGTGTCTGTTTCATTTCCTGCTTCAGCTACCACCTTCAATACCTTGGTGAAAATGGCCGCTCTCTTAATGATAGCCTTATAGAACACAAAACAGTGTTCACTTTACTGACACTAACAACGTTCTTTACTCTCATGGTACAGCTCATAATAATCCATATACTAAATAGTAAACCTATCTACTCTTTTAGCCTTTTATAGACGTCGTCTTGTTCAGTCGGCCTTATTCACATTCCAAACACGAATAATAGTTCCTGTTAATTTTCAATAGATACATATTTTTCTCAATTATTTTGTTAGATGTTTTAATATTCAGAACACTTATGACTTAAACTGACCTTTGCCTTCTCTCCCTCTGCGTGGTTATGGCACAATAACTTGCTCTCAACATCACCTACCAGGATAAACACCAACAAACCTGATGTACTTAAATACATATCTGCAGAGGAATAGGAAGAAGAGGCAAAAGGAGCAAATTTTCTTTTAAATACTGAGGTGCCACTTCACTCAAAGATGACATTTCACCCAGCCAGGTGCTACCTAAGGTAACTCAGTCAGGCAAAATACACTATAGGAGACCTATTGGTAAATGTACCCATTTTCAATGACGTCTACTTGTCCGCACTTTTAATAATAAATAATGGTAAAGGTTGTCCAATACGATGGTAAACTGCAAATAATTCAAACCTCTAAATAAATTATATCGAATAAATAAGCAAGAAAATCGTGTATAGGATATTCAAATCAAACATATCAGGCTATAAGCTAATAAAAAGATAAGAAAGGAACATTGCAGTAGACTCATTCCATGAATGTGACTCCAAAGTCCTACCACACACACATATATTCGAGAGGAGTTGGAAATGAATGATTGTCCAGGGCAACTGGTGTCAGTTGCTGGCTGGACAAGCACTGTAAGGAAAATGCAGTAACATTCATAGACAACTGGGTCCTCTTCTATGACAGAAATGACATGTATGCCAGGGATGGGGTTCACTTATCTAGGTTTTGGGTGGGAGCACTGGCCAACGCAGTGGAGGCAGCTGTTAGGTCTTTAAACTAGAAATAAATAGTGGTCCCATTATTGGAAGTAGGTCAGGCCTCGGATTTAGCGAAGGAGTTGCAGAAGATGTATCGATCTGCAGCTGTTGAAGACGTTGTCAGAAGTCAGTTGGGTGATAAATGAGATACATATATTCATCAAAGACACATGTTGAAGAACAAGCTTTTATTGGCATCAAGCTTCGCTCGTGTGACTTGATAAAGCTCTACACGGAACGAAGCATAGTCTCAAGAAAAAATTATTTTTCTGCATGTGTTTTATCCGAACTGAAATTTTCAGCTAGGCTTCTGTTCATTCACGAGCATTTCTGTAGACTTGTAATTTGATCTTTCTCGTGACTCCAGGGAAGAAGCGAGACTACTTCGTATCCATGCATCAGGAAGTGGGTACAGAGAACAGCGTACCCTGCCTGCGTGTGAACCACTACCCACCCGTAATTTCCACACTACCCGAGGGCACCACTACCTGCTTCAGTGCCCACACTGACTACACCACGTTCACCTTTATCTTTCTGGATAACATGGGTGGCCTTCAGGTAGGCTCATGGATGAGAAAATATTGTCCACCGTGTCGGTACTCTGTACCCATCCATATATTTTGTTTTTATTTCATTTTTTTTATTAACACACTGGCCGATTCCCACCAAGGCAGGGTGGCCAGAAGGGTGCTTTACACTACAGTTTTTAAACTGCAACATTAACACTCCTCCTTCAGAGTGCAGGCACTGTACTTCCCATCTCCAGGACTCAAGTCCGGCCTGCCGGTTTCCCTGAATCCCTTCATAAATATTACTTTGTTCACACTCCAACAGCATGTCAAGTATTAAAAACCATTTGCCTCCATTCACTCCTATCAAATACGCTCACGCATGCCCGCTGTAAGTCCAAGCCCCTCGCACACAAAACCTTCTTTTCCCCCTCCCTCCAACCTTTCCTAGGCCGACCCCTACCCCGCCTTCCTTCCACTACAGACTGATACACTCTTGAAGTCATTCTGTTTCGCTCCATTCTCTCTACATGTCCGAACCACCTCAACAACCCTTCCTCAGCCCTCTGGACAACAGTTTTGGTAATCCCGCACCTCCTCCTAACTTCCAAACTACGAATTCTCTGCATTATATTCACACCACACATTGCCCTCAGACATGACATCTCCACTGCCTCCAGCCTTCTCCTCGCTGCAACATTCATCACCCATGCTTCACACCCATATAAGAGTGTTGGTAAAACTATACTCTCATACATTCCCCTCTTTGCCTCCAAGGACAAAGTTCTTTGTCTCCACAGACTCCTAAGTGCACCGCTCACCCTTTTCCCCTCATCAATTCTATGATTCACTTCATCTTGTTTTTATATGCAACTAATTTTATGTTGTTACATAACATGTTTATGCTCTACCAGGAAGCATTAGAGGAAAATTATGATAACATTTCGATTCGTCCTGGATCATGATTCATGTTATGATAAAGCGAGAAATTTGCAGAGTGGACCGAGAGACAGGTTGAGAAGTAGCAGCAGCAGTAGTAGTAGTAGTAGTAGTAGTAGTGTAGTAGTAGTAGTAGTAGTAGTGTAGTAGCAGTAGTGTAGTAGTAGTAGTAGTAGTGTAGTAGTAGTAGTAGTGTAGTAGTAGTAGTAGTGTAGTAGTAGTAGTAGTCAGTAGTATGTAGTAGTAGTAGTGTAAGTAGTAGTGTAGTGTAGTAGTGTAGTATGTAGTGAGTAGTAGTAGTAGAGTGTAGTAGTAGCAGTAGAGTTAGTAGTGATAGTAGTAGTAGTAGTAGTGTAGTAGTAGTAGTAGTAGTAGTAGTAGTTTAGTAGTAGTAGTAGTGTGAGTAGTAGTAGTAGTAAGTGTAGTTAGTAGAGTATGTGTATAGTAGTAAAGTAGTGTATAGTAGTAGCATAGTGTAGTATAGTAGTAGTATAGTAGTAGTAGTAGTAGTGTAGTAATAGTAGTAGTAGTAGTAGTGAGTAGTAGTAGTAGTAGTGTAGTAGTAGTAGTAGTATAGTAGTAGTAGTAGTATAGTAGTAGTAGTAGTATAGTTAGTAGTAGTAGTAGTTAGTAGTAGTAGTAGTAGTAGTAGTAGTATGTGTTAGTAGTAGTAGTAGTAGTAGTAGTAGTGTAGCAGTAGTAGTAGTAGTGTAGTAGTAGTAGTGTAGTAGTATGAGTAGTAGTAGCGTAGTAGTAGTAGTATAGTAGTAGTAGAGTAGTAGTAGTAGTAGTTATAGTTAGTAGTAGTTAGTTAGTAGTAGTAGAGTAGTAGTTAGTAGTAGTAGTAGTAGTAGTAGTAAGTAGTAGTAGTAGTAGTAGTATGTAGTAGTAGTAGTAGGTAGTGTAGTAGTAGTAGTAGTTAGTAGTAGTATGTATAGTAGTGTAGTAGTAGTAGTAGTGAGTGTAGTAGTAGTAGTAGTAGTGTAGTAGTAGTAGTATATAGTAGTATTGTGTAGTAGTAGTGTAGTAGTAGTAGTAGTGTATTAGTAGTAGTAGTAGTAGTAGTAGTGTAGTAGTAGTAGTAGTAGTGTAGTAGTAGCAGTAGTAGTAGTGTAGTGGTAGTAGTGTAGTAGTAGTAGTAGTGGCGTAGTAGTAGTAGTAGTAGTAGTGTAGTAGTGTAGTAGAAGTAGTAGTAGTAGCGTAGTAGCAGTAGTAGTAGTGTAGTAGTAGCAGTAGCAGCAGTTGTAGAAGTACTAGTAGTAGAAGTAATAGTAACTGTAGTAGTAGATGAACTAATAATTGATTAAGGAAGTCGTAGTAGTCGTAGTCGCAGTAGTAGTAGTGTAATTAGAGATATAGGTTGTAGTACTAGTAGTAATAAAAAATAGAAGTATTAGGAAACTTTGGTGAAATTAGTCTCCCGCTTTCTGACAAATTTAAAGAATACAAAAAGTGTCAGACTCGCTGAGAGTCATGATTCAGGAGATAACAGAGTCATTGTATACAAAGGTCCTCTGCTAAAACTCTAAACATCGTCTAGTCTTCATAAACGCCCTCTTGTTGAATGGGACCTTATACGCAACATTCCTAACATGAATTTTTGTTTTTGTAGATGTCTGCCTTTCTCAATACGTTTGAAGAGCTCTCATTTTCAGAACATTCGTGACGTAACCTAACCTCACCTTCTTTTTGCAGTGTCTTACGTATTTTCTCCGACATTACTGTCTTCTGACTTTCTCTTTGCCTATTATTTCTAACCTTGCATAAACCAGTAGACCAATCGCTGTGCTCCTCTTTTCTGTTTTGCTTCTTTATTACTGAGTCCTTCTGGGACTAGTGTTCGAGGGTTTGATCATCTGCTTCTCTCCCACCGTAACATACAATATCCCTTTACAAACACAACTGTTTTTTACCACGGCTAGAACAAACCCTGTCACTAATTCAGATGCTACTAATACTGCTAAAACTACATGTATTACTAGTACTCCTAGTACTATTATATCACTACGGCCACTACAAAACGACCAATCATCTCTCAGGTAAGGAGAAAGCGGGAAAGTGGAGATAGGCGAAGAATAGCGTCGGAGAGGAGTGTCTTTAGTTGTAGCAACAGAGCCAGGGTATAACCTAGCAGCGGAACTCTGGATGACGATAGATATCAACATTCAGTATGTGAACAGCTGATAGGAGCACTTCATGAGTTTAACTTGCAGTCTTATATGGAACAATCATTCTTAAAGTGTTTAAACACTTCTTTCGTTATTAACATTAAACATACGTTAACATACTAATACATTAAAGAATGTATAAGTAATGTGGAAAATATTGTGCATTTTCTGAAATTATAGTGCATTTTAACATGTAATTTAATGAAATACATTATTATTGGTTAAAATTAATTTGGGAATTAAAAAGAGAACCAGCAAGATAAGTAACGTCGGGTGGGGGAGGACGTCATATTGGAATTGGAGAAACAAGACGACACTGAAATTTGAGGGAATTATTCACAGGTTTTGGAGGCTAAATGGGGTTTAATTAAGCCTCCCAAATAGGAGTACGAAGAATCGGAGTTACAGTCCTGCCGAATGTGCGAAAGCAGCGACTTGGCAAGACTTGGAAATTAGATAGAAAAAGGGGGATTATAAGGAGCAATCAACTCCCACAGCTAAGATGTTGAACTTTTGGCCAGTTAGGTTCCTCATGTCTAGGCAGGGGTTGTGAGTGACCTAGCTGCACCAAGCGACCTCCACACAAATTTGGCGAGTGGTGGTAACAAATATTTTTTTCTCATATGATGTATTAATACAGGTATCCCCCCTCCCTTTCCCTTTCCCTCATTATATCCCAATTATACAGTCCACATAATTTTTAATGTAAATATTAATATCAGAATTACTGGGTTGTGTTTTATAAAATTTTAAAATTAATATTTATAGGTTCAGAGTAACTTGTGGGATTGTATGAGGGTAATGGGTGTCGCAGGGAGACATTCGTCTTGTGACTTAGTGTGTCTCAAAATATTCCTACATGCCTCAGAGTTGTAGCAATTGGTAAGAAATAGTTATCTTTGTTGCATTCATTAAATTACTGGTATGAATATAATGAGGTTCATGCAGGCAATTAAATCCCCTACAAGTATGTATAACATAGTTATGGAATGACAATGACGCTCATTTTTTTTTTTTTTACCCAGGTTCATATGTCCTGGGATGATATGTGTTAATTACAGGTAAATATTTTCTTGTTTCAAGAATATATAGAAGCTTTTACTCAACAAACATCATTTGGCAATGACTTGGACTTTGAATATTCACGATAAAAACACAAAATGCCCATCAAGGCTTCAGTTAAATGATAACAGTTTAAACAATTATATACTAAAATATGTCCCTCTCACACCCACTAGGAGGGTGAGTCATGTATTTTCTCGGATCAAACCTGATTGCCTCCCATCCTCTATGAGATCTATGAACCCTACGGGTTCAAGGATATCTTAGGAACATAATATTTAAAAGTGTTAATCTCTCTATGCATCTTCACTGAAAGTTTGCATTAAACTATGTTTCGAAGACTCAGAGTTCTTTCTTAGTATTCAGATAAGCTGCAGATTGAATTATCTAAGCACAATCGTCAGGCATTAAACCTAATAAGCTACATTTCCCCCTGAAGGTTTGTGAGCAAGACGGGAAGTGGCTGGATGCTGAACCCATCCCAGGCACCATCCTCATACTGGCCGGAGACTTTCTCAAGTGCTACTCAGACAACAAGGTGGTCGCTGCGGTGAGGTGCACTGCATATTGCTGAATAACAGAGAAAGATCATTAGGGAGAAAAAACACTCAAGTTGCAGAGAAAGTTTTTATTTGAACAAAGTTTCGTAGTGTTTAAAGCTATACACAGATCAGGCCAAAACGTTTTCCTCATAAAAGTCTGTTCTGAAACGAGTGTCTCATCCCCCTAAGTTGTTGGCAGTGTTCCATAATCTAAAACGTTAGTCAAACTTGAAAAGAACAATGATCGACGTGGTCCGTCTTTATTATTATTATTATTATTATTATTATTATTATTATCATTTAATATTATCATTCTGATAATTATTCTTATTCTTCATATTATTATTACTTTCACCATCAGTATTATCATCATCATATGCGTTTGGTCTTTTTTCCTAAATAAGCCCCAAACAACATTCAATTATCAAAAAGGAAATTATCTACCCAACGTGCTGGGTGAAAAAAACAGTGATAGTACGTCTTACAACTCTCTCCAGTGTCGTCGGTAAGTTCCCTGAATCCCCCCATAAAACACACTCCTTAGCTCCGGGACTAGCCCTTATTACAAACCTCGCTCTTTCTCCAATTTTTTCAAAAGGGTAGACGGGTGAAAGGTCTGACGTACAGGGTGTCCCTTGTCGTGAATGACTCCTTATTTAATGTCGAAAAGCTTTTTTAGATTTCCCAATGGGGCTTTTTATCATTTTTTGGGGGTTAAATGTGGGGTCTCAGGAGATATGTTCTGTATGATACCCCCCCAAAGGTCTTTCCCCCCTTTATTGAATTTGCAGCCTTTCACCCCCGGGGCCCCCTTTCCCCCGAGCCTATACTCCGTCGGGGGTCTTTTTTGTCAACCAAGCTCAAAAACATTGATTTGGGTAGGGTTTAAACCCCCGGGACCCCAATTTCCATACCAGGTTTTACAGACCCAAATTTTTTAAACCTTTTCTGCTCCTTTCCCCGCTTGTATTATCTCATTATTTTCACGCTGTCTGCTAACAGGGACACTTTTGACCCCTTCCTTCGTCATGTCATTCAGGGTTAAACAAAAAACACACGACCGAAAGGGCGGATTTTTGGGGAAACACCCTCGCGACTTGAAACCCATTCCAACACCTCTTCACGACCTCACCTTTTCCCTTTCCCTTTTTAAGGCATGCCTTGACCCCTTGTTGGGGTTTTTTTGTTTTATTCCTGCTTGCCCCTCTAGTTTTTAATACCAGTCCTAGCGGGGAGGAAACGTTTCAAAAAGTCTTCCAAGAAATTACAATCTACCCCCCCTTTTCTCTCTCCCTTGTCTTACCCCCTGTTTCCTTGCCCGAAAAGAACTCCATAGATTCATACACAAAATTTTTTCACCCCTGCAGTTCTGCGGGAAATTGTCATGTAAAATTCCCACTTCATTCTGGGGCTCCCCATTCTTCTGATAATCTTCCCCCATAACCTTACTTACAACACAAGTCACGGGACATTTGGTTTCTATTTTAAAAACGCTCCCGTCTCTCCCTCACTTAAAAACTGGGCCCCTACATATGCTTTTCTTTCACATATTTGGAAAGTTCCCCTTTGGTCGATTGAATTGTTGAAGGGAATTTTTGCTAGCGGGACATACAGTAACCCTGCGCTTCCCCAAGGGGCCCCCGAGAGAAATATTTGGTTTCCCACTGCTTTCCCATGAATCACACTCACTTTTGCACTTCTTAAAAATTTTTTTTTAAAAAATTTTGGGGGTTTTTTTGTATTGTACCCACCCTTTTTGGGACGTTTTGTGGTTGCGTGTGGGTGGTGGTGTGGTTTTTGTGTTATTGTGTGTGTGTGTTTTTTGTTTTTGGTGTGTGTTGTTGTGGTGTTGTGTGTTGGGAGTCACCCGTTTGGTTGGGAGGGTAATTTTACACTCCTGTCCCCCCCTTTTTCACTGGCCGCTACTCGGGCACTCTTCCCCCCCCCCATGAGCTTTATCATACACTAAAAACACACCTAACTATTCCAAATTTCCCGCAACTCTGTGGATCATCTTTATCTTTTTAACTTCCAAATGTTTACCCCTTCTTGTGTGTCCCAAACTCGGAACATCCTGTCCTGTCCACCTTGTCGAATTTTTTCCCCAGTAATTTTTATGCCGTTTTCAATTTTTTTTCCCCCTTAACCCCTGTCTTCCCGGCTGTCAAGTTTTTTTTCCCTTAAAAATCTCTTCCCTAGGAGAGGTTAAAAGGGGCTTGTCCCCGTTGGGGAAACCTTTGGGACTTTCTCTAGGTTTTTTCCCCACATGCTTGGGGGGTTTAGGTTTCCAGACTACCTGGCCCAAGTAAAAAGCGTAAAAGGGTCCCGAATGAGTCCTTTTTTAATTTTTAAATGCTTTCTTTGGTTTGCCAGGCCCCCCGTATACCGCAGCAGTTAAATTGGGTTTATGTGCGCCCCAGGAGATTTCCCTGGGGAAAAACTCACCCCAAGATCCCAAAATTTCTGATCCGGTGGTTTGTTTTTGTGGTTTTTTGCAACACCAAAATGCAAGTCGGGGGGTAGATAGGGGGTTTTTTTGCAACACCCCAAAATGGGTGAGCCCGGTTGGGAGATAGTTTTTGCAAAACCAAAATGCGAGTCAGGTTTGGGAGATTTTGGGTGCTGCAACAAGCGAGGGCGGTGTTTAAAAATGGTTTCTGCAACACGCTGAGTAGGTTTTTAAAATTTGGGTTTCTGCAACACTTTCTTAGTCAGGTGGGAGATAGTGGTTGTTTCAAAAACTTTCTGAGTCCGGGGTAGAAAAGTGGTTGCGCAACACTGCTGAGCAGGTGTTAAAATTTGTGATGCTGCAACCCGCTGGGGTCCAGTGTTTAAAAGTGGTTGCTGCCCAAAACTGCTGATCAGGTGTTATATAGTGGTTGCTGCAAAAAGCGAAATCAGGTTTTATATAGTGGTTTTTTGCAACACTGCTAAATCAAATGGTTAAATAGTGGGTTTTTGCAAAACTGCGATTTAGGTGGTTTTTAAAAGTGGTTGCTGCAACACTGCGAGTCAGGTGGGAAAAAGTGGTTGCTGCAACACTGCGATTTAGGTTTATATAGTGGTTTTCTGCAAAAACTGCTGAGTCAGGTGGTTTAAAATGGTTTTCTGCAAACTGCTGAGTCAGGGTTTTTTAAAAAGGGTTGGGTGGGAACACTGCTTTAGTCATGGTTAAAAAAGGGGGTTTCTGCAACACGGGTGAGTCAGGTGGTTTAAAAAGTGGTTTTTCTGCAACACTGCTGAGTCAGGTGTTATATATGGTTTGCTGCAACAAAAGCTGAGTCAATTTTTTAATAGTGGGTTTCTGCAACAAAAGCTGAGTCAGGTTTATATAGTGGTTGCTGCAACACGCTGAGTCAGGTGTTAAAATAGTGGTTGCTGCAAAACTGCTGAGCAGGTGGGGGGAAAAGTGGTTGCGCAACACTGCGAGTCGGGGTTTTAAAAGTGGTTGCGGGAACACTGCTGGAACCGGGGTTTTATTGTGGTTGCTGCAAAAACGCTGGTTTAGGTTTTTTATATAGTGGTTGCTGGGAACACTGCTGAGTCAGGTGTTATAAGGGGTTGCTGCAACACTGCCGAGCAGGTTTTAATAGTTGGGTTTCTGCCCAAAACCCCCCCGAGTCAGGGGGTAGATAGTGGTTGCTCAAACTGCTTAGTCCCGGTGTTATATAGTGGGGTTTCTTTTTCAACACTGCTGAGTCAGGGGTTTTTATAGTGGTTTTTCTGCAAAAACTTTCCGATTTAAAGGGGTTATATAGGGGTTTTTTTCAAAACTGCTGAGGGCAGGTGGGTTTTAAAAGTTTGGTTTTCCTGCAACCCCTGCTGAGCCCGGTGGTTTTAAAAGTGGTTTTCTGCAACAAATGGGGAGTCAGGTGGTAAATAGTGGTTGCTGCAACACTGGGTGAGTCAGGGGTAATAGTGGTTCTGCAACACTGCTGAGGGCAGGGTTTTTATAGTGGTTGCTGCAACCTCTGAGTCAGGTTTTTATAAATTGTTTGGTTTTCGCAACACTGCTGAGTCAGGTGTTATATAGTGGTTGCGCAACACTGCTTTATCAGGTGTTAATAGTGGTTCTGCAACACTTCTTTAGTCCCGGTGGTAATAGTGGTTGCTGCAACACGCTGATCGGGGTTATATAGTGGTTTCTGCACACGGGGAGCAGGGTTATAATAGTGGTTGCTGCAACACTGCTGAGTCAGGTGGTAATAGGGGGTTTCGCAACCCTTTTTGAGTCAGGGGGGTAGATATTTGGTTTGCTGCAACACTGCTGATTCCCCGGTGGTAGATAGGTTGGGTGCAACACTGCTGATTTAGGGTTATATAGTGGTTTTCTGCCAAAACTGGGTGATCAGGTGGTTTTAAAAGTGGTTGCGCAAAACTGGGTGGGGCCCGGTGGTAATAGTGTTTGCTGCAAACACTGCTGAGTCCGGTGTTTTTATATGGGTTTCTGCAACCCCCTTTCAAATCAAGGGGGTTTTAAAAGTGGTTTTCCCGCAAAAACTGCGAGTCCCCTGTTATTGTGGTTGCTGCAACACTGCTGATCAGTGTTATAAGTGGGTTTCTGCAACACTGCTGAAATCAGTTTTTTAATTGGGTTTGCTGCAACACTGCTGAGCCCGGGTTTATATATGGGTTTCTGCAACACTGCTGAGTCCCGGTGTAAAAGTGGTTGCCTTTCAAAACTGCTGATTTAGGTGGTGATAGTGGGTTTCTGCAACCTGCGAGTCAGGTTTAATAGTGGTTGCTGCAACACTGCTGAGGGCCCGGTGTTTTAAAAAGTGGGTTTCCCGCAAAACTGCTGAGTCAGGGGGTTTTTAAAATGGTTGCTGCAAAAACCCGCTGAGTCAGGTGGTAGATAGTGGGGGGCTGCAACACTGCGAACCGGTGGTTTTAAAAGTGGTTTTTTTCAAAACTTTCCGATCAATGGTAAATAGTGGTTTCTGGCCCAAAAACTTCTGATTCAGGTTTTTAAATAGTGGTTTTTGCAACACTGCTGATCGGTGGTAAAAATTTGGGGGGCCCGCAACACTGCTGGAGGGGTTTAAAAGGGGGGCCCCGGCCCGGGGGGTTGCCCGCAACACTGCTGAGTCGGTGTAAAAGTGGTTTTTAGCAACACTGGCTGAGGGCAGGTTAATTTGTGGTTTCTGCAACCTGCTGAGTCAGGTGTTAAATATGGTTGCTGCAACCATTTTTTTCGAGTCAGGTGGGAGATAGTGGTTTCTGCAACACTTTCTGGGTCAGGTGGTGAAGTTTTTGCTGCAACACTGTGATCAAATGGTAATTAAGTGGTTGCGCAACACTGCAGAGTCCCGGTGGGAAATAGGGTAGCTGCAAAAACTGCTGATCAGGTGGGAATAGTGGTTGCTGCCCCCACTGCCCGATCAGGGGGTTTTTTAAAAGTGGTTTCTGCCCAAAACTGCTTTAAAAAAGGTTTTTTATATATGGTTGCTGCCAAAAAATGCGAGTCAAGGGGGTTTTAAAAATTGGTTGGCAACCCCCTTCTGAGTCCCTGGTTATATAGTGGTTGCTGCAACCCCTGCTGAGTCCCGGGTTAAATTTTGTGGTTCTGGGGGGGGGGGAAAACCCGCTGGGGGCAGGTGGTTTTAAAAGTGGGTTTTCTGCAACACTGCTTGAGTCAGGTGTTAAAATAGTGGTTGCGCAACACGCTGAGTCAGGGGTTTAAAAAGGGTTTCGCAAAACTGCGAGTCAGGGGTAATTTGTGGTTGCTGCAACAAAATGCTGAGTCAAAGGGGTGGTAATCGGGGTTTTTTCTGAAAAACCCGCGAGTCCCGGTGTTTTAAAATTTTGGGTTCTTTCAACCCTGCTGAGTCAGGTTTTTAAAAGTGGTTGCTGCAACACTGCGAGTCAAAGGGTTTTATAGTGGTTGCTGCAACACTGCTGAGCAGGTTTATATAGTGGTTGCTGCAACATGCTGATCAGGTGGTTTTTAAAAGTGGTTGTGCCAAAACTGCGATTTAGGTGGTAGATAGTGGTTTTCGGCAAAACTGCTTAAACAGTGGGAAAGTGGGTTGGGTGGGAAAACCCGCTGAGTCCCCGGGGGTAAAAATTGGGTTTTTCTGCAACACTGCTGGTCAGGTGGGAGATATTGGTTTTCTGCCCAAAACGCTGGGGGTCAGTGGGAGTTTGTTGGGTTTCCCCAACACTGCTGAGTCAGGTGGAAAATAGTGGTTGCTGCAACACGTTTCGTCAGGTGGTAGATAGTGGTTTCTGCAAACCCCCGGGTGAGTCAGTGGTAGACAATGGTTTTCTTCAACACTGCTGAGTCAGGTTTGGGAAAGGTTGCTGCAAAAACTGCGATTTAGGGGTAGAAGGGGGTTGTGCCAAAACTCGAGTCCCGGTGGTAGATAGTGGGGTTTCTGCAAAAAGCTGAAAATCAGGGGGGTTTAAAAATGGTTTCGGCAACACTGCTGATTTTAAAGGTGGTAGATATGGTTGCTGCAAAACTGCTGAGTCAGGGGGTTTTAAATGGTTTCTGCAACACTGCTGATTTAGGGGGTAAATAGTGGTTTGCCTTTCAACACTGCTGATTTAGGTTAAAGGGGTTTTCCCGCAACAAATGCTTAGGGCAGGTGGTTTTAAAGTGGGTTTCGCAACACTGCGATTCCAAGGGTAAATGTGTTGCTGCAACACTGCTGATCGAATGGGAGAAGTGGTTTCCCGCAACACTTTTCTTTAGTTTAGTGGTTTTTTTAAATGGTTCGCAAACAACTGGGCAGATGGGTAGACAGTGGTTTTTTTCAGCAACACTGCTGATCAGATTTGGGAACAGTGGTTCCCGCAACACTGCATAAACCCGATTTCTTTCAAAAACTTACAAAAAACATTTTTTCCCAACATTAATCCAGTGGAAATGGGGTAAACATTGATCCTCTTTTCTTTCCCCTTATTACTAAATTTGTGAAACCCGACCAAGGAGCACTCAAAATTATAAAGGGAATTTGGTTTCCAACAGGGGCAACTCCCCTTTAAAAATTTTAAAATTTTTTCCTTTTAAGAAAACATAAAAACACCCTTTTATTTTTAAAATTTAAATGTCTGACCCCCAAAAAAACTCACATTATGTGAATCCCGAAACCCCAGAGCACCAAATAAAATGTTGGTGACCACAAAATCACATTGTTAAAAAGCCCCTAGGGTTAAAGGAAAAAGCCCCCCGGAAGCTTCCCCGAACCTTCAAAAATTTATCTAAAAAATTTTAAATGCATTTGGGGCCCCCCTTTTCTTTTTCCAGGAAATGAATTGCAAAAACCCCCAGGAAGTTTTCCTTAAAATTTTTTAAACTACGTTTTTAAAACAGTTTTTCCTACCTATCTTTGCGTCACGGCCCAAAATTTTCTCGTATCACCCTTTTAATTTCTCTCAAATCATTGAAACAATTATAAAAAACAAAAGGGCCCAAACTGCTCCCTTTTGGGAAAGCCCCTTGTTACGATTTTCCCCCCTGGATTTAACCCCATTTTTGCCCACTCCCCTGCTTTTTTGTCTGTGGCCAAGACTCCCATCCATGAAGCAAATTTTCCCCCGTGGGAAAGACTCCACCTTCTTTTTCAGTTTTCCCTTGGGGCGGGACTCTATCAAAAGCCTTACCAACATCTAAATAAACAATATCAAATTCCTTATCGTGATCAACAGCCTCAAAAGCTTTACTGAAGAAAGTTAATAAATTAGACAAGAACGGCCTCTCGTGAATCCATGCTAAGTATCATTAATCAGATTATGCTTATTCAGATGGCTTCTTATAATCTCAGCTATAAGTGACTCTAGCAATTTGCTTACAATTGAAGTCATGCTTATTGGGCGGTAATTTGACGGTAACGACTTGTCCCCTGCTTTAAAAATAGGAATTACATTAGCCATCTTCCACATATCAGACACTACACCTGTTTGAAGAGATAAATTAAGAATATTAGTTAATGGTTAACAGAGTTCCATTTTGCATTCCTTAAGAACCCTTGAAAAAGCTCATCAGGACCCGGCGATTTATTTTGTTTCAGTCGGTCTGTTTGTTTCATAACCATTTCACTAGTGACTGTGATGTTACATAATTTATCTTCTTCAAGCTCACTATAAAAATTAATTACTGGGATATTGTTAGTGTCCTCCTGTGTAAAAACCGAGAGAAAATAATTATTTAAAATCGAGCACATTTCATTCTCCTTGTCAGTAAGATGCCCATAGTTATTTTTAAGGGGACCTATCTTATCTCTAACTTTTGTTTTACACCTGGAAAAAGCTTTTTGGGTTAGTTTTCGAATCCCTAGCAACTTTAATTTCATACTCCCGTTTAGCTTTTCTTATCCCCTTTTTAATGTCCCTCTTAATGTCAATATATTGATTCATAAGATGACCCCCACCTCTTTTGATACGCCTATAGATTCCTTTCTTTTTCCCTAAAACATATTTGACCCTATTATTCATCCATTTTGGGTCATTTTTATTCGATCTAATTTCTTTATACGGGATAAATGTTCTTTTGGCACCATGTATAGTGTTCAGAAAGCTGTCATATTGATAGCTCTCTTCGTTACCCCAATCAATAGATGATAAGTGTTCTCTAAGCCTATTGTAATATGCTAATGGAAAATCTGGGACCATTACTGAATTATCCCTACTGTCATATTTCCATTCTATGCTAAAGGTAATTGATTTGTGATCGCTTGTGCCAAGTTCCTCTGTAACTTCTAAATTATTAACAAGGGTTTCCTTGTTTGCCAGAACCAAGTCAAGCAGGTTATTTCCCTTTGTAGGTTCTGCCACAAACTGCTTCAAAAAACAGTCCTGAGCTACTTCTAAGAAGTCGTTTGATTCTAAATTCCCAGTCAAGAATTTCCAATCAAGCTGACTAAAGTTAAAGTCCCCTAGAATTACTACATTATCGTGCCTTGTGGCCTTAACAATTTCCTCCCATAGTAATCTCCCTTGGTCCCTATCTAAGTTTGGGGGACGGCATATCACTCTTAAAAACAGTTTTTCATGCCTCTCTGAAAATTCTATCCAGACAGACTGTATATATTACTTCAGACTTAATACCCGCTTTTATGCAACAGTTCAAGTTATCTCGGACATACAGTGTCACCCCACCCCCCTTACCGATACTTCTATCTAACTGGAACAATTTAAAACCCTGAATGTCACATTCAGCAGTTATGTCCCGACTTTTGGAATTAAACCATGTCTCAGTGATGGCAAATACATCAATGTTACCTGCACTAGCAACTAATCTCAACTCGTCCATCTTATTCCTAGAACTACGGCTATTAGCATAATATTTTTTAAAGACCCTCCTTTCTCTTTACCCATGCTGCTCATTTCTGTTTTTCCACTAAACCTATTACTGTCCTTATCACCTAGTGCTACTGCCTTTCCAATATCCACCTCATTCTTCCTATTACTAGTTTCCCTAGAACTCATAATATTACTACACTGGGACTTCACTGTATTGCTGCCAAAACCCATACCACTAACTATTCCTAGTTAAAAGCTCTAACAGCTCCCTCCACTGCCGTTGCCAGTGCCCCCACCCCAGACCTAGATAAGTGAACCCCATCCCTGGCATACATGTCATTTCTGCCATAGAAGAGGTCCCGGCTCTCAGTTAATGTTTTCGCATTTTCCTTACAATATTTGTCTAGCCAGCAATTGACACCAATTGCCCTGGACAATCATTCATTTCCAACTCCTCTCCTTGTCAAAATACCACATATGACAGGGCTCCCACCCTTCTTCCTAATTATCTCTATTGCTGACCTATACCTGCTAATCAGGTTCTCACTCCTATGTCTGCCATCATCATTGCCTCCCACACTGAGGCAGATAATAGGATTACTCCCATTACCTTTCATGATGTCGTCCAGACGCTAACAATATCCCCCATCCCAGCCCCAGGAAAACATGCCCTCTGCCTCCTCTTCCTGTCCCTAAGTCAAAAGGCCCTATCCATAAACTTAACCTGTCTCCAACTAAAACAATGTTCTTACCTTCACTTGTAGAATTCGTCGTGACGTTCTCGATGGTCTTCGCTGGAGTTACAAGGGATGTCTTACTCACGTGTGCCAATGCTTCCTTGGTGCTCATTGTGACGTTCCCAGTAGACAACCCACATTCGTCAGGTAGCACCGAAAATGGGTTGGAAATTTCCACAGTAGTCTTCTGGTTCTTTCCTGTTTTTGCCTTTCCAACAATCTTCATGATCCTCAGCTTGGTTCCATGTTGCCCGGCCACTGACCAGGTTCCAATCTTAACCTGAGGACTCACAACAGGAGGATTACCACGAATCTTCTTGTTCTCCTCCGTTAATCGCCGTATCTCCAGCTTAGCAACCCTAAGCTGCTAGTAGAGTTGCTCAAGAGAGGACATCTTGGTTCAGATTCACAGGGAGCACACAGACAAGTTTTCACAAAGCTAAGTACAGGTCACCACAACATCTTAAGTACAGGTCAACTTCACATCATCCGCAAACAGGGACACTTCGGAGTCTATTCCTTCCATCATGTCGTTCACAAATACCAGAAACAGCGCCGGTCTATGACTGATCCCTGTGGCACCCCACTCGTTACAGACACCCACTCTGATACCTCGCCACGAACCATGACTCTGTTGTCTTCCTGACAGGTATTCCCTGATCCATTGTAGTGCCTTCCCTGTTATCCTTGCCTGGTCCTCCAGCTTTTGTACTAATCTCTTCTGTGGAACTGTGTCAAACGCCTTCTTACAGGCCAAGAAAATGCAATCTACCCACCCCTCTCTCTCTCTTTCTCTTGTCTTACTGCCGTCACCCTGTCATAGAACTCCAGTAGGTTTGTGATGCAGGATTTCCCATGCGTGTGTGTGTGTGTGTACTCACCTATTTGCACTCACCTATTTGTGGTTGCAGGGGTCGAGTCATAGCTCCTGGCCCCGCATCTTCACTGATTGCTACTAGGTCCTCTCTCTCCCCGCTCCATGAGCTTTATCATACCTCGCCTTAAAACTATGTATGGTTCCCGCCTCCACTACTTCACTTTCTAGGCTATTCCACGGCTTGACTACTCTATAACTGAAGAAATACTTCCTAACATCCCTTTGATTCATCTGAGTCTTCAACTTCCAATTGTGACCTCTTGTGTCTGTGTCCCATCTCTGGAACATCCCGTCTTTGTCCACCTCGTCTATTCCGCGCAGTATTTTATATGTCGTTATCATGTCTCCCCTGACCCTCCTGGCCTCCAGTGTCGTCAGGCCGATTTCCCTCAACCTTTCTTCGTAGGACAATCCCCGTAGCTCTGTGACTAGTCTTGTTGCAAACCTTTGCACTTTTTCTAATTTCTTGAAGTGCTTGACTAGGTGTGGATTCCAAATTGGTGCTGCATACTCCAGTATGGGCCTGACGTAAATGGTATACAGAGTCTTGAAAGAATCCTTACTGAGGTATCGGAACGCTATCCGTAGGTTTGCCAGGCGCCCGTATGCTGCAGCAGTTATCTGATTGATGTGCGCCTCGGGAGATATGCTCGGTGTTATACTCACCCCCAGATCTTTTTCCTTGAGTGAGGCTTGCAGACTTTGGCCGTCTAAACTATATTGTGTCTGCGGTCTTCTTTGCCCTTCCCCAATCTTCATGACTTTGCACTTGGCAGGGTTAAACTCAAGGAGCCAGTTGCTGGACCAGGCTTGTAGCCTGTCCAGGTCTCTTTGTAGTCCTGCCTGATCCTCATCCGATTTGATTCTTCTCATTAACTTCACATCGTCCGCAAACAAGGACACTTCTGAGTCTATCCCTTCCGTTATGTCATTCACATATACCAAAAACAGCACAGGTCCTAGGACTGACCCCTGTGGAACCCCGCTTGTCACAGGCGCCCACTCTGACACCTCGTCACGTACCATGACTCGTTGTTGCCTCCCTGTCAGGTATTCTCTGATCCATTGCAGTGCCTTTCCTGTTATGTGTGCCTGATCCTCTAGCTTTTGCAGTAACCTCTTGTGAGGAAGTGTGTCGAAGGCCTTCTTGCAGTGTGTGTGTGTGTGTGTGTGTGTGTGTGGTGTGTCCTCACCTAATTGTACTCACCTAATTGTGGTTGTAGGGGTCGATTCATAGTTCCTGGTCCCTCCTCTTCATTGGTCGCCAATAGGCCCACTCGCTCCACGAGCTTTATCATACCTCTTCTTAAAGCTGTGCATGGTACCTGCCTCCACTACCTCACTTTCCAAACTTTTCCGCTTCCTGACAACTCTACGACTGATGAAGTACTTCCTAACATCCCAGTGACACATTTGAGTTTTCAACTTCCAATAGTGACCCCTTGTTGCTGTGTCCCATCTCTGGAACATTCTGTTTTGCCCACCTTGTCGACTCCTCCCAGTATTTTGATAGTCATAATCATGTCCTCCATGTCTCTCCTGTCCTTCAGTGTCGACAGTTCGAGTTCCCTTAACCTCTTCTCGTAGGATATGCCCCTTAGCTCCGGGACCAGTCTCTAGAAACCTTTGCACTTTGTCTAGTTTCCTGAAGTGCTTGACTAGACATGGGTTCCAAACTAGAGCTGCATACTCCAATATGGGCCTGACGTACACGGTGTATAGGGACCGGAACGATTCCTTACTGAGATGCCGAAATACTAATCTTAGATTAGTTAGTCGTCCATTTGGTTGATGTGCACCTCAGGAGATGTGTTCGGTATTATGCGCACTCCAAGATCCTTTTTCTTGAATGAGGTTTATAATCTTTGGACCCCTAGACTGCATTCTGTCTGTGGTCTTCTTTGCCCTTCCCCGATCTTCATGACTTTGCACTTGGTTGGGTTGAACTCCAGGAGCCAGTTGCTGGACGAGGCCTGCAGCCTGTCCGGATCATTTTGTAGTCTTCATTTGTCCTTCTCCGACTGAATTTTCCTCATTATCTTCACGTCCTCTGCAAACAGGGACACTTCTGAGCATTTCTTCCGTCATGTCGTTCACATACACCAGAAACAGCACTGGTCCTAAAACTGATCCCTGTGAAACCCCACTCTTCCTAGACGCCCACTCTGACACCTCATTACATACCATGACTCGCTGATGCCTTCCCGTCAGGTATTCTCTGATCCATTGCAGTACCCTTCCCCCACTAGAATTTGTAATGAGCTACTGAAAGCATTGTGTCATGCGTAACGCTACCGTCGCCTTATCAATATTTATTTACAGGTGAGGGGACAAAATGGGTAGATGTGTGCATTTGGGGCTGGCACAAGTTCTCCCTTGAGAATCGCTAATGTCATAATTTAGTGGTGTAGACAACTACCTCAGTTCTTCACCGTACGTAAAGTTATCGCCGATGCTTTGTCACAGCAATAATTCTGATGTAGTTGGTGCCCTTAAGTTGTGAAATTTAAATAAAAGTACTGTAAGTTAAAATCTGGGCCCGAGGATATGTAACAGCGTTCCTTGAGCTTTATTTAATTCTTGACGCATAGGCAACTACCGGCCACCATCCCTTAAACGTTAGGTGTCAGCAAGTACACTGGACATTGCCACTCCTAACACGGGCACATTCGTGACGTGGATAGTTACAGAAACGATTTCATTATCCTCCCATGTATGTGTGTGTCGTGTGTGTGTGTGTGTGTGTGTTGTGTGTGTGTGTGTGTGTGTGTGTGTGTGTGTGTGTGTTGTGTGGTGTATATAAACAGAAGAATGGACCCGGACATACAAAAATATTGTCCTGATTAGTATTAGATCCAAGCTTACCACTGAGCTTAGAGGCTTGCTAATCAGAAATAGTTACCCAGTTTATGTGTGTCACGTCTGCGCCTGGGTTCCAACTGTGTCCTAAATATCCTTTCCACAGTCCAGTTGCCTTATAATCCTTCAAGGACATATTGTCTATGAAGTTTAGATATCGTAAAGAGGGGGGGGGGGGGGGGGGGGGTGGGGGAGATGTACGGGATTCGAACTGTGGTGGTGAAACGGTTGATGGTCCAGCGCACTACCCATGGGCTACGAATCTCTCCATTCTTTTATTTGTATATATATGTAAATATATCCAGATTAGTCCGTTAAAATAATATTTACTGTCAAATATCAGCAAAACTGTCGACAGTTTAGTTTTCCCTTTTAGAACAATAAGTTTTATTTGTCCTGTTTCACACAGGTAAATACATTATGAATCAAGAGGTTTTACTTACATGTTGTTTAGCAGGTTTAGAGGTTTTATGACTTTTACACTTACACTTTATAAATTCTTTAAGAATAAAAATTATGAACTGAGGCGATAATGCTCGGCTTCAGCCATCTCAACAATGTGTCTGCACTTTAAAGGAGGGGTTTGGGATATTGGCAGTTTGGAGGGAGGGATATGTTATATATCATCTATATATCTTCTAAAACTGTGTATTCTGGAAAATCTGCAAAAAACAGTGATAATGTGTGAGTGAGAGTGAAAGTGGTGTGATGATGAATGTATTTTCTTTTTGGGGATTTTCTTTCTTTTTGGGTCTAACCCTGCCTCGGTGGGAGAGAGACGGCAGAAACCTTGTGAAAAAAATGTGTATATATATTTTATAGTTTGTGCCAAAAAGGTTTAAAATCTAGCGATCTTGGCTTATTATAGCTAAACTCTTCTTGGCGATTAAGGCCAGGCGGGACGAATTTGTGTATGCTATAATTTTGCAAAGATCATTCTGAAACTAACGAAAGGAAAATTATATTTCATTGTGTTTCGTTTATTATTAAATATTGTAAACTTATCCTAAAATATTTTTTAGTTTAATTAGACTAAATTGAATGTGCGCTTGTTATAATATTGTTAGCAAGGGTTTCTATAACGTTCTTTTGTTACAAAATAATTTAATTTTTACATTACCATACAAAGAAAAAAAAAATATTTTCTTGGGGACACACAAAACACACCACACACAACACACGCGCACACACACACACACACACACACACACACACACACCCACACACACCACACACACACAAACACACACAACCACACACACACACACATTTTTTATATAATTTTTTTTTTTTTCAGCCAAGTCGGTCGTCTACCTCCGAGGGAAGGGTGACCCAAAAAAAAGAAAATCCCCAAAAAGAAAATACTTTATCAGTCATTCAATCCACTTTCACCACACTCACAATTATCACTTGCTTTTGCAGAGGTGCCCAGGAATACAACAGTTTAGAAGCATATACGTATAAAGATACACAACATATCCTCACATACTGTCAATTATACTAAACCACTCCTGTATAGGTGCAGGCATTTTATTCCCATTTCCAGGACTCAAGTCCGACTATATATATATATATATTATTTATATATATATATATATATTTATATATATAGAGATATATTTATTATATATATATATATTTTATATATTAATATTTTAGTAATTCGTCCTTTTGAAGTGAAATTACGCTGTGTGAATTCAGACGAAATTAATGATTGACACATTGTAAGACAAACGAACTCTACAACCCATTAAGTTAGGCTTTGCTAGGGACTGATTGCCCTACTTATAGAAAATGCCGATTCCTTACCTCCTGCAAGACTGGTATATACCAATATTCGCCATCATGGACATAACAATGTTAATCATGGTAGATTGGCAAGATAAGAGCTTGGGAACTCTGCTGTTGTTTCACTATTGTACGTTTTCTTTAAAAATATTAGATATTTATTAGGCTAAATCACAGCGGGTGAATTAAATTAAAGCTCATATAATATTGAGAATTCAGTAAATTGCACGAATTGGTTCTTGTAATGATGTTTAAGAAACTGGACGGTAAACATGTAATCGGCTTCCCTCCAGGAAATTGGTTCCAAACTAACGGAGCACAAGAGATCAAAATGCTTCAACATTTATTCCAATATCTCAAAGGGCCGTCCAGAAAGGGGATATACTCCCATATTCATTGACCTCGTATGATAAATCTCTGTAGGAAAATTTATCATGAAATCTTTATACTCTATATGCCCATGATAAGTCGAGGAATAAAGATGAATAATGGACGGGATTACTAAACCGTGGTTCATGCATATGTCTAGCCCAACATATGGGGCTGTGGATAAGGACAGGACGGTCACAGAGGATGTCGCCGACACAACCTGCCCTCAGAGAAATGCTGTTTGTAATATTATCTTTTCTAATCTGTATTGTTGAGTGGTTATAGTGGTGAACTTGTCTATGTGCATCAGATTATAGTTCGAGTTGCTTCTCTTTCCAGGTATATAAACAAAATGCAGACTTCAATTGCGATTAGGTTACAGTGCGGAAAAAAGACTTGTCCAATCACTTCAGCCCGAATGGAATAATTCACGGTATAAGTTCCATGTCCATGATCCAATTGACTTCCTTAGCGTCGATGGAGTTTACGCGACTAGGTACGGAATATGCAGCAAGATATCACTATCAGGTTGGTGAATCTCGTCCCTCATGGAGAGATACCTCTGACCACTACCGTTATATAGCAGCCCGTCATGCAGCAGCGACTTGTGTTGTGGGAAGCATCTCTTTGTTTAACTCCACAGTATCTCTCTGTTAGGCCCATAAATCAGTGTTAACTTGTACGACAAGGAGTTAATATGCATCGTAATATGGTTCGGTCTGTTATGTTATATAGGTTTACATTCATAAATAACAAAAAGGCACAATACCGTGACTGGAACATACACAATTAACACGCACTTAATGAGAAAGCTTACGACAACGTTTCGGTTCCGACTTGGACCATTGACAAAGTCACACTAACAGAGGTAGGAGCAAGGACGGCTCATATATAGGCAGGATGAGGTCGTGTGGTGGTTGTAGTAGTTGTAGTAGTAGTAGTTGTAGTCTGTAGTAGTAGTACATCAAATTTGTATATATCTTGTCGGTATTATATACACTTCTTGTACTTACTACTACTACTACTACCACCACCTCTTCACTGCATATATTTACACGTTCCTGCTCTACTCTGGTTAGTGTGACTTTGTCAATGGTCCAAGTCGGACCGATATCGTCGTCGTATGCTTCTATTCTTTTAGGTTTACATTCTCTCTATTGTTAATTAAATTTTCGGGGGAGACTGAAGCCCTAGTGGCCGTTTCTGGAGTATATCTGAATACCTAGACAGGTAATGAATACCTCGAAGTTTTTAAAAAGGGAAAAAAGTGTTGTTTGCTAAGTTTCTTTCATTTTGACGCACAATGCACCAGGTGGACAGTTGTATGTTTAGCTTCACAGTCATAGTGAAGTTGGATTTCCACTGTCCAAAAAGTGGAAAGCTCTAATAAAAAAAAAAAAATACTCAGTGAACTTATTGGTAGTTGTACAACCAGGGTAGTGCCCATAATGTTCTCCAGCTTGTTCATCTCGCGACTTGAATTTTTTCAAGATAACTGTTTAAGAAGTATCCACAACCCCCGTACATACCACCTCTCCGTCTGTCTCCCAAGAAAGTTTTCGATACACCATCATAATGTATAAGAGCACGAAGCTGAGTTGTTTTGCCTAGAAAAGGACAATTGGTAGCAGTAGTTTCTAAGGCACTAGAGTTGCAATAATCACAGTGTAGGCTGAATCTCTAACGTTGGGTTGCGGTGGTTCTAAACGAACCTTTTAAAATAGATAGTTACAAAAGATAGTTATTGGGACGAAGCTACAGTTACCGTCACACTAAGAGGTATATGTACCTGTATGTTATCACGGTCAGCATTTCCTGGATTCGTGTATTATTGTTATTGGCCTCCAGTATTTTTGTTGCAACACATCATAGAATTATTCTTGTTTACGCTCCAATTATCATTAATGGAGGCAGACTATGAAATTTGTCTATCAGGGCTTCTCATCCACAACAGTTTTCCTTTAAAAACTACCCACAGGTGTAGCTGCCAGCCTCAGGGAGTCCCAAAAATCTAGAAAATACAGTGAATTCTTAGCTGTTACACATTTGTTACAGACCATCGGCTATTAGGAATATGTACATCTTGTTACTGTGGTACTCCGCAGAGAAATCCTCATTCGTTGAAGATAATACTCAACTGCATTTTGGGCATGCATGCGAAGTATTTAAATTAGAGATTTTTTCTTATTTTTAAAACAGCTATTAGTGTATATATTTCGCTTCCATGTTTATAATGTCTTTTCTACCTTGAAGATGTATCTATGTAATATAAAACATTACTGATTCAATTTTGACGTCAATTCAGGCTAAATTGTCAGGATTTTTAGTTATTGGAAAACAAATGAGTTCAAGAACTTATTTATTTATAAATCATCTTCTATCAAAATTTACAGCAGAGGTGATAGAGTGAGTCATTAAAAACTTCTAACAGGACAATTGAATAAAACCCAACTGCTTAATGGAATACTTCAAGGATATAATGCAACATATTCTCACCGGAAGTAGAAAATATATCAAAATGTTTCAAGTCTTAAGACTGAACAATTCTTGTTAGTTGTATTATAAATCAATACAACTTTTTAGAAAGATTTACCACTGGAAAAACTCGAAAGTTGATACTTATAAATGGTAGTTTATATTTAATTATTATGTTGTGCACGATGGTCAGTAAGACCACACTGTACTGTGTTGTGCACGATCGTCTGTAAGACCACACTGTACTGTGTTGTGCACGATGGTCTGGAGACCACACTGTACTGTGTTGTGCACGATGGTCTGTTAGACCACACTGTACTGTGTTGTGCACGATGGTCTGTTAGACCACACTGTACTGTGTTGTGCACGATGGTCTGTTAGACCACACTGTACTGTGTTGTGCACGATGGTCTGTTAGACCACACTGTTACTGTGTTGTGTCGATGGTCGTTAGACCACCTGTACTGTGATGTGCACGATGGTCTGGTTTAGACCACACTGTCTGTGTTGTGCACGATGGTCTGTTAGACCACAATGTACTGTGATGTTGCACGATAGGTAATGTTAGACCAACTTTACTGTGTTGTGCAAGATTGGTCTGTTTGATCACTATGTACTGTGTTGCACGATGGTCTGTAAGACCACAATGTACTGTGTTGTGCACGATGGTCTGTTAGAACACAATGTACTGTGTTGTGCACGATGGTCTGTTAGACCACAATATACTGTGTTGTGCACGATGATCTGTTAGACCACAATGTACTGTGTTGTGCACGATGGTCTGTTAGACCACAATGTAGTATATTGTGCAATATGGCTGTTAGACCACATGCACTGTGTTTGCGCCGATGGTCCAGTAAGACCACAATTGTACTTATGTTGTTTACGATGGTTAAAAGACCACAGTGTACATGTAGTTCACCGATGGTAAGGGACCACAACTGCACTATGTAGTGCACGATGGTAAGACCACAATGTACTATGTAGTGCACGATGGCAAGACCATAATGTGCAGTGTTGTGCACGATGGTAAGACCACAATGTACAGTGTTGTGCACGATGGTTTATGACCATAATGTACTATGTTGTGCACGATGGTAAGACCACCAATGTATTATGTAGTGCCACGATGGTAAAGACAAATGTACTATGTATCGTGCACGATGGTAAGACCAACAATGTATAGTTGTCACGATGGTAAGACCACAATGTAATTATGTAGTGCACGATGGTAGGACCACAATGTACTATGTTGATGCACGATGTTTAAGACGACAATTGTACTTTGTTGTGCACGTTGGTAAGCCCCACCACAACCCCCCCCCCCCCCCCCCCCCTCCCCCCCCCCCCCCCCCGCCCACACATTTAGTGCACGTGGTAATGACCACAATGTTCTATGTTTGTGCACGATGGTAAGGACCATCAATGTATATGTTGTGCACGATGGGTAAGACAACAATGTACTATGTTGGGCACGATGGTAAGACCACAATGTACTATGTAAGTGCAAGATGGATAAGACCACAATGGTACTATGTTGTGCACGATGGTAAGACCACAATGTACTATGTTGTGCACGATGGTAAGACCACAATGTACTATGTTGTGCACGATGGTAAGACCACAATGTACTATGTTGTGCACGATGTTATAAGACCACAAGTATATGTTCCGTGCACGAGGTTAAGGACTACAATGTACTATGTTGTGCATCGATGGCTAGAACACAAATTCCATTCCGATATTTTCATAGGTAAACATTATATCAAATATTTAGAGTATATAAAACACCACACAGTGTCACACCAGTCATGATGTAATGTATGATAAATCCCAACATCACATCACAGTACACTAATGTAATATACACTAACATTTAAACATCACAGAACACTAGTGTAATATACACTAACATCTAAAACAATCACAGTACAACTAGTGAAATATACACTAACATCTAAACATCACAGTACACTAGTGTAATATACACTAACATCTAAACATCACAGTACACTAGTGTAATATACACTAACATCTAAACATCACAGTACACTAGTGTAATATACACTAACATCTAAACATCACAGTCACTAATGTAATATACACTAAACATCTAAAACATCACTGTACACTAGTGTAATATACACTTACATCTAAACTTCAACAGTACACTAGTTGTAATTACATAACATCTAAACAATCACAGTACAATAATGTAAATATACACTAACATCTAAATCACAGAACCTAGTGTAATATACACTTAAATTAAAACATACAGTACACTAGTGTATATACACTAACATCTAAACATCACCAGTAAACTAGTGTAATATACACTAACATCTAAACATCACAGTCACTAGTGTAATATACACTAAAATCTAAAAACATCACAGTACACTAGTTATATACACTAACATCTTAAAACATTCACTGTACACTAGTTTGTTGTAATATTCACTAACATCTAAACATCACAGTACACTTGTGAATATACTCTAACATCTAAACATCAACAGTTACATTAGGTGTAATATCACTAACATCTAAACATTCACAGACACTAAGTGTAATATACACTAACTTTCTAAACATCACAGTTACACTAATGTAATAATACACTAACATTAAACATCAAGTTACACTAGAGTATATACACTAACACCTAAACCAATCACCCCAGGGGTACACTAGTGTAAATTACACTAACATCTAAACATCCACAGTACTAATGTAATATACACTAACATCTAAACATCACAGACACTAGTGTAATATACACTAACATCTAAACATCACAGTACACTAGTGTAATATACACTAACATCTAAACATCACAGTACATAGTTGTAATATACACTACATTAACATCACAGTACACTAGTGTATATACCTACTAACATCTATTAAACATCACAGTACACTAGTGTAATATACACTAACATCTAAACATCACAGTACACTAGTGTAATATACACTAACATCTCAACACCACACTACATCAATGCACAACTTAGTGAACTAAACATCCTAGTGAATCAAACACCAGTGAACCTAGTGAATCAAACAACAGTGAACCTAGTGAATCAAACACCAGTGAACCTAGTGAATCAAACAACAGTGAACATAGTGAATCAACACCAGTTGAACCTTGTGAACCAAACCCAGGTGAAATTGTGAATTCAAACACCAGTGAACCTAGTGAACCAAACAAAGTTGTAATACTATGACCAAAACCCAGTGACCTAGTGAATCAAACACCAGTTGAACCTTGTGAATCAAACACCAGTGAACCTAGTGAATCAAAAACCAGTTAAACATAGGAAAACCAAACACTAGTGAACTTTGGGAACAAACACCAGTAAACCCTAGTGAACAAACACAAGTGAACCTAGGTTGAAACAAACACCAGTAAACCTAGAGAACTCATACACCAGTGATGAAACTAGTGAATCAAACACCAGTGAAACTAGTGAATCAAACACCAGTGAACCTAGTGAACCAAACACAAGTGAACCTGTGAACCAAACACAGTGAACCCTAGGAATCAACACCAGTGAAACCTAGTGAACCAAACACCAGTGAATTAGTGGACCAAAACAGTGAACCTAGTGAAAACCAAACAAACATTGAACTAGTGAACCAAACTCAAGTGAACCTAGTTGAACCAAACACCAGATATGAACCTAGTAAATCAAACACCAGTTGTACATAGTGAACCAGAACACCAGTGACCTAGTGAACCCAACACCAGTGAACCTATGAACCAAACACAGTGAACCTAGTGAACCAAACCCAGTGAACCTAGTGAACCCAAACACCAGTGTAACCTAAGTAAACCAAACACAAAGTGGACCCTAGTGAACCAAAAAACCAGAGAAACCTAGTGAATCAAACAAGTGAAATAGTGAACCAAACACCAGTGACACTAGTGAACCAAACACCAGTGAACCTAGTGAAACAAACACAATTGAACCTAGTGATCCAAACCACCATGTGAATTAGTGAACCAAATACCAGTAAAATTAGTTGAACCAAACTCAAGTGAACCTAGTGAACCCAAAACACAAGTTGAACTAGTGAACAAAACACCAGTGAAACCTAGTGAACAAACACCAGTAACCTAGTGAACCAAACACCACGTGAACCCTAGTAAACCAAAACACAAGTGGAACTTGTGAACCAAACACCAGTATGAACTAGTGACTCAACAGTGAACCTAGTGAAACCAAACACAGTGAACTAGTGAACCAAAACAACAGTGAACCTAGTGAAACAAACAAAATTGAACCTAGTGAACCAAACAACAGTGAGCTTAGTGAACCAAATACCAGTAAACTTAGTGAATGAACCTAAACACATAAGTGAACCTCAGTGAACCAAACACAAGTGATCCTAGTGAACCAACACCAGTGAACCTTGATGAATCAAACACCAGTGATCCTAGTGAAGCAAACAACCAGTGAACCTAGTGAAGCAACACCAGTGACTGTGACCAAACACCAGTGAACATAGTGAAACCAAAACAAAAGTGAACCTAGCGTGGAAACAAACACCAGTGAAAACCTTGTGAACCAAAAACCAGTGAACGTTAGTGAACAAAGCACCAGTGTACTAGTGAACCAAACACCTAGTGAACCTAGTGAACAAATCAACAAGTGAACCTAGGAACAAACACCAGTGATGAACCTTTCTGGAACCAACACCAGTTAAACTAGTGAAACAAACACAAGTGAACCTTGTGAACCAAACACCAGTGTGAACCTAGTGAATCAAACACCATGTGAACCTAGTTAGTGAACCCAAACAACGGTGAACTAGTGAAACCAAACACCAGTGAACCTAGTGAACCTAGTGAACCAAACACAAGTAAACCTAGTGACTCAAAAACCACCAGTGAACTAGTATGAGTAAAACCAAACACCAGTGATACCTAGTGAACCAAATACAACGGTCGACCTAATGAACCCAAACACCAGTAAACCTAGTGACCCAAAACACCAGTGAACCTGTGAAACAAACACAAGTGAACATAGTGAAACCTAAACACCAGTAAACCTAGTGGACCCATACACCGTTGAACATAGTGCAAACAAACACCATGAAACCTAGTGAACCAAAACACAAGTTGAACCTAGTGAATCAAACACCTGTGAACCTATGTGTACCAACAAAATGTGAACCTAGTGATTCAAACACCAGTGAACCTTTGAACACATACAACCAGGAACCTAGTGAATCAAACACAAGTGACCCCCACTAGTGAAACCACAAACACCAGTGAACCTAGTGAACCAAACACCAGTGAACCCTTAGTGAACAAACACCAGTGAACCTAGTGAACCAAACCCAGTTGAACTAGTGAACCAAACACCAGTGAACCTAGTGAACCAAACACCAGTTGAACTAATGAACCAAACACCAGTAAACCTAGTGAACCAAACACAATTGATCCAGTGAAATCAAACACCAGTGAACCTAGTGACCAAACAACCGTGAACATAGTGACAAACACCTGTGAACCTAGTGACTAGTGAACAAAACAAAAGTTAAACCTAGTGACCCAAACACCAGTGAACCTAGTAAACCAAACACCGTGAACCTAGTGACCAATATACCACGTGAACACCTAATGAAACCAAACACAGTAAACCTTGTGAAACCAAACAATGTGAACCTAGTGAAACAAACACAAGTGAACCTAGTGAACCAAAACACCAGTAAACCTAGTAACAAACACCAGTGAACCTAGTGAAAAAAAACCCAGTGACCTAGGAACCAAATACACAAGTGTACCTAGTGATCAAACACCAGTGAACAAGTGATCAAACACCAGGGAACCTAGTGACCAAAACACAAGTGAACTAATGAACCAAAAACACCAGTGAAGTAACCTAGTGAACCAAACACCAGTGAACCTAGTGAACCAAACACCAGTGAACCTAGTGAACCAAACACCAGTGAACCTAGTGAACCAAACACCAGTGAACCTAGTGAACCAAAACAGTGAACCTAGTGAACCAAACACCAGTGAACCTAGTGAACTAAACAAAGTAAACCTGGGCGTCACTAGATAGACAGTTGTGAGTGCGGTCACTAGGGAGGGTAGTTGTGAGTGCGGTCACTAGGGAGGGTAGTTGTGAGTGGGGTCGCTGGTCGCTACGGAGGGTTAGTTGTGAGTGGGGCCGCTAGGGAGGGTAGTTGTAAGTGCGGTCACTAGGGAGGGTAGAGGACCGTCACCCACTATAACCCTCAACGTCACTGGCTTCCTGCTCTATCTCAACCGTGTTCAGTAATTATTTCCATGTTCTTATTTATTGTAACTGAGACATGGACGAAGTGAGCATGAGAGACATAGAGATAGTGAGAGAGGAACAAAAAGTAGGTAGGAAATGGAAAATAACAGGGAACAAAGAGGTAGGGAAGAAAGAGGAGAGAGAGAGAGAGGAGAGGGCGAGAACCAAGACACAAAACTAGATACAAAGATCAAACTGTTGTACACAATAACAAGAGAGATACAGAGACCACTCTGGATACACAGATACACAAAGATACGAAGATCTATTGTTATCCAATAACTACAGACGTTAAAAGTTCAAGCCGTAGTAACAGAGTAACAACAGAGCTACAAAGGTTAATGCTGTGTTACACAGTAACAAACAGAGTTACAAGGGTGCATGCTTGTGAGACACAGTTTACAACAGAGAAACAAGGGTCATGCTGTGAGGAACAGTAACAAAACAGAGATACAAAGGTCATGCTGTGAGGACACAGTAACAACAGAGATATAAAGGTCATGCTGTGCAGACACGTAAACAAACTGAGATATAAAGGTCATGACGTGAGTCACAGTAACAACAGAGATATAAAAGGTTCATGCTGTGAGGACACAGTAACAACAAAGATATAAAGGTCATGCTGTGAGACACAGTAACAACAGAGATATAAAGGTCATGCTGTGAGACACAGTAACAACAGAGATATAAAGGTCATGTTGTGAGACACAGTAACAACAGAGATACAAAGACCACACTGTGAGACACAGTAACAACAGAGATACAAAGGTTACGCTGCGAAACACAGTAACAACAGAGATACAAAGGTCATGTTGTGAGACACAGTAACAACAGAGATACAAAAAAACCACACTGGACACAGTAACAACAGCAGGAGATACAAAGGTTACGCTGCGAAACACAGTAACAACAGAGATACAAAGGTCATGTTGTGAGACACAGTAACAACAGTGATACAAAGATCACGCTGTGAGACACAGTAACAACAGAGATACAAAGGTTACGCTGTGCAACAAAGTAACAACAATGATTCAAAGGTCATGTTTGAGACGCAGAGAAACAACAGAGATACAAAGGTCACGCTGTAAGACACAGTAACAACAGAGATACAAAGGTCAAGCTGTGAGACACAGTAACAACAGAGATACAAAGACCACACTGTGAGACACAGTAACAACAGAGATACAAAGGTCAAGCATTGTGAGATACAAGTAACAACAGAGATATAAGGTCATGTGATACACGTACATTAGATACAAAGAATCGTGCTGTATGACCAGTAAAACAACAGTGATACAAAGGTCACGCTGTGAGATACAGTAACAACAGTGATACAAGGGTCACACTGGGAGACAAAATACCAACAGAGATACAAAGGTCATGTTGTGAGACACAGTAACAATAGAGATACAAAGATCACGCTGTGAGATACAGTAACAACAGAGATACAAAGATCATGCTGTAAGACACAGAAACAACAGAGATACAAAGATCATGCTGTGAGATACAGTAATAACAAAGATACAAAGGTCATGTTGTGATACACAGTAACATTAGATACAAAAATCGTGCTGTAAGACACAGTAACAACACTGATACAAAGATTATGCTGTGAGATGCAGTAACAACAGAGATACAAAGATTATGCTGTGAGATGCAGTAACAACAGAGATACAAAGATCACGCTGTAAGATACAGTAACAACAAAGATACAAAGGTCATGTTGTGAGACGCAGTAACAACAGAGATACAAAGGTCATGCTGTGAGACACAGTAACAACAGAGATATAATGATCATGTTGTCAGACACAGTAACAACACTGATACAAAGATCACGCTGTAAGATACAGTAATAACAAAAAGATACAAAAGGGTATGTTGTGAGACGCGTACACAACATGAGATACAAAGGTCACGCTGTGAGACACAGTAACAACAGAGATACAAAGATCCCACTGTGAGACACAGTAACAACAGAGATACAAAGGTCATGCTGCGAGATACAGTAACAACAGAGATATAAAGGTCATGTGATACACAGTAACATTAGATACAAAGATCGTGCTGTAAGACACAGTAACAACAGAGATACAAAGATCATGCTGTAAGACACAGTACCAACAGAGATCAAAGATATGCTTTGAGGTTACAGTTTATAACAGAGATACACAGGGGGGGAATTTTTTTTTCATGATGGGAGATTACAGTACAACAGAGATAAAAAAGATCATGACTGTGAGATACAGTAACAACAGAGATACAAAGATCATGCTGTAAGACACAGTACCAACAGAGATACAAAGATCATGCTTTGAGGTACAGTAACAACAGAGATACAAAGATCATGCTGTGAGATACAGTAACAACAGAGATACAAAGATCATGCTGTGAGATACAGTAACAACAGAGATACAAAGATCATGCTGTGAGATACAGTAACAACAGAGATACAAAGATCATGCTGTGAGATACAGTAACAACAGAGATACAAGATAATGCTGTGAGATACAGTAACAACACAGATACAAAATCCATGCTGTAGAACAGTAAGAACAGAGATACAAAGGTTCATGCTGTGAGAGTACAGTATGAACTACGATCAGTTGATACAAATATCATGCTGTGAGATACAGTAACAACAGAGATATAAAGGTCATGTTGTGATGCACAGTAACATTAGATACAAAGATCGTGCTGTAAGACACAGTAACAACAGAGATACAAAGATCATTGCTGTATGATGTGTTTCTTTTTAAGTTACAGTAAGAAACAGAGATACAAAGATCATGCTGTGAGATACAGTAACAACAGAGATACAAAGATCATGCTGTGAGATACAGTAACAACAGAGATACCAAGATCATGCTGTGAGATAACAGTCAACAAAAAAGAAGATACAAAGATCACGATGTGAGGATAACAGTACATGCGAAGAAGTCAACATAAAGTAAATTGCTATAGAACATAATTTTAAAATTAAATATTTTTAACTATATTGCCTGTCCATGTTGGTCAGGTGGTTGGAAAGTTCTCTTCCAGCTCGAACAGGGTTCTAGGCTACCCGGGTAGACGGGATTTACTGGCCGCAGAGATCTGTGTCTCCATCCCTGTTATAACGTTCTACGGTTATCCTATATAATTTTTAACAATTGTTAATTATCATAATAGGAAGTGCTGCATGTATGTTGTCCTATTTACAAGCTGAGCTCCTCTCTGGGGAAATTGCTGTGTATTTGTTCACCTTTCTTGTTAACGTTACGTTACTGTACTAGTCACTACTGCAGTCAGCGTTGGTATCAGATGGGATAGAAACATTAGTTAGTCGTAGTACCGTCAACAGTCAATACCAATAAAGACAGAAGTCAGGGCTTCTAGTGCAGTACAGACCAGTACCATCGTTTCCTTTGACTTGCTAAGTAAAAATCAGTAAGTGACTATTAGGCTTGTATCGGTGCAGTAGTCAAACAAGGTCGCCGCTAAAAAACACTGAGATATATTATTTTTATCTCCCTGTGTTTTAATTTTACAGTTTTGATATGAAACATTTACCATTATTAATGTTATGGATCATTATTTTAATGAGAAGTTTCAACAGGTAAGGGATGGACAGGTCGCCTGGGAAATATATCACATACATAAACATGTCGACTTTTCCCCGCCGATATGAATATTTATACAAATTATGTGAAACTTTTTTTAAATATACGTAAGTCTGCACATTATTGTTGTTGTTATGTCTACTGTCTAAGGCTCAGGAAAAGAGTTGATTCTACTTTTGTAAGTGAATAAAATTTTTACATACCAAGCTTGTGATTTCTGATCTGTGCTAGAATTGTTTTTTTTAGGAATTTTGTCTATGATTGTATCTGTCGTTATGTTTGTGTGGTAAACGAGTTACTTGCGCAACATTTTGGAAGGTTTATTGTGGAAAATCGTGTCCTAAATGCTGTTCACTGTTTTTTTTAATTATCAAACTATGTCAGTTTTCTTAATCCTTAGTTATATATTAGATATATATTTATATATATAATATATATATATATATATATATATATATATATATATATTTATATATATATATATATATATATATTAAAATCATGCAAAACAACCACTGTGAACAGAGTAGTGAAATTCCAAGCGCTTTCGTGACTACTAATTGTCAAGGAACTATCATAGTTCCTAAACAATGCGAGGAGTTAGATGTAGTCACTAAAGGCTTGAATTTCAATACTCTTTCACAGTGGTTGCTAGAATATTTTAAAACACCTGTTTACGTGTGATCTTATTGCATATATTATAATATATATATATATATATATATATATATATATATATATTATATATATATATATATATATATATTGCAAAAAACCACTGTGAAAGGAATAGGAAATTTCAGCGCTTCGTGACTCACTCACATTATCTACGGAACTATGAAAGTAAAGCATCCAAGGAAGGTATATAAAGGGTCTGGCAAACATCACTATCAGATCCACAACGGTTGGTGTGGCCAGCCCTTAGTATACCTCCTTGATGCTGTAGTTCTTAGATCCTTGACAACTGTGAATAGTCAAGAAAAGCGCTTGGAATTTATTATTCTTTCACAGTGGTTTGTTTTTGCAATTATTTCTGAAATCACATGTTTACTGTGATCTTATTGCAATATATATATATATATATTATATATATATATATATAAATATATATTTTATATATAATATATTATATATATATATATTTGTATATATATATATATATATTATATATTATATATATATATATATTCGTTCTAGAATTTGTAATGAGCTACTGAAAGCATTGTGTCATGCGTAACGCTACCGTCGCCTTATCAATATTTATTTACAGGTGAGGGGACAAAATGGGTAGATGTGTGCATTTGGGGCTGGCACAAGTTCTCCCTTGAGAATCGCTAATGTCATAATTTAGTGGTGTAGACAACTACCTCAGTTCTTCACCGTACGTAAAGTTATCGCCGATGCTTTGTCACAGCAATAATTCTGATGTAGTTGGTGCCCTTAAGTTGTGAAATTTAAATAAAAGTACTGTAAGTTAAAATCTGGGCCCGAGGATATGTAACAGCGTTCCTTGAGCTTTATTTAATTCTTGACGCATAGGCAACTACCGGCCACCATCCCTTAAACGTTAGGTGTCAGCAAGTACACTGGACATTGCCACTCCTAACACGGGCACATTCGTGACGTGGATAGTTACAGAAACGATTTCATTATCCTCCCATGTATGTGTGTGTCGTGTGTGTGTGTGTGTGTGTGTTGTGTGTGTGTGTGTGTGTGTGTGTGTGTGTGTGTGTGTTGTGTGGTGTATATAAACAGAAGAATGGACCCGGACATACAAAAATATTGTCCTGATTAGTATTAGATCCAAGCTTACCACTGAGCTTAGAGGCTTGCTAATCAGAAATAGTTACCCAGTTTATGTGTGTCACGTCTGCGCCTGGGTTCCAACTGTGTCCTAAATATCCTTTCCACAGTCCAGTTGCCTTATAATCCTTCAAGGACATATTGTCTATGAAGTTTAGATATCGTAAAGAGGGGGGGGGGGGGGGGGGGGGTGGGGGAGATGTACGGGATTCGAACTGTGGTGGTGAAACGGTTGATGGTCCAGCGCACTACCCATGGGCTACGAATCTCTCCATTCTTTTATTTGTATATATATGTAAATATATCCAGATTAGTCCGTTAAAATAATATTTACTGTCAAATATCAGCAAAACTGTCGACAGTTTAGTTTTCCCTTTTAGAACAATAAGTTTTATTTGTCCTGTTTCACACAGGTAAATACATTATGAATCAAGAGGTTTTACTTACATGTTGTTTAGCAGGTTTAGAGGTTTTATGACTTTTACACTTACACTTTATAAATTCTTTAAGAATAAAAATTATGAACTGAGGCGATAATGCTCGGCTTCAGCCATCTCAACAATGTGTCTGCACTTTAAAGGAGGGGTTTGGGATATTGGCAGTTTGGAGGGAGGGATATGTTATATATCATCTATATATCTTCTAAAACTGTGTATTCTGGAAAATCTGCAAAAAACAGTGATAATGTGTGAGTGAGAGTGAAAGTGGTGTGATGATGAATGTATTTTCTTTTTGGGGATTTTCTTTCTTTTTGGGTCTAACCCTGCCTCGGTGGGAGAGAGACGGCAGAAACCTTGTGAAAAAAATGTGTATATATATTTTATAGTTTGTGCCAAAAAGGTTTAAAATCTAGCGATCTTGGCTTATTATAGCTAAACTCTTCTTGGCGATTAAGGCCAGGCGGGACGAATTTGTGTATGCTATAATTTTGCAAAGATCATTCTGAAACTAACGAAAGGAAAATTATATTTCATTGTGTTTCGTTTATTATTAAATATTGTAAACTTATCCTAAAATATTTTTTAGTTTAATTAGACTAAATTGAATGTGCGCTTGTTATAATATTGTTAGCAAGGGTTTCTATAACGTTCTTTTGTTACAAAATAATTTAATTTTTACATTACCATACAAAGAAAAAAAAAATATTTTCTTGGGGACACACAAAACACACCACACACAACACACGCGCACACACACACACACACACACACACACACACACACCCACACACACCACACACACACAAACACACACAACCACACACACACACACATTTTTTATATAATTTTTTTTTTTTTCAGCCAAGTCGGTCGTCTACCTCCGAGGGAAGGGTGACCCAAAAAAAAGAAAATCCCCAAAAAGAAAATACTTTATCAGTCATTCAATCCACTTTCACCACACTCACAATTATCACTTGCTTTTGCAGAGGTGCCCAGGAATACAACAGTTTAGAAGCATATACGTATAAAGATACACAACATATCCTCACATACTGTCAATTATACTAAACCACTCCTGTATAGGTGCAGGCATTTTATTCCCATTTCCAGGACTCAAGTCCGACTATATATATATATATATTATTTATATATATATATATATATTTATATATATAGAGATATATTTATTATATATATATATATTTTATATATTAATATTTTAGTAATTCGTCCTTTTGAAGTGAAATTACGCTGTGTGAATTCAGACGAAATTAATGATTGACACATTGTAAGACAAACGAACTCTACAACCCATTAAGTTAGGCTTTGCTAGGGACTGATTGCCCTACTTATAGAAAATGCCGATTCCTTACCTCCTGCAAGACTGGTATATACCAATATTCGCCATCATGGACATAACAATGTTAATCATGGTAGATTGGCAAGATAAGAGCTTGGGAACTCTGCTGTTGTTTCACTATTGTACGTTTTCTTTAAAAATATTAGATATTTATTAGGCTAAATCACAGCGGGTGAATTAAATTAAAGCTCATATAATATTGAGAATTCAGTAAATTGCACGAATTGGTTCTTGTAATGATGTTTAAGAAACTGGACGGTAAACATGTAATCGGCTTCCCTCCAGGAAATTGGTTCCAAACTAACGGAGCACAAGAGATCAAAATGCTTCAACATTTATTCCAATATCTCAAAGGGCCGTCCAGAAAGGGGATATACTCCCATATTCATTGACCTCGTATGATAAATCTCTGTAGGAAAATTTATCATGAAATCTTTATACTCTATATGCCCATGATAAGTCGAGGAATAAAGATGAATAATGGACGGGATTACTAAACCGTGGTTCATGCATATGTCTAGCCCAACATATGGGGCTGTGGATAAGGACAGGACGGTCACAGAGGATGTCGCCGACACAACCTGCCCTCAGAGAAATGCTGTTTGTAATATTATCTTTTCTAATCTGTATTGTTGAGTGGTTATAGTGGTGAACTTGTCTATGTGCATCAGATTATAGTTCGAGTTGCTTCTCTTTCCAGGTATATAAACAAAATGCAGACTTCAATTGCGATTAGGTTACAGTGCGGAAAAAAGACTTGTCCAATCACTTCAGCCCGAATGGAATAATTCACGGTATAAGTTCCATGTCCATGATCCAATTGACTTCCTTAGCGTCGATGGAGTTTACGCGACTAGGTACGGAATATGCAGCAAGATATCACTATCAGGTTGGTGAATCTCGTCCCTCATGGAGAGATACCTCTGACCACTACCGTTATATAGCAGCCCGTCATGCAGCAGCGACTTGTGTTGTGGGAAGCATCTCTTTGTTTAACTCCACAGTATCTCTCTGTTAGGCCCATAAATCAGTGTTAACTTGTACGACAAGGAGTTAATATGCATCGTAATATGGTTCGGTCTGTTATGTTATATAGGTTTACATTCATAAATAACAAAAAGGCACAATACCGTGACTGGAACATACACAATTAACACGCACTTAATGAGAAAGCTTACGACAACGTTTCGGTTCCGACTTGGACCATTGACAAAGTCACACTAACAGAGGTAGGAGCAAGGACGGCTCATATATAGGCAGGATGAGGTCGTGTGGTGGTTGTAGTAGTTGTAGTAGTAGTAGTTGTAGTCTGTAGTAGTAGTACATCAAATTTGTATATATCTTGTCGGTATTATATACACTTCTTGTACTTACTACTACTACTACTACCACCACCTCTTCACTGCATATATTTACACGTTCCTGCTCTACTCTGGTTAGTGTGACTTTGTCAATGGTCCAAGTCGGACCGATATCGTCGTCGTATGCTTCTATTCTTTTAGGTTTACATTCTCTCTATTGTTAATTAAATTTTCGGGGGAGACTGAAGCCCTAGTGGCCGTTTCTGGAGTATATCTGAATACCTAGACAGGTAATGAATACCTCGAAGTTTTTAAAAAGGGAAAAAAGTGTTGTTTGCTAAGTTTCTTTCATTTTGACGCACAATGCACCAGGTGGACAGTTGTATGTTTAGCTTCACAGTCATAGTGAAGTTGGATTTCCACTGTCCAAAAAGTGGAAAGCTCTAATAAAAAAAAAAAAATACTCAGTGAACTTATTGGTAGTTGTACAACCAGGGTAGTGCCCATAATGTTCTCCAGCTTGTTCATCTCGCGACTTGAATTTTTTCAAGATAACTGTTTAAGAAGTATCCACAACCCCCGTACATACCACCTCTCCGTCTGTCTCCCAAGAAAGTTTTCGATACACCATCATAATGTATAAGAGCACGAAGCTGAGTTGTTTTGCCTAGAAAAGGACAATTGGTAGCAGTAGTTTCTAAGGCACTAGAGTTGCAATAATCACAGTGTAGGCTGAATCTCTAACGTTGGGTTGCGGTGGTTCTAAACGAACCTTTTAAATTAGATAGTTACAAAAGATAGTTATTGGGACGAAGCTACAGTTACCGTCACACTAAGAGGTATATGTACCTGTAAGATATCACGGACAGCATTTCCTGGATTCGTGTATTATTGTTATTGGCCTCCAGTATTTTTGTTGCAACACATCATAGAATTATTCTTGTTTACGCTCCAATTATCATTAATGGAGGCAGACTATGAAATTTGTCTATCAGGGCTTCTCATCCACAACAGTTTTCCTTTAAAAACTACCCACAGGTGTAGCTGCCAGCCTCAGGGAGTCCCAAAAATCTAGAAAATACAGTGAATTCTTAGCTGTTACACATTTGTTACAGACCATCGGCTATTAGGAATATGTACATCTTGTTACTGTGGTACTCCGCAGAGAAATCCTCATTCGTTGAAGATAATACTCAACTGCATTTTGGGCATGCATGCGAAGTATTTAAATTAGAGATTTTTTCTTATTTTTAAAACAGCTATTAGTGTATATATTTCGCTTCCATGTTTATAATGTCTTTTCTACCTTGAAGATGTATCTATGTAATATAAAACATTACTGATTCAATTTTGACGTCAATTCAGGCTAAATTGTCAGGATTTTTAGTTATTGGAAAACAAATGAGTTCAAGAACTTATTTATTTATAAATCATCTTCTATCAAAATTTACAGCAGAGGTGATAGAGTGAGTCATTAAAAACTTCTAACAGGACAATTGAATAAAACCCAACTGCTAATGAATACTTCAAGGATATAATGCAACATATTCTCACCGGAAGTAGAAAATATATCAAAATGTTTCAAGTCTTAAGACTGAACAATTCTTGTTAGTTGTATTATAAATCAATACAACTTTTTAGAAAGATTTACCACTGGAAAAACTCGAAAGTTGATACTTATAAATGGTAGTTTATATTTAATTATTATGTTGTGCACGATGGTCAGTAAGACCACACTGTACTGTGTTGTGCACGATCGTCTGTAAGACCACACTGTACTGTGTGTGCACGATGGTCTGGAGACCACACTGTACTGTGTTGTGCACGATGGTCTGTTAGACCACACTGTACTGTGTTGTGCACGATGGTCTGTTAGACCACACTGTACTGTGTTGTGCACGATGGTCTGTTAGACCACACTGTACTGTGCTGTGCACGATGGTCTGTTAGACCACACTGTACTGTGTTGTGTCGATGGTCGTTAGACCACCTGTACTGTGATGTGCACGATGGTCTGGTTTAGACCACACTGTCTGTGTTGTGCACGATGGTCTGTTAGACCACAATGTACTGTGATGTTGCACGATAGGTAATGTTAGACCAACTTTACTGTGTTGTGCAAGATTGGTCTGTTTGATCACTATGTACTGTGTTGCACGATGGTCTGTAAGACCACAATGTACTGTGTTGTGCACGATGGTCTGTTAGAAATCACATGTACTGTGTTGTGCACGATGGTCTGTTAGACCACAATATACTGTGTTGTGCACGATGATCTGTTAGACCACAATGTACTGTGTTGTGCACGATGGTCTGTTAGACCACAATGTAGTATATTGTGCATTATGGCCTGTTAGACCACAATGCACTGTGTTGCGCACGATGGTCAGTAAGACCACAATTGTACTTATGTTGTTTACGATGGTTAAAAGACCACAGTGTACATGTAGTTCACCGATGGTAAGACCACAATGCACTATGTAGTGCACGATGGTAAGACCACAATGTACTATGTAGTGCACGATGGTAAGACCATAATGTGCAGTGTTGTGCACGATGGTAAGACCACAATGTACAGTGTTGTGCACGATGGTATGACCATAATGTACTATGTTGTGCACGATGGTAAGACCACCAATGTATTATGTAGTGCCACGATGGTAAAGACAAATGTACTATGTATCGTGCACGATGGTAAGACCAACAATGTATAGTTGTCACGATGGTAAGACCACAATGTAATTATGTAGTGCACGATGGTAGGACCACAATGTACTATGTTGATGCACGATGTTTAAGACGACAATTGTACTTTGTTGTGCACGTTGGTAAGCCCCACCACAACCCCCCCCCCCCCCCCCCCCCTCCCCCCCCCCCCCCCCCGCCCACACATTTAGTGCACGTGGTAATGACCACAATGTTCTATGTTTGTGCACGATGGTAAGGACCATCAATGTATATGTTGTGCACGATGGGTAAGACAACAATGTACTATGTTGGGCACGATGGTAAGACCACAATGTACTATGTAAGTGCAAGATGGATAAGACCACAATGGTACTATGTTGTGCACGATGGTAAGACCACAATGTACTATGTTGTGCACGATGGTAAGACCACAATGTACTATGTTGTGCACGATGGTAAGACCACAATGTACTATGTTGTGCACGATGTTATAAGACCACAAGTATATGTTCCGTGCACGAGGTTAAGGACTACAATGTACTATGTTGTGCATCGATGGCTAGAACACAAATTCCACTTCGATATTATCATCAGGTAAACATTATAACATAAATATTTAGAGTATACTAAACACCACACAGTGTCACACCAGTCATGATGTAATGTATGATAAATCCCAACATCACATCACAGTACACTAGTGTAATATACACTAACATTTAAACATCACAGAACACTAGTGTAATATACACTAACATCTAAAACAATGTACAACTGTAGTGTAATATACACTAACATCTAAACATCACAGTACACTAGTGTAATATACACTAACATCTAAACATCACAGTACACTAGTGTAATATACACTAACATCTAAACATCACAGTACACTAGTGTAATATACACTAACATCTAAACATCACAGTCACTAATGTAATATACACTAAACATCTAAAACATCACTGTACACTAGTGTAATATACACTTACATCTAAACTTCAACAGTACACTAGTTGTAATTACATAACATCTAAACAATCACAGTACAATAATGTAAATATACACTAACATCTAAATCACAGAACCTAGTGTAATATACACTTAAATTAAAACATACAGTACACTAGTGTATATACACTAACATCTAAACATCACCAGTAAACTAGTGTAATATACACTAACATCTAAACATCACAGTCACTAGTGTAATATACACTAAAATCTAAAAACATCACAGTACACTAGTTATATACACTAACATCTTAAAACATTCACTGTACACTAGTTTGTTGTAATATTCACTAACATCTAAACATCACAGTACACTTGTGAATATACTCTAACATCTAAACATCAACAGTTACATTAGGTGTAATATCACTAACATCTAAACATTCACAGACACTAAGTGTAATATACACTAACTTTCTAAACATCACAGTTACACTAATGTAATAATACACTAACATTAAACATCAAGTTACACTAGAGTATATACACTAACACCTAAACCAATCACCCCAGGGGTACACTAGTGTAAATTACACTAACATCTAAACATCCACAGTACTAATGTAATATACACTAACATCTAAACATCACAGTACACTAGTGTAATATACACTAACATCTAAACATCACAGTACACTAGTGTAATATACACTAACATCTAAACATCACAGTACATAGTTGTAATATACACTACATTAACATCACAGTACACTAGTGTAATATACACTAACATCTAAACATCACAGTACACTAGTGTAATATACACTAACATCTAAACATCACAGTACACTAGTGTAATATACACTAACATCTAAACACCACACTACATCAATGCACAACTTAGTGAACTAAACATCCTAGTGAATCAAACACCAGTGAACCTAGTGAATCAAAAACAGTGAACCTAGTGGAATCAAACACCTGTGAACCTTCGTGATTCAAACAACAGTGAACATAGTGAATCAACACCAGTTGAACCTTGTGAACCAAACCCAGGTGAAATTGTGAATTCAAACACCAGTGAACCTAGTGAACCAAACAAAGTTGTAATACTATGACCAAAACCCAGTGACCTAGTGAATCAAACACCAGTTGAACCTTGTGAATCAAACACCAGTGAACCTAGTGAATCAAAAACCAGTTAAACATAGGAAAACCAAACACTAGTGAACTTTGGGAACAAACACCAGTAAACCCTAGTGAACAAACACAAGTGAACCTAGGTTGAAACAAACACCAGTAAACCTAGAGAACTCATACACCAGTGATGAAACTAGTGAATCAAACACCAGTGAAACTAGTGAATCAAACACCAGTGAACCTAGTGAACCAAACACAAGTGAACCTGTGAACCAAACACAGTGAACCCTAGGAATCAACACCAGTGAAACCTAGTGAACCAAACACCAGTGAATTAGTGGACCAAAACAGTGAACCTAGTGAAAACCAAACAAACATTGAACTAGTGAACCAAACTCAAGTGAACCTAGTTGAACCAAACACCAGATATGAACCTAGTAAATCAAACACCAGTTGTACATAGTGAACCAGAACACCAGTGACCTAGTGAACCCAACACCAGTGAACCTATGAACCAAACACAGTGAACCTAGTGAACCAAACCCAGTGAACCTAGTGAACCCAAACACCAGTGTAACCTAAGTAAACCAAACACAAAGTGGACCCTAGTGAACCAAAAAACCAGAGAAACCTAGTGAATCAAACAAGTGAAATAGTGAACCAAACACCAGTGACACTAGTGAACCAAACACCAGTGAACCTAGTGAAACAAACACAATTGAACCTAGTGATCCAAACCACCATGTGAATTAGTGAACCAAATACCAGTAAAATTAGTTGAACCAAACTCAAGTGAACCTAGTGAACCCAAAACACAAGTTGAACTAGTGAACAAAACACCAGTGAAACCTAGTGAACAAACACCAGTAACCTAGTGAACCAAACACCACGTGAACCCTAGTAAACCAAAACACAAGTGGAACTTGTGAACCAAACACCAGTATGAACTAGTGACTCAACAGTGAACCTAGTGAAACCAAACACAGTGAACTAGTGAACCAAAACAACAGTGAACCTAGTGAAACAAACAAAATTGAACCTAGTGAACCAAACAACAGTGAGCTTAGTGAACCAAATACCAGTAAACTTAGTGAATGAACCTAAACACATAAGTGAACCTCAGTGAACCAAACACAAGTGATCCTAGTGAACCAACACCAGTGAACCTTGATGAATCAAACACCAGTGATCCTAGTGAAGCAAACAACCAGTGAACCTAGTGAAGCAACACCAGTGACTGTGACCAAACACCAGTGAACATAGTGAAACCAAAACAAAAGTGAACCTAGCGTGGAAACAAACACCAGTGAAAACCTTGTGAACCAAAAACCAGTGAACGTTAGTGAACAAAGCACCAGTGTACTAGTGAACCAAACACCTAGTGAACCTAGTGAACAAATCAACAAGTGAACCTAGGAACAAACACCAGTGATGAACCTTTCTGGAACCAACACCAGTTAAACTAGTGAAACAAACACAAGTGAACCTTGTGAACCAAACACCAGTGTGAACCTAGTGAATCAAACACCATGTGAACCTAGTTAGTGAACCCAAACAACGGTGAACTAGTGAAACCAAACACCAGTGAACCTAGTGAACCTAGTGAACCAAACACAAGTAAACCTAGTGACTCAAAAACCACCAGTGAACTAGTATGAGTAAAACCAAACACCAGTGATACCTAGTGAACCAAATACAACGGTCGACCTAATGAACCCAAACACCAGTAAACCTAGTGACCCAAAACACCAGTGAACCTGTGAAACAAACACAAGTGAACATAGTGAAACCTAAACACCAGTAAACCTAGTGGACCCATACACCGTTGAACATAGTGCAAACAAACACCATGAAACCTAGTGAACCAAAACACAAGTTGAACCTAGTGAATCAAACACCTGTGAACCTATGTGTACCAACAAAATGTGAACCTAGTGATTCAAACACCAGTGAACCTTTGAACACATACAACCAGGAACCTAGTGAATCAAACACAAGTGACCCCCACTAGTGAAACCACAAACACCAGTGAACCTAGTGAACCAAACACCAGTGAACCCTTAGTGAACAAACACCAGTGAACCTAGTGAACCAAACCCAGTTGAACTAGTGAACCAAACACCAGTGAACCTAGTGAACCAAACACCAGTTGAACTAATGAACCAAACACCAGTAAACCTAGTGAACCAAACACAATTGATCCAGTGAAATCAAACACCAGTGAACCTAGTGACCAAACAACCGTGAACATAGTGACAAACACCTGTGAACCTAGTGACTAGTGAACAAAACAAAAGTTAAACCTAGTGACCCAAACACCAGTGAACCTAGTAAACCAAACACCGTGAACCTAGTGACCAATATACCACGTGAACACCTAATGAAACCAAACACAGTAAACCTTGTGAAACCAAACAATGTGAACCTAGTGAAACAAACACAAGTGAACCTAGTGAACCAAAACACCAGTAAACCTAGTAACAAACACCAGTGAACCTAGTGAAAAAAAACCCAGTGACCTAGGAACCAAATACACAAGTGTACCTAGTGATCAAACACCAGTGAACAAGTGATCAAACACCAGGGAACCTAGTGACCAAAACACAAGTGAACTAATGAACCAAAAACACCAGTGAAGTAACCTAGTGAACCAGACACCAGTGAAACCTAGTGTACCAAACACCAGTGAACCTAGTGAACCAAACAACAGTGAACCTAGTGAACAAACACCAGTGAACATAGTGAACCAAAACAGTGAACCTAGTGAACCATACACCAGTGAACCTAGTGGTGAACTAAACAAAGTAAACCTAGGCAGTCATAGATAGTCAGTTGTGAGTGCGGTCACTCGGGAGGGTTGTTGTGAGTGCGGTCACTAGTCAGGAGGGTAGTTGTGTGTGGGGTCGCTGGTCGCTACGGAGGGTTAGTTGTGAGTGGGGCCCGCTAGGGGAGGTAGCTGGTAAGTGCGGTCACTAGGGAGGGTAGGAGGGCACCGTCACCCACTATAACCTTCAACGTCACTGGCTTCCTGCTCTATCTCAACCGTGTTCAGTAATTATTTCCATGTTCTTATTTATTGTAACTGAGACATGGACGAAGTGAGCACTGAGAGACATAGAGATAGTGAGAGAGGAACAAAAAGTAGGTAGGAAATGGAAAATAACAGGGAACAAAGAGGTAGGGAAGAAAGGAGAGAGAGAGAGAGAGAGAGAGAGAGAGAGAACCTAGACACAAACCTAGATACAAAGATCAAACTGTTGTACACAATAACAAGAGAGATACAGAGACCACTCTGGATACACAGAAACAACAAAGATACGAAGATCTATCTGTTATCCAAAATAACTACAGACGTAAAAGATCAAGCCGTAGTAACAGAGTAACAACAGAGCTACAAAGGTTAATGCTGTGTTACACAGTAACAAACAGAGTTACAAGGGTGCATGCTTGTGAGACACAGTAACAACAGAGATACAAGGGTCATGCTGTGAGACACAGTAACAACAGAGATACAAAGGTCATGCTGTGAGACACAGTAACAACAGAGATATAAAGGTCATGCTGTGAGACACGTAAACAAACTGAGATATAAAGGTCATGACGTGAGTCACAGTAACAACAGAGATATAAAAGGTTCATGCTGTGAGACACAGTAACAACAGAGATATAAAGGTCATGCTGTGAGACACAGTAACAACAGAGATATAAAGGTCATGCTGTGAGACACAGTAACAACAGAGATATAAAGGTCATGTTGTGAGACACAGTAACAACAGAGATACAAAGACCACACTGTGAGACACAGTAACAACAGAGATACAAAGGTTACGCTGCGAAACACAGTAACAACAGAGATACAAAGGTCATGTTGTGAGACACAGTAACAACAGAGATACAAAAAAACCACACTGGACACAGTAACAACAGCAGGAGATACAAAGGTTACGATGCGAAAAACATAATCAAAGAGATACAAAGGTCATGTTGTGAGACACAGTAACAACAGAGATACAAAGATCACGCTGTGAGACACAGTAACAACAGAGATACAAAGGTTACGCTGTGCAAACAAGTAACAAACAATGAATCAAAGGTCATGTTTGAGACGCAGAGAAACAACAGAAGATACAATAGGTCACGCTGTAAAGACACAGTAACACAAGAGATACAAAGAGTCAAGCTGTGAGACACAGTAACAACAGAGATACAAAGGACCACACTTGTGGACAAGTAACAACAGAGATACAAAGGTCAAGCATTGTGAGATACAAGTAACAACAGAGATATAAGGTCATGTGATACACGTACATTAGATACAAAGAATCGTGCTGTATGACCAGTAAAACAACAGTGATAAAAAGGTCACGCTGTGCAGATTACAGTAACAACAGTGATACAAGGGTTCACCTGGGAGACAAAATACCAAACAGAGATACAAAGGTCATGTTGTGAGACACAGTAACAATAGAGATACAAAGATCACGCTGTGAGATACAGTAACAACAGAGATACAAAGATCATGCTGTAAGACACAGAAACAACAGAGATACAAAGATCATGCTGTGGATACAGTATAAACAAAAGATTACAAAGGTTCATGTTGTGTACACAGTAACATTAGATACAAATAATCTTGCTGTAAGACACAGTAACAACACTGATACAAAGATTATGCTGTGAGATGCAGTAACAACAGAGATACAAAGATTATGCTGTGAGATGCAGTAACAACAGAGATACAAAGATACGCTGTAGATACAGTAACAACAGAGATACAAAGGTCATGTTGTGAGACGCAGTAACAACAGAGATACAAAGGTCACGCTGTGAGACACAGTAACAACAGAGATATAATGATCATGTTGTCAGACACCCAGTAACAAACACTGATTCAAAGATCACGCTGTAAGTACAGTAATAACAAAAAGATACAAAAGGGTATGTTGTGAGACGCGTACACAACATGAGATACAAGGTCACGCTGTGAGACACAGTAACAACAGAGATACAAAGATCCCACTGTGAGACACAGTAACAACAGAGATACAAAGGTCATGCTGCGAGATACAGTAACAACAGAGATATAAAGGTCATGTGATACACAGTAACATTAGATACAAAGATCGTGCTGAAGACACAGTAAAACAACAGAGATACAAAGATCATTGCTGTAAAGAACAGTTACCAACAGAGATCAAAGATATGCTTTGAGGTTACAGTTTATAACAGAGATACACAGGGGGGGAATTTTTTTTTCATGATGGGAGATTACAGTACAACAGAGATAAAAAAGATCATGACTGTGAGATAAGTAACAACAGAGATACAAAGATCATGCTGTAAGACACAGTACCAACAGAGATACAAAGATCATGCTTTGAGGTACAGTAACAACAGAGATACAAAGATCATGCTGTGAGATACAGTAACAACAGAGATACAAAGATCATGCTGTGAGATACAGTAACAACAGAGATACAAAGATCATGCTGTGAGATACAGTAACAACAGAGATACAAGATCATGCTGTGAGATACAGTAACAACAGAGATACAAAGATAATGCTGTGAGATACAGTAACAACACAGATACAAAAATCATGCTGTAAGACACAGTAAGAACAGAGATACAAAGGTTCATGCTGTGAGAGTACAGTATGAACTACGATCAGTTGATACAAATATCATGCTGTGAGATACAGTAACAACAGAGATATAAAGGTCATGTTGTGATGCACAGTAACATTAGATACAAAGATCGTGCTGTAAGACACAGTAACAACAGAGATACAAAGATCATTGCTGTATGATGTGTTTCTTTTTAAGTTACAGTAAGAAACAGAGATACCAAGATCATGCTGTGAGATACAGTAACAACAGAGATACCAAGATCATGCTGTGAGATACAGTAACAACAGAGATACCAAGATCATGCTGTGAGATAACAGTCAACAAAAAAGAAGATACAAAGATCACGATGTGAGGATAACAGTACATGCGAAGAAGTCAACATAAAGTAAATTGCTATAGAACATAATTTTAAAATTAAATATTTTTAACTATATTGCCTGTCCATGTTGGTCAGGTGGTTGGAAAGTTCTCTTCCAGCTCGAACAGGGTTCTAGGCTACCCGGGTAGACGGGATTTACTGGCCGCAGAGATCTGTGTCTCCATCCCTGTTATAACGTTCTACGGTTATCCTATATAATTTTTAACAATTGTTAATTATCATAATAGGAAGTGCTGCATGTATGTTGTCCTATTTACAAGCTGAGCTCCTCTCTGGGGAAATTGCTGTGTATTTGTTCACCTTTCTTGTTAACGTTACGTTACTGTACTAGTCACTACTGCAGTCAGCGTTGGTATCAGATGGGATAGAAACATTAGTTAGTCGTAGTACCGTCAACAGTCAATACCAATAAAGACAGAAGTCAGGGCTTCTAGTGCAGTACAGACCAGTACCATCGTTTCCTTTGACTTGCTAAGTAAAAATCAGTAAGTGACTATTAGGCTTGTATCGGTGCAGTAGTCAAACAAGGTCGCCGCTAAAAAACACTGAGATATATTATTTTTATCTCCCTGTGTTTTAATTTTACAGTTTTGATATGAAACATTTACCATTATTAATGTTATGGATCATTATTTTAATGAGAAGTTTCAACAGGTAAGGGATGGACAGGTCGCCTGGGAAATATATCACATACATAAACATGTCGACTTTTCCCCGCCGATATGAATATTTATACAAATTATGTGAAACTTTTTTTAAATATACGTAAGTCTGCACATTATTGTTGTTGTTATGTCTACTGTCTAAGGCTCAGGAAAAGAGTTGATTCTACTTTTGTAAGTGAATAAAATTTTTACATACCAAGCTTGTGATTTCTGATCTGTGCTAGAATTGTTTTTTTTAGGAATTTTGTCTATGATTGTATCTGTCGTTATGTTTGTGTGGTAAACGAGTTACTTGCGCAACATTTTGGAAGGTTTATTGTGGAAAATCGTGTCCTAAATGCTGTTCACTGTTTTTTTTAATTATCAAACTATGTCAGTTTTCTTAATCCTTAGTTATATATTAGATATATATTTATATATATAATATATATATATATATATATATATATATATATATATATTTATATATATATATATATATATATATTAAAATCATGCAAAACAACCACTGTGAACAGAGTAGTGAAATTCCAAGCGCTTTCGTGACTACTAATTGTCAAGGAACTATCATAGTTCCTAAACAATGCGAGGAGTTAGATGTAGTCACTAAAGGCTTGAATTTCAATACTCTTTCACAGTGGTTGCTAGAATATTTTAAAACACCTGTTTACGTGTGATCTTATTGCATATATTATAATATATATATATATATATATATATATATATATATATATTATATATATATATATATATATATATTGCAAAAAACCACTGTGAAAGGAATAGGAAATTTCAGCGCTTCGTGACTCACTCACATTATCTACGGAACTATGAAAGTAAAGCATCCAAGGAAGGTATATAAAGGGTCTGGCAAACATCACTATCAGATCCACAACGGTTGGTGTGGCCAGCCCTTAGTATACCTCCTTGATGCTGTAGTTCTTAGATCCTTGACAACTGTGAATAGTCAAGAAAAGCGCTTGGAATTTATTATTCTTTCACAGTGGTTTGTTTTTGCAATTATTTCTGAAATCACATGTTTACTGTGATCTTATTGCAATATATATATATATATATTATATATATATATATATAAATATATATTTTATATATAATATATTATATATATATATATTTGTATATATATATATATATATTATATATTATATATAAAATTTTTTTTGTAGCCCATCTCTGATTGTTATTGTTATTTTGTTGTTGTGCGTTGACACCTTGATACTGTACGAGTCTTGGTACTTTTTGTGAGTAACTTTATGTGTTTTAAATCGGGGTTTGGGAAATTAAAAAGCTGTTTAAATTTTAAAGGGATGGCGGTATTACGTAGTTTTGTTCTATGTCATGATTATTTTTCGTCGACTGTAAAATACTTGTGAAAAATGTCTGTATTGTAGCAGATTGCACTTCTGTTTTGCCAAACCCCTTTTAATAGTGTAGAAGTAGTTTTTGGGTTTTTTAAACCCTCCGGTGTGTCTAAAAACAGGCCTGTTGTCGAGAGCACCTGCTGTCGAGAGCACCTGCGTCAGAGCGCACTGTGTCAGAGCAGACCTGCTTTCGGAGCAGGGAAACCTGCGTCGAGAGCACTGCTGTCGAGCAGACCTGCTGTCGAGCAGCCCCGCTGTCAGAGCAGCACCTGTGTAGAGCGCCCTGCTTCAGAGCGCACTGGTCAGAGCAGACCTGCTGTCAGGCAGCACCGCTGTAGAGCAGCACCTGTTTCGATGACAGGTGTGCTTTTTAGATAAAGTAAGCATAATAAACATAATTCTGAAAAAAAATACATTACTTATTTTATTTTGAATTTTCATTAATTTTGTTTAAAAATTTTTTTTAATAAATTATTATTTTTATTATTAAAGATTCACCGGTATTCTCCCGGCCCGGGCCCTTTTCCAAGGGGTTTTGGCCGGCCTTGGCCCCTCTTTGGAAGTGTTGGCCCAAATCTCCCATGGGGGGGTAAAGTCCCCTCATTTTTGGGGCCCCCAAACGTCCCCGGCCGCCACAGCTGGGCCTCTCTGGTCTGCCACCCCCCGCAAGGGGGCAAATGGGAATGACAGTCTTATGAGGAAAAGGGCTCGGGTCAGGCCCTACCCTCCCTAGAAGGGTGGGCAGGTTCGATCTTATAATTTTTTTAAGTTTTGTTTTTTTTATATGATGAATAGGGTAATTAAATTTTTCCTTTGGGCAAATTAATTTATATATTTTTTTTAAGTTTTCAAAATTTTTAAATTAGCATTTCAAAATTATCTATATTCTGTTAACGATATTTTCCTACAATTGGAAAAATTTTGTGGAGCAAGATCCCTGCTTGAGAGAATAAAAATCCAGTGTAAGAGAGTGTTGTCGAGGTGCGTGGGAAAAATTGAAATTCTTGTGTAACACGGTGTGGAAACTTGAGTGACTCAACAAAACAACAAGCCGCAACAATACAACAAGCCGTCCCAACCAAAATAAAAACAAAGTACGTCAAATAGAGGAACGGAAATGTATTACGCAAAAACGAAAAAAAGCAGCACACAAGAATACAATAAGCCATATCTAAAAGAAAGGTTAGTAGTAATTGCAAGACAGGGTGTAATAGAGAAGAAAATTTTGATTAAGCAACAAATCCTCAAATGCTGCAGTAAAACTAAGAGTACAATAATACACTAACCCCACAAGGAAAAGTGCGTTAACAAAAAAAAGAACAGTAAAAACAAGAAACTTGAAACGTCAATAACGGCAACAGAACGTTCAGCAAAATACAAGTCCCCTTAAAGAACATGCAAAAATAATACGTTAAAATCGGGACAAAGGAGCAACATTATAATAATAATAAGAGAATCAGAAAAATAAGGGTTCCGCAGCAGGTTGTGGAATCGACACTTGAAAAAATTTTTGTCAGACGTGAGTCTTCAAAATTGTCCTTAATTTTTCCGAATTTTTCTTTTTGTCTTTGTGAATATTTTTTTTTCAGTATACGAAGGGGTAACATAATGAAGACACGAAAGTTCAAAATGAGATTTCCCTTAATTAATACTTATTTTTTGGTTACTTTTTTACCTTCCCCTAATTTCATAAGTGTATACTTTTTTTTCAAGACGTCGAGTCTTCAAATTGTCCTTAAATTTTTTGAGAATTTTTTTATTTTTATTTTTTTTGTCTTTGTCATGTGATTTTTTTTTCGGAATAGTGAAAAAGACTGAAGATAACAGACGTTAAAATAACAGACGTGAAGATAAAGACGTGAAAATAAAGACGTGAAGATAACGGACGTGAAAATAACAGACGTGAAGATAACAGACGTGAGATAACAGAGTGAAGATAAAAGCTGAAGATAAAGACGTGAAGTAAAAGGTGAAAATAAAAGACGTGAAGATAACAGACGTGAAGATAACAGCGTGAAAATAACCGACTGAAAATAAAGACGTGAAGATAACTACGTGAAAATAACAGCGTGAAGATAACAGAGTGAAGACATGAAAACTACAAAGTGAGACTTTCTTAATTATTTCTGATTACTTCTTATCTTCCATAAGATAATTCATAAGTGTATTTCTTGCTGTATCTAAAGTAAGTTTTTTGTCAATTGTCACTGCTCTATAAATTCCAATTTATAATTAAGGATATCTATATTCACTATACTATGTACTACATATATACTAAACTATACTAAAGCATAGAACAGTATAGTAAGCTATACTATATAAATACTATTCGATGCACTATACATTTGAACTCTTAATCACATTTTGTCAGAGAAATTCTAGTACTATATATACTTAACAATTTCCATATCTGCCCATTCATTGCCTGTGTAATATAATTTAATTCAAACATCCGAGTGAGACAGTGTAGATATGTGCATGGAAATGTGTGCATCTGAGTGCATAAGAGTTAGAATATATAGATAATGAACGTAAATGTAAGAATTAGAGTTTACAGGTATAGTAGAGTGTGACGAATAGTATTATGAATCTTGAAGTTTGTGTGTGTGTGTGTGTGTGTGTGTGTGTGTGTGTGTGTGTGTGTGTTGTCTGTGTCTGTGTGTGTGTGTGTGTGTGTGTGTGTCTGTGTCTGTGTGTGTCTGTGTGTGTGTGTGTCTGTGTGTGTGTGTGTGTCTGTGTGTGTGTCGTGTGTGTGTGTCTGTGTGTGTGTGTGTCTGTGTGTGTGTGTGTCTGTGTGTGTGTGTGTCTGTGTGTGTGTGTGTGTGTGTGTGTGTGTGTGTGTGTGTGTGTGTGTGTGTGTGTGTAGAGTTCATGCAAAGCTACATAAATATGTTTATTTGTTGACATAACGACAAATTACAACACTTACATACCTAATTAAGTAAAAAAAACAAAAGAAATTATCATAAACATGATATGAAACATAAATAGAAGTCCGAGATTTTGTATCAGTAACCTCAGCTTGGTGGCCGAGTTGGGAGGCAGCTCAGTCTCGTCTGGCTGGTCTACTGTTCCAGGCTGTCTTGGTGGGTGTAATTACAGGACGCAGATTTCTGTGTGTCCCCTCCTGTAATTCCACCCACCTGGACAGTCTCTACAGTAGACCAGCTAGACAAGACCAAGCTACCACCCAGAAAGGTCACTGGGGAGGGGCCAACACCTGCTGAACCTGGGGAAGTGAGGAAGGGAGTTCATCTCAGGGCCCGCAGATGGACTTCTGGAGACATGAAACTAGGGGAAGCAAACACACACACACAACTACAGCCACCAGTCCATCACCCTCACCACTAAGTCCATCACCCTCACCACCAGTTCATCACCAGCAAGGAAAGTGTGGAAGGGAGTTCATCGACTTCTGGAAACATAGTCCCTCACCCTCCCTACTAGTCCATCACCCTCACCACCAATCCACCACCCACACCACCAGTCCATCACACTCACCACCAGTCCATCACCGTCACAGTTCATCACCCTCACCACCAGACCATCACCCTCACCACCAATTCATCACCAGCAAGAGAAGTGTGGAAGGGAGTTCATCTGAGGGGACACAGATGGACTTCTGGAAGCATAGTCCCTCACCCTCCCTGCTAGTCCATCACCCTCACCACCAATCCATCACCCACAACACCAGTCCATCATACTCACCACCAGTCCATCACCGTCACAGTCAGTCCTTCACCTTCACCACCAGTCCATCACCATCACCACCAATCCTTCACCCTTACCACAACACCATCACCAGCAACGGAAGTGTGGAAGGGAGTTCATCTGAGGGGACACAGATGGACTTCTGGAAACACAGACATTCACCCTCCCCACCAGTCCATCACCCTCCCCACCAGTCCATCACCCTCACCACCAGTCCATCACCCTCACCACCAGTCCATAACCCTCACCACCAGTCCATCACCCTCACCACCAGTCCATCACCCTCACCACCAGTTCATCACCCTCACCACCAGTTCATCATCCTCACCTCCAGTCCATACCCCTCACCACAAGTCCTTCACCCACACCACAGCACCATCACCAGCAAGGGAAATGTGGAAGGGAGTTCATCTGAGGGGACACAGACGGACTTCTGGAAACACAGTCCTTCACCCATCCCACCAGTCCATCACCCTCACCACCAGTCCATCACCCTCACCACCAGTCCATCACCCTCACCACCAGTCCATCACCCTCCCCACCAGTCCATCACCCTCCCCACCAGACCATCACCCACACCACCAGTCCATCACCCACAACACCAGTCCATCATACTCACCACCAGTCCTTCACCGTCACAGCCAGTCCTTCACCTTCACCACCAGTCCTTTCTAACCCTCACCACCAGTCCATCACCCACACCACCAATCCTTCACCCTCACCACAACACCATCACCAGCAACGGAAGTGTGGAAGGGAGTTCATCTGAGGGGACACAGATGGACTTCTGGAAACACAGTCCTTCACCCTCCCCACCAGTCCATATCCTTCACAACCAGACCATCACCCTCTCCACCAGTCCATCACCCTCACCACCAGTCCATCACCCTCACCACCAGTCCATCACCCTCCCCACCAATCCATCACCCTCACCACCAGTCCATAACCCTCACCACCAGTCCATCACCCTCACCACCAATCCATCACTCTCACCACCAGTCAATCACCCTCACCACCAGTCCATCACCCACACCACAGCACCATCACCAGCAAGGGAAATGTGGAAGGGAGTTCATCTGAGGGGACACAGATGGACTTCTGGAAATACAGTCCTTCACCCTCCCCACCAGTCCATCACCCTCACCACCAATCCATCACCCTCAACACCAGTCCATCACCCTCCCCACCAGTCCATCACCCTCCCACCAGACCATCACCCACCCACCAGTCCATCACCCTCACCACCAGTCCATCACCCTCCCCACCAGTCCATCACCCTCCCCACCAGTCATCACCCTCCCCACCAGACCATCACCCACCCCACCAGTCCATCACCCTCACCACCAGTCCATCACCCTCCCCACCAGTCCATCACCCTCCCCACCAGACCATCACCCACCCCACCAGTCCATCACCCTCACCACCAGTCCATCACCCTCACCACCAGTCCATCACCCACACCACAAAACCATCACCAGGAAGGGAAGTGTGGAAGGGAGTTCATCTTAGGGAAACAGAGATGGACTTCTGGAAACACAGTCCTTCATCCTCCCGACCAGTTCCTCACCCTCCTTACTAGTCCATCACCCTCACCACCAATCCATCACCCACAACACCAGTCCATCATACCACCTGTCCTTCACCCTCACCGCCAGACCATCACCCTCACCACCAGTCCATCTCCCTCACCTCAAATCCATCACCAGCAAGGGAAGTGTGGAAGAGAGTTCATCTGAGGGGACACAGATGGATTTGTGGAAGCATAGTCCTTCACCTGCCCTACTAGTCCATCACCCTCACCGCAAGTTCGCCATCATCATCATCCTTCATCATCATCATCACCAACGCCTCACAACCAGTCCGCCAACCTTCATCATCATCAACGCATCACCGTCATCGAAGTGTATCGTGTGGCACAAGAATACTGGAGAAACATATGAACAAAAAGATGGGGAAGTTCGCTTTAAAAACGTTTCAAATTTAGTTATGGACTTGTTTCACAAGTCATTATATAATATATAGTATATATATATATATTATATTATATTTATATAATATATATATATATATATATATATATATATATATCGTGCCGATTATGAAAAACTGATCAATTAGCAAGATCTCATTTAAAAAATTTTAATTTTCTCTTATACGTTTAGATATTTATTTTTTTCATTAATATTATTTTAAAAAAATTAATTTTGCTCCAAAAGAATCTTAGAAAACTTACCTTAACCTTATTATAACAAGAACAATTTATTTATCCTAACCCAACTGTATATAGTTTAGATTTGTTTACAATAATTTGATACTAAACAACACAGTGAAATATATTTTTTTCGTTAGGTCAGAATGATTTTGGCGAAATTATTGCATACTAAATTTTCGCTTGTCGTATATGGCAAGATGAGCGTTGCTATTTAAGCCAAGATCACAAGTTCTGCCTATTCGGCACGACATACAACACACACACACACACACACATTACACACACACACACACACACGTACACACACACACATACACAACACACACACACACTATATATATATATATATATATATATATATTATATATATATATATATATATATATATATATATATATATTTATATATTATACACAAGGAATTCGCAAGAGCAGGCGAAATATACACAAACACTTATCTCTGGCTGAAGGAGACTCGAACCTATACCATGCTATACCATTCTCACCACACTGGACCAATTCCTTGGAGTCCAGCTTGCGCTAGATGTTGATCCAAGGCAGCCAGCTTTCAGGGAGAAGGCTTACAAACCATACCACGGGCGCGATTTGAACCCGTGGTCAGAGAGTCTCAAAACTACAGACCGTCACGTTAGCCACTGGACCAGCTAGCTTCAATAAGATTAGTCCAACTAGGTGTATTTCTACACCATAGGAAGGTTAGCATAGGCACCACTGTGTCCACAAATGCAAGTTTTTACAGACGAATCTCCAGCTAGCATGGCCGTGACGAACTCTGGCTCAAGTCCCCTGAAAGCTTTCAACATGACTCACGAAATCTTAATGACACGATTGCAAACAAACGATACCACGGGCGGGATTTGAACCCGTGGCTAACGCGACGGTCTGGAGTTTTGAGACTTTCTGACCACAGGTTCAAATCCCGCCCGTGGTATGGTTTGTTTGCAATCGTGTCATTACGATTTCGTGAGTCATGTTGACGGTTTTGAGGGGACTTGAGCTAGAGTTCGTCACGAGAAATTTCCAAGCGCTTTCGTGACTACTCACATTATCAAGAACAATAAAAGTAATGCATCAAAGGAAGGCATATAAAGGGTCTGCCCAAAACCCTCACTATCACATCCCACAACAAAGCAACACCTCACGCGCGACTCATAAAAAAGGGAACACGCAGAGGCCGCGGGCCCCCAACTAGACAGGTCCTTAAACAAAACCCACCAACAAACTATTCTACCCAAGAATTAAGAATTTTTAAATTTATTATTTGTCCAATGCATTTTTTAAATTCTTCCCAAATTCTATTAATTATAATGGATCTAATTTATATAAACCAAAGGAAATATTCATATTATTGTCAAAAACTGCTTTTATGAAAAAGAGTCAATTATATTCCTGTCGACCATGGATTTGCTTGATACAACTTTCTCAACTTTTTGGAAATCAATTGGATGGTCAAAATCTCTCACATGAATAAATAGAGCATTGGAATCTTGTCCAGTTCTAATGCTATATTTATGTTGTTTTAATCTTAGTTCGAGACTTTTACCAGTTTGACCGTAATAAAAATTTATCGCAAATTTTACAAGGAATCTTATAGATACATCTGTCAGCATTTGGGGGAATTCTTTATTAAATTTTTTTTTTCTGTATCAAGTTTTTTAAATACAACTTGATATTGAAAGTCTTAAGAAGAGGAGGCATATTAACCCGTTTTCATGGTAAGGGAGAACCAACATATTTTTAGTTGAATAACGCTGGTTGTCCCTTTTTGGATTGTAAAAAGAATTTCTAGCAACTTTAAAAGATTTATCAATTACGTTTCTTGGATATTTCAAATCATTAACTATTTCATAAATTTTGGATTTTTCCTCATCTATGAACTCTGGACTACAAATACGTGAAGCTCTCAAAAACATTGATGAGAAAACAGACAGTTTAACTCTATCTTTAGGGGAAGAATAATAGTGTACATAGGAGCATTTATTTGTAAGTTTTATGTAAATTTTAAATTTGAATTCATTATTACCCTTAATAATTAAAACATCTAGAAAAGGCAATGAGTTATTTTCTTCAAATTCAACAGTAAAGTTTATAGAATGGGCTAAGCTTTTTAATTTGCCAAGGAAATGGTGTATATCTACATTCTTGGGCCTAAGACACAAAATATCAACATATCTGAACCATTTAGCTCTATTAGGGAGGATTGTGTTAAGCAGCCTTGTTTCAAAAAATTCCATGTATAGGCTACTACGAACAGGTGAAAAAGGATTTCCCATTGCCATACCAAACTTCTGAGTGTAAAACTTATCATTAAATACAAATTTTGCAATAAGTTTAATTATAGTAGGAACTGGCAATGGTAAATCATAAATAACGAGTTCTTCAGATAAGAAACTTAATAAATCATCAACAGTAACTTTCGTAAACAAGGAAGTAACATCAAAAATAACCATGATAAAATCATTTAAGTTAGTCAAGGAGCTTAATTTATCAAATAAATCTATGTTGTTTTTAACAATAGGGCTCAAAATGCCAACAACCCATTTGGATAATTTATATGAAACTGATCCTATGGAGCTAATAATTGGTCTGACTGGATTCCCTGGTTTGTGTGTTTTTATTAGTCCATACATGTAAGGTGAAGATGGATTAGTGGAAGTAAATTGTTTGATTAATTCATCTTGGCCTTTCAGTTGAAGTTTTATTGTTTTATTGAAATTGCTGTTA
>NC_069399.1:37922100-37934600 GCF_026875155.1 Cherax quadricarinatus
CGAATAAATGTGTGTGTGGTAGGACTCTGGAGTCACATTCATGGAATGAGTCTATTGCAATGTTCCTTTCTTATTTTTTTATTAGCTTATAGCCTGATATGATTAATTTGAATTGCCTATACATGATTTTCTTGCTTATTTATTCGATATAACTTTAATTTATTTAGAGGTTTGAATTATTTGCAATTTACCATCGTATTGGACAACCTTTACCATTATTTATTATTAAAAGTGCGGACAAGTAGACGTCATTGAAAATGGGTACTTTTGCCAGTAGGTCTCCTATAGTGTATTTTGCCTGACTGAGTTACCTTAGGTAGCACCTAGCTGGGTGAAATGTCATCTTCGAGTGAAGTGTCGCCTCAGTATTTAAAATAAAATGTGCTCCTTTTGCCTCTTCCTATTCCTCTGCAGATATGTATTTAAGCACATCAGGTTTGTTGGTGTTTATCCTGGTAGGTGATGTTGAGAGCAAGTTATTGTGCCATAACCACGCAGAGGGAGAGAAGGCAAGGTCAGTTTAAGTCATAAGTGTTCTGAATATTAAAACATCTAACAAAAGAATTGAGAAAAATATGTATCTATTGAAACTTAACAGGAACTATTATTCGTGTTTGGAATGCGAATAAGGCCGACTGAACAAGACGACGTCTGTAAAGGCTAAAAGAGTAGATAGGTTTACTATTTAGTATATGGATGGTTATGAGCTGTACCATGAGAGTAAAGAACGTTGTTAGTGTCAGTAAAGTGAACACTGTTTTGTGTTCTATAAGGCTATCATTAAGAGAGCAGCCATTTTCACCAAGGTATTGAAGGTGGTAGCTGAAGCAGGAAATGAAACAGACACAGAAAATACCATTAACCGTGGTATGAACTAGACTGTTAAGAAGTATATTAGTCTGGTGAAATGCAAGCTTGATATCGAGAGGAGGGTGGATGTTAATAAGATTTTGAAACAGAAATATAGGGAAGGCAAAGTACACGAGGGGTTTGCTGAAGTAATGGGTTTAGGAGAAAAGAAACTCCGTTTAGCATGGGAGTAGGCAGAGTTTATGAAACTAGAAGGCCAGCTTAGACGCAAGAATGGCCTGATAACTGTTTTAATTTCATAGTCGAGAAATTGAAAATCACAGCTGCGAGGAGCACCGAGATTAACAAGAATGCTCTTCTTAACAGGATAATGATAAGAAAAAGCAGTGAATGAATATGTACTGTACAGTGGATTTTAGTAGACGAAACGCGAAATGCCGGTCACAGAGTGGACTAGTGTGTGAGTGTGTATGTACTCACTTATTTGTAGTTGGAGGGGTCGATTCATAGCTCCTGGCCCCGACTCTTCAATGGTCACTACTAAGTCCACTCTGTCTCTGCTACAGAGCTTCACCATACCTCTTCTTGAAGCTATGTATGGACCCTGCCTCCACTACATCACCCTCCAGATTGTTCCACTTCCCGACAACTGTATGACTGAGGAAAAATTCCTCACATCATGTGACTCATCCTGGTTTTCAACTTCCAATTGTAACACCTTGTTGCTGTGTCCCAGCTATCAAACAACCTGTCCCTATCCACTTTCTTAGTCACACCTCCTCTCAGTATTTTATATGTCGTTATCATGTTGTCCCTGTCTTTCCTGTCCTCCATTGTTGTCAGGTCGATTTCCCTTAACCACTTCTCCTAGGACATTCCCCTTAGCTTCGGGACTAGTCTTGTTGCTAACCTTTCTCTAATTTCTTGATGTCCTTGACCAGGTGTGGGTTCCAAACTGGTGCTGCGTATTCCAGTATTGGCCTGACGTACACGTTGTACAGTCTTGAACAATTGTGTGTGTGTGTGTGTGTGTGTGTGTGTGTGTGTGTGTGTGTGTGTGTGTGTGTGTGTGTGTGTGTGTGTATGTGTGTGTTTGTGTGTGTGTGTGTGTGGTGTGTGTGTGTGTGTGTGTGTGTGTGTGTGTGTGTGTGTGTGTGTGTGTGTGTGTGTGTGTGTGTACTACCTAATTGTACTCACCTAATTGTGGCTGCAGGAGTCGATCCATAGCTCCTAGCCCCGCCTCTTCACTGGTCACTACGTGTGAGTGTGTCAAGACCCCTTTATATATACATTTACGTGTGTCGAGATATTTCCCATATTTACAGTGAATTTTTGTTGTTAGAGACTCTTGTGTCCTAGTGTACATTTTTGTTCTTAACTTCCGTGTGTTATATGTGACTCGTTGATCCCAGAATATTTCCCAGTGCCGTATTATCGTTCATTTTTTATTTGAATTTTTTATATGTTTGTTATTATTTCCAATTCTCTCCAACCTGAAGTAATATTTTCTCTTGTACACGTTTTATTATTATTTGTCTGTTGTGTGGAGTATTTTTTTTTTTAATTTATCAATCATTCACTCCTTGTGAACTGTATATGTTTACCATTTGTGTTCTTTAAGTGTTGTGAAATCTATCTTATTTCATTATTATGTACTATTATTTTTCTTGTGTTTTGACATATTTTCATTGCATTTTCCTGTGTTTCTCTGCTAATTCTGTGAGTTGTTTCATTAATTACTCTTTCTCTAGTCTGCTAAATTACCATTTTCATCCTGTGTTCCATTATTTTTGTGTTAAATATTCTATATATGCAGTGTCTCATTTGTTTCAACTTTCGCAGCCGTAGTGCCATTTCTTGTATGCCGAGCATGACAATTAACTAATTTTTTTTTTCAAAGCAAGACCATAGTCCACGAAAATTTACACAATAAGTGTAGTGAGTGAACATTGATGTTTTATCTGCACCTTTGTAAGTGTTTAATTCCCAGCTCTGTATCTTGTGTTACTGATAATTCTTTGAACAAATTCACTCTTAGTATAATTCCTTAAGTATTATCATTGCTCTTTTTTAAGTAATTTGTTTTGCTTACTTGAGATTAACACTTAAATGTTCAAACAAGTTATTTCTTGATGTTTTATTATCTTTCTAAGTTATATTTTTCTGTGTGTGCAATTTTTATTGATACATTGACTAATTATTTTAATTGTGCAATTTGTTTGTCCTGCATTTGTACTCTGTTATTCCTGTGTTCTGTTTTTTCAGTAATTAATAAGTATTTTCAAAAGATAATCGAGTGCAATGTTCTCAATATATTACTAATAGACTGTCTTGTTTTTCATCTTATTATTTTATTTTGCGTTTATCATTGCATAATATTTTTTGTTTTCGTGTCATCTTGAGAAAATTTATTTTCCCAGCATATCTGCATTTGCATACAATTTATTGATTTTATTTTATTATTTTTGCCTTGATCTAGAATTTTATTAGCAAATTCTCTTTATTGAATTGAGAGTAAAGTCAGCTCACTTTTGAAATTAATTCAAGTTACAGTATTTCCGGTATCTTTACCAAGAAAACTTCAGTGAGTTTTGTTTCTCATTCAGTGTGTCTTATAATTTTTATTTATGCAGAGTTAGTTAAGCATCTTTAACTTCAATTTAAGTAAACTTTGTGTCATATACTTTTCTTTCATTATTCTTTGCTTTCATTGTCTTCGTATAATTTCTCAGAAATCATGTCTCAACTATCTTTGAACAATGCCATCAATGCCTCAGTGAATAACGTCGGTCAGGCCATTGTTGTACCTGTGCAAAATCCTAATGGTCCCTTACCGACTGATAGACCACATCTGACTCCAAGACAATTTAGTTTTTCACGTGGCTCTCTCGATGCTTTGCATTTATTCGATGGAAAGCTAAATAATCTTGAAGCATGGTTTATTGTCATCCGTTCTAGAGCTAGGAAGTCTTGCTAGTTCTCAATCTGCTGTAAACATCGTTAACCTTCTTACCGTGCGTGACTCCGAGACTTTTACTAAGTGGTTAGAGTATGAGAATTTGATCCATTCTTTTCTTGCGCCAGTGACAGATTCTGATCCGTATATCACCCTTAAGGAAATAGTGATTGCAACACCTATGTCAGGTGAATCATCAAATGACTTTGCGATTCGATTATCGAAACTTTTATCATCATTCATTAAAGCAGCACAATCTTCATCTGAAGAGTGTAAACATGCAACTGCAGAATCTGGTATATTGGCAGCTTTTGGTGCTCTCAAGGAATTAATGCAACCTGCTTCCTTATATGTTTATAACTCAAATCCTCCAACTGTGAATATGGAATCGCTAGCAGTCCTTGTTCATGCACGTGCCATGTGTGCGCCTGGTACTTTCCCGTCCGTCAGTCCTACATTAACTAATTCTATGAATCCTTCAGCACCCTTTCCCTTTGTGTAACAACGAAAGGTCCTGATAAAAGTCAGTCACATCAGTTGTCCAAAGCCAGTGTAACGAGAAGTTACTGTGCTCGTAGTGCTCGAAGTGCATTCAGTAACTATAGTACTAGAATTGGTTATAACTGTGGTTACCGAGGTCACACTGCAGCTAATTGTACGAGTGGTCAAAGTAAAAAGCCTCGCACTGAATATAACTTTTAAACCAACCTGCCATACTGCACTTTCCACAGAATACATGGACATGATACATCTGAGTGTAATGCTCTCTTTAATAGTAGGTACTACAGATCCTTCCATGGTCATTCCTACCGTAGAACCAAGAGAGGCAGTAGGGGTATTGGTTCTCAGAATAACCAGAACCAGTCTCAGTTTTCAGATTCGAAGGAATCCTCAAGTTTCAGTTATAAATACCAATTCAGATTCTCCTCAACCACATTATGTATTAGCTGTTGCAACAGAATTTGATCCCCCATATGTAAATCTCAACCTAGCAGAGTTGGGGTTCAATGTAAATAATCTCTATAGATGATTAATGCAGTATAAGATGTGTTTCAACGGTGCATCTACTCTATCAGCCTATTGATGATTATTTTTTTTTTGTGTTCACGTTCTCTCTGAATTCTGAGAATTAACAGTAAAAGACTTACATGCACCCAGTCTGCCTTTTCTGTTAAATACTTTCTTCTTTGTAAATATATTTCTTCACATGAATACAGATCGATCCCCTTCTCTTTCTCTTTGTTGATCTGTTTTGTTAAACTGTATCATCATTGATTCAATCATTTACAATGATTTGTGATACATTATAATTTGTAATATATTACAATCATCATCCTTACGTATAGTTCCTTATGTTCAATTGTTTAGTACATTGATATTGCATAGAATCAGCCCAGAGCCATAATGCATACAGTCATTAATGGGTTTAAATTAGCTGTATGTTCTAGACGCCATACGTTAGCATCACCGAGCTGTCAACAGTGTTACTTGTACAGTACACGTGTATAGATAGATCTCAGCTACTTTATAGATATGCTTCCCTCTACTTGTGACGTCACGAGACCCCTCACATGTGAGCAGCCAGCTACAGGTTTCTCTCTCAGTTCCACACTAGGCACAGACTGGACAAAGCAAGGCATCCAGGGTGTGTATTTCTTATGCCAACATCTCCTGATGAATCTCCATGATATATGTGTGTGTATGTGCGTATGTGTGTGTGTGTATGTGTGTGTACTCACCTATTTGTACTCACCTATTTGTGGTTGCAGGGGTCGAGTCTTAGCTCCTGGCCCTGCCTCTTCACCGGTTGCTACTGGGCCCTCTCTCTCCCAGCTCCATGAGCTTTATCAAACCTCTTCTTAAAACTATGTATGGTTCCCGACTCCACTACGTCACTTTCTAGGCTATTCCACGGCCTGACAACTCTACGACTGAAGAAATACTTCCTAACATCTCTCTGACTCATCTGAGTCTTCAACTTCCAATTGTGACCTCTTCTTTCTGTGTCTCCTCCCTGGAACATCCTGTCTTTGTCCACCTTGTCTATTCCGCGTAGTATTTTATATGTCGTTATCATGTCTCCCCTGACCCTCCTGTCCTCCAGTGTCGTCAGGACGATTTCCCTTAACCTTTCTTCATAGGACATTCCCCTTAGCTCTGGAACTAACCTTGTCTCAAAGCTTTGCATTTTCTCTAATTTCTTGACGTGCTTGATCAAGTGCGGGTTCCAAACAGGTGCTGCATACTCCAGTATGGGCCTGACGTACACGGTGTACAGTGTCCTGAACGATTCCTTACTAAGGTATCGGAACGCTGTTCTCAGGTTTGCCAGGCGCCCATATGCTGCAGCAGTTATCTGGTTGATGTGTGCTTCCGGAGACATGCTCGGTGTTATACTCACCCCAAGATCTTTCTCCTTGAGTGAGGTTTGCAGTCTTTGGCCTCCTAGCCTATACTCTGTCTGCGGTCTTCTGTGCCCTTCCTCTATCTTCACGACTTTGCATTTGGCGAGATTAAATTCGAGAAGCCAGTTGCTGGACCAGGTATCCAGTCTGTCCAGGTCTCTTTGAAGGCCTGCCTGATCCTCATCTGATTTAATTCTCCTCATTAACTTCACATTGTCTGCGAACAGGGACACTTCTGAATCTAACCCTTCCATCATGTCGTTCACATATATCAAAAATAGCACTGATCCTAGGACCGACCCCTGTGGGACCCCGCTCGTCACAGGTGCCCACTGTGATACATCATTACGTACCATTGCTCGTTGTTGCCACCCTGTCAGGTACTCTGATTCATTGCAGTGCCCTTCCTGTTATACACACCTGATCCTCTAGTTTCTGCACTAATCTCTTGTGAGGAACTGTATCAAAGGCCTTCTTGCAGTCCAAGATGATGCAATCAACCCACCCTTCTCTCTCGTGTCTTACTTCTGTTACTTTATCATAAAACTCCAGGTTTGTGACACAGGATTTGCCTTCCATGAATCTGTGCTGGGTGGCGTTTATACTCTTGTTCTATTCCAGGTGCTCCACCACTCTCCTCCTGATAATTTTCTCCATAACTTTGCATACTATACACGTCAGTGACCCGAGTCTATAGTTTAGTGCCTCTTTTCTGTTCTCCTTTTTTAAAAATGGGAACTACATTTGCGGTCTTCCATACCTCAGGTAGTTGCCCAGTTTCCAGGGATGTGTTAAGATTGTTTTAAGTGCACACACAGCATATCTGCTCCCTCTCTAAGGACCCACTAGGAGATGTCCGGTCCCATTGCTTTTGAGGTATCGATGTCCCTTAGCAGCTTGTTCACCTCCTCCTCATTTGTATGTATGTCATCCAACACTTGTTTATATATTCCTTGCTGGTGTCCCCATCTGGTCTGTGCCCCCAGAGGCCGTCCTGTCTTCACTGTAATTACTTCCTTAAATCTCATGTTGAGCTCCTTACATACCTCTTGATCATTTCTTGTGAGTTCTCCACCTGATTTCCTCAGCCTTATCACCTGGTCTTTGACTGTTGTCTTCCTCCTAATGTGGCTATACAGCAGTTTCAGGTCAGACTTGACTTTCGATGCTATGTCGTTTTCATACTGTCGCTGGGCCTCCCTCCTTATCTGTGTGTACTCGTTTCTGGCTCTTCTTTACCTCCTGTACCTTTTCCATTCTCTGGTGCAATTAGTTTTTGCCTCCCTACACCTTCGGGTAAACCAAGGACTCGCTTTGGTCTTCCTATTATAACTGTTTCCCTTGGGAACAAACCTTTCCTCTGCCTCCTTGCACTTTGTTGCTACATATTCCATCATCTCGTTTACTGATTTTCCTACCAGTTCTCTGTCCCACTGAACCTCCTGCAGGAAGTTCCTCATACCTGTGTAGTCCCCCCTTTCATAGTTTGGCTTATCCCATACAATTCCTGTTACCTTCTCCACTTGTAACTCTACTATATAATCAAAGCACAGAACCACGTGATCGCTAGCTCCAAGGGACCTCTCATAAGTGATGTCCTCAATGTCTGAACTGCTCAGGGTGAACACAAGATCCAGTCTTGCTGGCTCATCCTCCCCCCTCTCTCTGGTAGTGTCCCTGACATGTTGATACATGAGGTTTTCAAGTACCCCATCCATCATCTTGGCTCTCCATGTTTAGGGACTTCCATGTGGCTCCAGGTTTTCCCAGTCGATCTCCCTGTGGTTGAAATCTCCCATTACCAGTAACTTTGCTCTGCTCGAGTGAGCTCTTCTTGCCACCTCAGCCAGTGTCCACCATCGCTCTGTTTTCTTTGTACTCCTCTCTTTGCCTCCTGCAGTTCTTTGGTGGGTTACACATCACTCCAATGACTACTTTATGTTCTCCAGACTGAATTGTACCTACTATGTAGTCCCTTAATCCAATCACATCCATGCCTTCCATTTCCTCAAATCCCCATCGGTTTTTTTATGAGTACTGCAACCCCTCCTCCCCCTCTACTCCTATATTTTTTCTCAGGATCTGATATCCCGGTGGGAAGAATGCATCTGTTATTGTCTCAGTGAGTTTCGTTTCTGTGACTGCTATGATGTCTGGGGATTTCTCGCTGATTTTTTCTTGCCACTTCTCATATTTATTCGTTATTCCGTCCGCATTTGTGTACGAAACCAGCTTCTTTTCTATCACTGTGGTCCTGCAAGAATATTGGGGTTCGGGGAGTGAGAGCCTTGGTGGGGGCCTATGGGGGGCTGTGGTGTGGTTGGGGTTTGTGATGATGGGGGTGGGGTCAGAATGCCCATAAGGGGCAGCTGTTGGGGTGAGGTTTGTGATGTGGGGGTTGGTGGCAAAGGGAACAGTGTGTGGGTTTTTTTGTTAGGATTGCTCAGCTGCGTTGGGATTGTCGCGGCTGGAGCCTTTCGGTGAGAGTTTCTGCGGGGTGTGTTTGCCCTTCCTTCTGTGTCTGGGTCCTGCTCATCTTCAACATTGCCTCTCGCTCCTCCTTGCGTCTCTGTACCCTCTATTACAGTGTAGTCCTTTCTTCTTGTGTTCTGTTGCGATCGAGGTATACTTTCTGGTACCCAGGTTTGTCCCTCAGTCGTGCTTTCTCTTGCAGGATCCTGGTTCCAGCTGATTCTTCCTTGAAAATTACTTTGACAGGCCGTATCCTTCCACTCGCAAACCACTCAATTCTACGAAAATTTGTCACCAGGGACATATCGCCCTCACCTATTGTTTTCATGATGCCGTCAATCATTTTTTCCTCCTCCTGTTTTATTTCTTTGAAGTTGTCTCCTTTGGCTTCTTGGAGCCTGTAGACAAAAACAAAAACTGTGTGTGTACTCACCTAGTTGAGGTTGCAGGGGTCGAGTTCGAGTTTGGGTGTGTGTGTGTGTGTGTGTACTCACCTAATTGTACTCACCTAATTGTGGTTGCAGGGGTCGAGACTCAGCTCCTGGCCCAGCCTCTTCACTGATCGCTACTGGATCCTCTCTCTCTCTGCTTCCTGAGCTTTGTCATACCTCTTCTTAAAACTATGTATGGTTCCTGCCTCCACTACTTCACTTGCTAGGCTATTCCACTTGCTGACAACTCTATGACTGAAGAAATACTTCCTAACGTCCCTGTGACTCGTCTGATTCTTCAGCTTCCAGTTGTGACCCCTTGTCCCTGTGTCCCCTCTCTGGAACATCCTATCTCTGTCCACCTTGTCTATTCCCCGCAGTATCTTGTATGTCGTTATCATGTCTCCCCTGACCCTTCTGTCCTCCAGTGTCGTCAGTCCGATTTCCCTTAACCTTTCCTCGTACGACATTCCCTTGAGCTCTGGGTCTGTGTGTGTGTGTGTGTATATGTGTGTGCATGCATGTTTGTGTGTGTGTGTGTGTGTGTGTGTGTGTTCATCAGTGTGAGCATCTGTGTGTGTGTGCATGTGTGTGTGTGTGTGTACTCACCTATTTGTGGTTAAAGGGGTCGAGTCACAGCTCCTGGCCCCGCCTCTTCGCTGATTGCTACTAGGTCCTCTCTCTCCCTGCCCCATGAGCTCTATCACACCTCGCCTTAATACTATGTATGGTTCCCGCCTCCACTACGTCACTTTCTAGATTATTCCACGGCCTGACTACTCTATGACTAAAGAAATACTTCCTAACATCCCTTTGATTCATCTGAGTCTTCAACTTCCAATTGTGACCTCTTGTGTCTGTGTCCCTTCTCTGCAAACATCCCGTCTTTGTCCACCTTGTCTATTCCGCGCAGCATTTTATATGTCGTTATCATGTCTCCCCTGACCCTCCTGTCCTCCAGTGTCGTCAGGCCGATTTCCCTCAACCTTTCTTCGTAGGACAATCCCCGTAGCTCTGGGACTAGTCTTGTTGCAAACCTTTGCACTTTCTCTAATTTCTTGACGTGCTGACTAGGTGTGGATTCCAAACTGGTGCTGCATACTCCAGTATGGGCCTGACGTAAATGGTGTGTGTGTGTGTGTGTGTGTGTGTATGTACTCACCTAGCTGTACTCACCTAGCTGAGGTTGCAGGGGTCGAGTCCTAGCTCCTGGCCCCGCCTCTTCACTGGTCGCTACTAGGTCGCTCTCTCTGAACCGTGAGCTTTATCATACCTCTGCTAAAAGCTATGTATGGATCCTGCCTCCACTACATCGCTTCCCAAACTATTCCACTTCCTGACTACTCTGTGGCTGAAGAAATACTTCCTAACATCCCTGTGTGTGTGTGTACTCACCTAGTTGTACTCACCTAGGTGAGGTTGCAGGGGTCGAGTCATAGCTCCTGGCCCCGAGATAGCTCCTCGTTCCGGTGTGTGTGTGTGTGTGTGTGTGTGTGTGTGTGTGTGTGTGTGTGTGTGTGTGTATGTGTGTGTGTGTGTGTGTGTGTGTGTGTGTGTGTGTGTGTATGTACTCACCTAGCTGAGGTTGCAGGGGTCGAGTCCTACCTCCTAGCCCCGCCTCTTCACTGGTTGTTACTAGGTCACTCTCCCTGAACCGTGTGATTTATCATACCTCTGCTTAAAGCTATGTATGGATCTGCCTCCACTACATCGCTTCCCAAACTATTCCACTTAGTGACTACTCTGTGGCTGAAGAAATACTTCCTAACATCCCTGTGATTCATCTGTGTCTTCAACTTCCAACTGAGTCCCCTTGTTGTTGTGTCCCATCTCTGGAACATCCTGTGTTTGTCCACTTTGTCAATTCCTCTCAGTATTTTGTATGTCGTTATCATGTCACCCCTATCTCTCCTGTTCTCCAGTATCATCAGGTCGATTTCCCTTAACCTCTCAACCTCTCCTCGTAGGGCATACCCCTCAGCTCTGGGACTAGTGTTGTTGCAAACCTTAGCACTTTCTCTAGTTTCTTTACGTGCTTGGCTAGGTGTGGGTTCCAAACTGGTGCCGCATACTCCAATATGGGCCTAACGTACACGGTGTACAGGGTCCTGAACGATTCCTTATTAAGATGTCGGAATGCTGTTCTGAGGTTTGCTAGGCGACCATATGCTGCAGCAGTTATTTGGATGATGTGCACTTCAGGAGACGTGCCTGGTGTTATACTCACCCCAAGATCTTTTTCCTTGAGTGAGGTTTGTAGTCTCTGGCCCTCTAGACTGTACTCCGTCTGCGGTCTTCTTTGCCCTTCCCCAATCTTCATGACTTAGCACTTGATGGGGTTGAACTCCAGGAGCCAATTGCTGAACCAGGTCTGCAGCCTGTCCAAATCCCTTCATAGTTCTGCCTGGTCTTCGATCGAATGAATTCTTCTCATCAACTTCACGTCATCTGCAAACAGGGACACTTCGGAGTCTATTCCTTCAGTCATGTCGTTCACAAATACCAGAAACAGCACTGGTCCTAGGACTGACCCCTGTGGGACCCCGCTGGTCACAGGCTTCCACTCTGACATCTCACCACGTACCACGACTCGCTGCTGTCTTCCTGACAAGTATTCCCTGCTCCATTGTAGTACCTTCCCTGTTATCCCTGCTTGGTCCTCCAGGTTTTGCACTGATCTCCTGTGTAGAACTGTGTCAAACGCCTTCTTGCAGTCCAAGAAAATACAATCCACCCACCCCTCTTTCTCTTGTCTTACTGCTATCACCCTGTCATAGAACTCCAGTAGTTTTGTGACTTAGGATTTCCTTTCCCTGAAACCATGTTGGCTGCTGTTGATGACATCATTCCTTTCTAGGTGTTCCACCACTCTTCTCCTGATAATCTTGTCCATGACTTTGCATACTATATATGTCAGTGACACTGGTCTGTAGTTTAGTGCTTCATGTCTGTCTCCGTTTTTAAAGATTGAGACTATATTTGCTGTCTTCCATGCCTCAGGCAATCTCCCTGTTTCGATAGATGTATTGAATATTGTAGTTAGGGGTACACATAGCGCCTCTGCTCCCTCTCTCAGGACCCATGGAGAAATGTTATCCGGCCCCATTGCCTTTGGGGTATCTACCTCACTCAGAAGCCTCGTCACTTCTGCCTCGATTGTGTGTACTGCGTTCAGAACTTGGTGGTGTACCCCACCTCTCCGTTTTTCTGGAGCCCCTTCTGTCTCCTCAGTGAACACTTCTTTGAATCTCTTGTTGAGTCCCTCACATACTTCACGGTCATTTCATGTTGTCTCTCCTACTTCCTTCCTTAGCCTGATTACCTAGTCCTTGACTGTTATGTGTGTGTGTGTGTGTGTGTGTGTGTGTGTGTGTGTGTGTGTGTGTGTGTGTGCGTGCGTGCGTGTGTGTGTGTGTGTGTGTGTGT
>NC_069399.1:37939600-37959086 GCF_026875155.1 Cherax quadricarinatus
TTCTCCTTAAAAACTGATACTAAACACCCCTCCTTTAAACAAGTACTAACTTTTTAACCTCAACTGAGTGCGGGCCACCCCCTTCCCTAAACTAGTGCTACCCTCCCCCCCCTTAAACAAATACTAACATTTTCCCCTTGAAATTTTAAGTTTGACGTTTCCCCGGGAGCGAGGCTGAAACTCTCCTCCAAAGCTGATTTCTGACACTCCCCCCTAGAACTAGTGCAAAACACCTCCCTGTCCCAGTTTGCTGGCACCCCCCCTGGAACGTGTGCTGGCACCCTCATTGGAGCTGAGGCTGACATCCCCCCGGAGCTGAGACCAGACAGCTCCCTTTAAAACAAGTACTAACATTTCCCCCGCTCTAATTGCTGATGTTTCCCCCGGGAACCAGGCTGACACCTCCCTAGAACTGAGCGCGACACCCCTCCCTTGAGGTAGTGCTGACAATCCCTTCCTTGAGTGCGGCCCCCTCCCGGAGCCAGTGCTGACCCCCCTCTCCCTTAAACTAATACTAACACCCCCTGCATCAAAGGGCGACTTTTTCCCCCGGAGCTAGGCTGACTTTTTCCCCAAAGGCTGACCCGCTGAAAATTTTTTCCCTAAAACCTGATGTTTGACACTTTCCCTGCAGCTGAGTGTGACACTCTCCATGGAAACTGAGTCCCGGGACGCTCCCCCTGGAGCTAGTGCGTCAATCGCCCTTAAACAAGCATTTAACACTTAGCTTGCAACTCAGTGCTGACGCTTTCCCTGGATTTAGCCCCCGAAATTTTTCCCGGGAAAACAGAGTTTTGACACCTCCCTAAAACCCGATGGCTGACACTCCCCCCGTCCTGATTGCGGGCACTGCCCTGCCCCTGAGTGCTTGCCCCCCCCCTGGAGCAAATGCTGAACCTCCCCCCGGGAAGCCTGAGTGCTGACACTCTCGCTAAACAAAAAGTAAAACAATCCCTGCATCTGATTTGACGCTTTCCCTGGAGCTAAAGTGCTGACACTCTACCCCCGTAAACTAAGTACTAACCTTTCCCTGCTTCTGAGGCTGACGTTTTCCCTGAGCGGGGTGCTACACCCCTCCAAAACTAAGTACTAACATTTTCCCCTGCATCTGAGTGTTGACACTTTCCCGAAGCTGAGTGCTGACACCTGTCCCCTGATTGCGGGCCCCTCTCCCTGCCCCCTAGTGCGGGCCCCTCCTTTTAAACCGAGTGTAAAACCCCTCCCCTGGAACGGGGGCGGGCAGTCCCCCCTTAAGCTAAGTACTAACACTTCCCCTGATCAAAAGTGCGAATGCTTTCCCTGGAGTTTGAGTGCCGAAAAACTTTTCCTAGAACAAACCTGCTACCCCTTTTCCCCTAGAACTGAGGGGCTGACACTTTTTCCTGCAGCTGATTTTTGGGACACTCTCCATGGAACTGAGTACTAACATTTTCCCCTGCATCGATGCTGACCCCTTTCTCTGGAGCTGAGGGGTTGACACTCCCCCCTCGAACTGAGTGCGGGGAACTCCCCCGGGAGCGGGGTGCTAACCCCTTTCCCTGACTGGTCCCTGACACCCCTTCCTGGAGCTGAGTGCTGGCACTCACTCTGGACCTTGTGCTGACACCCTTCCCTGGACCCTGGGGTGTTGACACTCTCCCTGGAGCCGATGTTGAACCCATCGGGAAACTGATGCTGGCACCTCCCTGGAGCTGGTGTTGCCCACCCATCGGGAACCCGAGTGCTGGCACTCACGAGGAGCCGATTGTTGACACTCTCCCCTGAGCTGGTTTTTGAAAAACTCCCCCGGGAAACTGAGTGTTGACACTCCCCTGGGGCTGGGGTTTGCCCACTCTCCCGGGACTGATTGCTGACCCCTCTCCTGGAGCTGATTTGTTGAAAACTCTCCCGGGGGCTGAGGGGTTGACACTCCCCCCCGGAGCTGAGTGCGACACTCCCCTGGAGCTGAGGGTTAAACACTCTCCCTGGGGCTGATTGTTGACATTCTCCTTGGATTTTGATGTTGACACCTCCCGGAGTTTAGGGGCTGAAAACCTTTTCCCCTGGAGCTGAGTTTTTGACACTCTCCCCTGGGGCTGAGTTTTGACACTCTCCCTGGGGGTTTGGAGTGTTGACACTCCCCGGGAGCTGATGCTGACACCTCCCGGGAAAGCGAGTTTGACACCTCCCTGGGGCTGATGTTGACTTCCCCGGAGCAGGTTGACACTCCCCAAAGGAGCTGAGTGCTGACACTCCCCTGGAGCTGAGTTTTTACACTCTCCCCCGGGACTGAGTTTTTAACATTCCCTTGGAGCTGATTTTTTTGAAAACCTCCCTGGAGCGATGTTGACACCCCCCCCTGTGCGAGTGCTGACACTTTTCCCCTGGAGTGATGTTGACACTCTCCCTGGAGTTTGAGTGTTGACACTCTCCCTGGAGCTAGTGCTGACACTCTCCCTGGAGCTAAATTGTTGACACTCCCTTTGGGAGCTGAGTGCGGCACTCTCCCTGGACTGGGGGTGCTAAACTCCTCTTTGGAGCTGATTTCTAAACACTCTCCCTGGAGCAAGTGTTGACACCCACCCTGGAGCTGTTGTTGACACCTCCCTGGAAAATTTTTAAAACTCTCCATGGGGCGAGTTTTGACACTCTCCATGGAGTTTGAGGGTTGACACTCTCCCGGGGGAGCTGAGTGTTGACACTCTCCCCCTGGATGCGGGGTTGACACTTTTCCCGGGACTGATTGTTACACTCTCCCCAAAACCCGAGTGCGAACTCTCCCTGACGAGTGCTAACCCCTTCCCCTTTGGAGCTGAGTGCTGACACTTTTTCCGGGGCTGAGGGGCGGGCACTCACTCTGGCCCTTTAAAGTGTTTGACACTCTAAAGGGAGCTAGGTTTTTTGACACCCCACCAGAAACTGGTGTTTACACTTTCCCTGGAGCTGATTTTTGACACCTCCCGGAAAGCTGATTTGTTGACACCTCCCGGGAGCTGAGTGCTGACCCCTTTTCCCCGGGAGCTGATTGTTGACACTCCCCCCTGGAGCGAGTTTTGAAAACCCCCCCTTTGAGCTAAGTGCTGACACTCCCCTGGAGCAAAGTTTTGAACTCCCCTGGAGCTGAGTGCTCCCATTTCCCTGGGGGGGGGGGCGGGGGGGAGGGCTGACACTTTTCCCCCGGGGACTGAGTGTTACACTCTCCCGGGGAGCGGATTGTTAAACCACTCTCCTTGGAGTTTATCGGGCACCCCCCTGGAGCTGAGTGCTGACTCTCTCCTAGCTGAGTGCGGACACTCTCCCTGGAGCGAGGTTGACACTCCCCCTTTGAGTTTGAAGCTGACACTCCCCCGGGACTGAGTTTGAAAACCTCTCCCTAGAGTGTTACACTCTCCAGGGAGCTGATTTGTTGACACTCCTCCTAAAACTGATTCTGACACCTCCCTGACCCGATTGCTGGCACTCTCCCCCTGTCCCTGAGTCCCTGGCCCTTTTCCTTGGAGCGGATTGCTGACACTCCCCCGGGAGTTTGAGTGCTGACACTCTCCCCCGGGGCCTGAGTGCGGGAAACCCTCTCCCTGGAGCTTGGGGGTTTGACACCCCCCTTAAATTTAAAAAAAAAACATTTTTCCTTGGAGCTTTAGCGCCCCACCTTTCCTTGGAACTGAGTGCTGAAACTCCTCTAGCTGAGTTTGACCCCTTTTCCCCCCCTGGACCCGAGGGGCTGCCCAGTCCCCCATAAACTATTACTAACACTTTCCATGAAACTAATTGCTGATGTTTTCCCCGGGAAAGCAAAGCTGAAAAACCCCTCCCTAGAACTGAGTGCTGACCTCTCCCCCTTAAAACTAAGTCCCGACACTCTCCTTGTCCCTAAATTTGTTGGAAAAAAACCTCCCCCCGGGAGCTAAAGGCGACATTTTCCCCCAACACTGAGCGCTGACATTTTCACTGGAACTGAGGGCTGAAAACACCCCGGGAGCTAGGGCGCACCCCCCCAAAAAACTAAGTACAAACCCACTTTCCTGCAACCAGTGCTGACGTTTTTCCCTGGACCCGAGGGGTGACACTTTCCCTGGAACGATGTTGACACCCTCCCCTAGCTGTGTGCTGACACCTCCCCTAAAACGAGTGCTGACACTCCCCTGCCCCTGTTTGCTGGCACTCTCCTGGAGGAGGCGAAAACTCTCCCGGGGAGCGAGTGCTGAAACTCCCCTGGACAAAGGGTCTGGCCCTCCCCCCTGGATTTGGTGCTGACATTTCACGGGCTGATTTCGGAACCTGGCGGAGTGCTGACACTCACGGGAGCTGATGCGACCGTTCTGGCCCTTAGCGTTGACACTCTCCCGGGGAGTTTGAGTTTTTGGGGCACTCTCCCTGGAGCGGGAGTGTTGGCACTCCCGTAAAAGCTGAGTTTTGACCTCCCCCCGGGAGCGGGTTGTTGACACTTCCCGGGAGCAGAGTTTTGGACACCCTCCCGGAGCAAGTGTTGACACTCTCCCTGGAGCAGAGTATTGACGCTCCCCCTGGAGCGGGGGTTTGCCCACTCCCCCTTTGGCAGAGTGTTGAAAACTCCCCCCCGGGACAAATGTTGAAACCTCCCGGAAAAGGGTATTGACGCCTCCCTGGAGCTGAGTTTTAAAACACTCACCCTGGTTTGATTTTTTGAATTTTTTTCCAGGAACCGAGCCCGACACTCTTCCGGGAAAACCTAAATCCAGACACTCTTCCAGGAACGAGTTCAGCCACTCTTCCAGGAACGGATTTCCCACACTTTTCCGGGAACGGAGTCCTCACACTTTTCCGGGAACGAGTCCTCACACTTTTCCGGAACTGATCCCCCAAAACCTCTTCCAGGAACTGGTCCTCACACTCTTCCAGGAACTAAAGTCCTAATAATTTCCAAACAACTGAGGTAACCCCTCCCTGGACTAAGTACTGCACTTTACCTGCAACTGTGTGTTTGACCCCTCCCCCCGGGAAAGCGGTTTGCTAAAATTCTCCCCTCTCCCTGAGGGGCGGAACCCCCCGTAAGCAAAGTACTGTCATTTTTCCTTGCAACTTAGTGCGACGTTTTCCCCCGGGGGCTGAGTGCGACACTAGCGAGTGTGACACCTCCCTAAAAACACAGTGCTGACACCCCCTGCCCCTGTTTGCAGGCAGCTCCGGGAACTATCGGGCCCACTTTTTGGAGCCGAGTGCCGACACCCCCCCCTTTCCACGAGTGCGGGCCCCCTCTCCCTGTACTGATGCCACACCTCCCGGCCCCTAGTGCTGACACTCTTCCCTGGACCTGATGCCGACACTCTCCCTGGACCTGAGTGCTACACCTCCCTGGCCCTTTAGTGCTGACCCTCCCGGACCTGAGTGCTGACAGTACACTTTAAAAAACAATAAATTCACACCCTATGTTACAAAAAAACTTTTATATCATACTTTAACCCTAAAAGGGGAAAACCCCTTTAAATTAAGGTGAACGCCCCTCTTAATCCAAGGGGGGGGTTAACCCTTTTTTCTTTTAAATTTAAGCCAAATGTTTTCCCCAAATTTCCCCAAGACTGTGACCTTTACCCCTTAAACAATTTCCAAAGATTAAAATTTTAAATAATTTTAATTTTTTTCTGGTCTTTTTTTAAAAATTTGGGCCCTCAATAAAAAAATATACATGTCTCAGTCAAAACGAAATTAAGAAAAATGAAAAAGGGAATCTCCGCCGGAGTCAACCCCTGAGTCTAAAATTTTTTTAAAAAGCCCTGACAGCTGCTTCTCGAACCCCATTATCTTCAGGTACTTTTTTTCGGGGTTCCACTAGTGAAACGGGTTCAAAATTTTTTTTTGCAAAATTTAAATTGCATACAAAAATTTTTTCGCTCCCTTTTAATTTAGCCCCTGGGTGCCAGCCTCACTACTGGCCCCGGGGTGGTCGAAAAGGGAAATATCCGAGGTTTATGAACAAAAACCCACATACAAGAACGATTCAACGAACTAACAAGTGCGGGCCCCCAAGTCACAAATTTCCCTTTGAAATAACCTTTTAAAAAACTGCGGGTTTTCTGGTAAATATTTTAAAAAGGGTGGTTGGTGTAATGTGAACACGGGTATTATTAATGTGAAACTGGGGGGCATCAGGACTCCGGGGGGAAAAGTTTTTTGGTTTAAAAATATTCACATATAAACGAGCAACCATGGAAATAGTTTTAAAATAACAAAAAGACTAAAGCAGCTTTTGGTGATAGCTTACATAGGGCAAGGGCTTACAAAAGGAAGAAAAAACGATCATGTCCCTTAAAGAAAAAAACCAAGGTGTCGGGGAAACCCCTTCCACCGAACAAAAAAAATGGAAAAAATAAATAATGAGTCGAGGAATAATAATAAAAAAAATAATTTTTAAAGGGTTTAAATTAAAAAAAAATAAAAAAAAAGAAAAAGGGCCCCTGTGGTTTAAGGGATAAAATTTTAGCGGAAATCTTAAAGTCCCGGATGGTCCCTGTGTTTTAGAAAAAAGTATCTTTTGTCCCGAAGGGGCTTCTGAAAGTTCAGAAGAAAGTATCTTAAAAACCAGGGGTGGCCCCTGATGTTTCAAAAAAAGTATCTTTTGTCCCCGGATGGGCCCTGATGTTTTCAAAAAAGTAACTTATGTCCCGGATGGTTTTCTGAAGTTTTTAGAAGAAAGTATCTTATGTCCAGGGTGGGCTTTTTGATGTTTTTTAGAAGAAAGTATCTTAAAGTCCAGATGGCTTCTGATGTTTCGAAAAAAGAAACTTATGTCCAGGGGGGGTTTTCCCCCCTGAGTTTCGAAGGGTGGTTTGGGTTTTCCCGGGGGCGGTTCCCGTCCGGGTGTTTTTGAAAAACCCCGTTACTTTCTTGGTGGAGCACCACAATTTTTGATTTTTAGAGGCAGAAGTCGTAATGTCCCCTAAAGTCCAGTAGACAGGGGGCTGCTCCAATTAAAAATAGTGTCTACACTGGTTGACCACGCCACAACAGGGGCTGATTTTTTAAAGAAAAAAACACTGGGTTTCATAAGAGTTAATAATATAAAATTCAAAAAAGACAAAGGGTTTAATTTTAAAATTTATGTCATTACTGGGGGAAAACCCGGTAAAAAAAACATAACCAAAGAACCGAAATTCCCCCTGGTAGATCACCTTACCCCGATCAGGAAAGAGTGACGGGGAAAATGATTCTCCAAACACACAAAACCCGGTAAGGTTTTAAAAATACCAAAGATTGAAATTTAAAAAAAAATCAAAACCCCCGGGAAATGAATTTAGCCTCAGCCCGCTAGATGGTAGTGGGTGGCGGTAACACGCAAAGGTTTTTCCCGGGGGTTTTGAAAAACCAAAACCCCCAAATTATTACGGCTTTTTTCCCCCACAAACCCCCTTTTTCCCAAAAATTAGGTGGAGGCAATAAGATTAAAATTTCAGAGGGAAAAGGGACTATTTAAACCTTTATCTGGGGAAGTGGTTTTCTGAGCCAGGAAAAATATACAACTTTAAAATTTAAAGGGTTGGAAAAGCCAAAGCCCATCTTTAAAAGTCGGCTATTTGAACCTTATTCGCGCCTGACCACGGTAGAAATGCGGTTGTGCTCTGCACCCCCTTCTGTTTGAAGGCGAATTCCCCTTTTCAGTTACCTGGCTGCAGGGGGGGGGAAGTGGGATGTAAAGCCTCTGTTAACATCAAGGTGCACTGTGATTGCAAATGGCGGGTTTGTCTGAGACGCCGGAAAAAATACGTAGGCATTGAACTACTTAAAGGGAAAGATAAACGCCCAGTTTTTTTCGCAAGTCTTATTGCCAAAGATCATCCCGGGGGACTTTTGGCAAACAAGATAGTTTACTTTTATGGGAAGCATTAAAAAGGGCCAAAGAATTTTTTGTCAAACTGCATCACTACGGTTTTTGAAACGGTAAAGGCACCAGGTTTTCCGGGCGTAAGCTTTCGTCACACCAGCTTCAGTGTAAGAAAGGTAGAAATTTTTACGGCAATTTATAAAGTTGGGTCCAAATTACGCAACGTTTCCCCCCTTTAGGGGGACGAGGGATATAAGGGAAAACTTTTGAGACGTATGGGACGGTGCAATTTTGCCAACAAGGTACGTGGGGGGCAGGGGCCTATGCGGTTTTCCAGAGGGTTTTTTTCAAATCAAACCCAAAAAGACTTTGAGGCAACCAAACCGTCCTACCCTGTATCCCCCAAGATTTTTAGGAAGCAGGGCATGGTAATTCCCCCGGAAAACGACGTACATTCCGCCGAATTTTGGGGGATATGAACAAAATAAACGGAGCCCCGGACAAAACAAGACGTGGGGCCTGGACCTGTGGGGGGACGTCCCCAGGCCCCTGCCCTTTAAAGGTGGCAGGTGAGAAACAAACATCGGATGGAGGGGGGGTGTTTTGTTTGGAAACGGAAAGTGGATCGGGCACCCAGGGCTTTGGGGGTGAGTGGGAGTCCCTTTCCCCCCCGGCCCGAAACAGGGATCGTCCCCCTGTGGAAAAAGAGGAGCAGCAAATTTTCAGGAAAGGTTCTTAGAAATTTAGGAGGGAATTTTGGGGGAGGGTTGAAGACTTTGTCCCCCGCCAGAGAGGGAAAGTTACAATCTAGCTGGTGTCCCTCCGGGGGAGTCGTCGGGTTCCAAAATCGGAGACATGAAAAGTTTGGGCGTGATGGGGGTTTGGAGTCTCCCTTGAAAAACATTAAACCCAATTTTTCAGGTAAAGGGGAGAGGGGTTTAACGAGAGGCAACATCTGGGCCAAGAAATGTGAAAAAAGAAAGGTCCGAGAAAGAGGGGGGGCTAACGGGGCCGGGGTTCTGAAACCGGGGCGCCCTTTTGCCCGCAAACGGCCTGGGGAAACAACCAGGGGGGAAGTGGGGAAGGGGAGTGGTTAGGGGGTGGGAGCCAAGGGGGGAAAAGGGGACCCCGGGGGGAAGGTGGGGGGAAAGGGGAGATTTAAAAAGGGGTTTAAAAAAATTTAAAATTTGAGCTCCTTGGGGTTTGTAAAGAGTGATGAAGGAACGGGGGGGAAAATTTAATAGGCCTTTGGTGTATTCCGTAAATGTTTAAAGGGTTTTTGTAAACAGTAAAAGAAAAAGAAATTTGGGTTTTTTAAATTTTTCCCGAATAAATCTAAAAGGATGTTGTGTTCCCTTTCAGGGGCACAAAATTTTTAAAAAAGGGTTTGGGTGTTGGGGTGGCAGGATTTTGGTATTTTCCCCTGCCAACTCCCTCTGAAAGGTGGGGTGGGGAAATTTTTAAAAAGGGGGTCGAACCCCTTTTTTTTTGCAGAAAAGCGAGGGGGGAGGGGGGGGGGGGGTGTTTTTGGTTTGGGTGGTGGTGGTTGGGGAAAACCCTGTGTCTTTTTTTGAAATGTGTATGCCCCCCGGGGGAGAAAATAAAATAAAAGGAAAGAAAAAATTTTTGTGTGTGAGGATCTTGTGTTTTTTTTTAAGTTCACTGCCAAGGAGGCAAAAGTTTTGGGGCCCGGAAAAGTGAACCGGGGGGCTGATGTGGACCCAAAAGGGGGTGGATATATTTCGGGGCTCTTAGGGATTTATTAAGGGGTGTTAGGTTTCTGATGGGCCCTTTGGGGGGGGGGGGGGGGGGGGGGAGACTGAAATACCTTTTTTTAGGGGTGGATATGCTGCGAGACAATATTTTACCTTTCCCCCTGGTTTTTTGGAAAGGGGAAAAACCCTTTTAGTTTCTGGGGGAGGGCCCAAAAATGTCAATCATAGGGCAGTGGGTGGTGGGGGGTTGGGGGGGGGGGAAAAGGCTCGCGGACAAAAAAAAGAAGTTATTGGAAATTAAAAAATAAGTTTGTTAGGTGAAGAGGAAAGGGGTTTGGGGGGGGTTTTCTTTTATGGGGACTTAGGGTGGAAAAACAGGGGGTGGATGACCAAAGGACATGGTAGAATTTCGTTGCAAAAAGAAAGGATTAGAAAGTTTTTTTTGGGGAAGGAAAAACGTAAAAATTAAAAATTAAAAATAGGGCTGGGGAAAAATATTTAGGGGGATAGGTTTTAAAAAGGTTGCTATGGGGGGGGGTTTGGGGGGAAAAAAATTTTCCTATTGGGTTTAAAAACTGAAAAAAAGGGGAGGTTTTTGGGGTTGCAAAAAGAAAGGTTTCAAGCTTTTGGGTGCAGGCAGGGGGGGAAGAAGTGCTTTTGGGGGGACAAGCCTCAGCTTGGTTTTTTTTGCGGCCCCCAAACAAAAACAAAAAAGGCGGTTTACACTTATTCCATTTTTAGAGGTAAAAGGGGATTGGTTTTTAATTAAAAGCATGGCAGGGGATACAAAACCCAAGGGGGAAGTGTGCCTATGCGGAGGGGTTTTGGGACAGAAGTACTGGAACCCGTGGGGGGGGGGGGGGACCCTGGCGTTTTTGGGCAAGGGGTGTACTATGTGAATTTTAATTTAGGAAATTTGTTAAAGAAAGGGATTTAGGTGGGGGTAAAACCCGGGAGAGGAAAAAAAGAATGCTTAAGGGGGGAAAAGAGGAAAAGAAAAACGCCCCGGGAAAGACCGGGCTCCCATTTTAAAATTTTTTTTACAACATTGGACGGTTTAAAAAGGGGGTTTTTAGTTAGGTTTTTTTAATCTTTTGAAAAGGGGAAGGGTAAATTTTTGGGGAGAAGCAGGGAAACAAACATTTTTAAATTTTGGGCCCCAAGGTCAAGGGGGAAAAACCCACCCTTCGGGGGTCCCCAGCCATATCGCGAAGTTTTGCAGGCTAACAAGGTGTTTTTCAAAAAATTTTTGAAAAAAGGTTCAAAATGTTTTGTGGGAAAGGGGGGGTGTCAAAAACTCCCGTTTGGGTTGCCGGGAAAGGGGGGATGTTGAAGGACCTGGGTTTCTGGGGAAAGGTTTGGGGGACTAAGGGTGGGGGGGGAAGGGGGGGGCCCTTTTTTGGCTCTAATTGGCAGGGAGGGATATTATAGAGTGGGAAAGGGGGGCTTTTTTCAGGTTTTTACTTAGGGTAAAAGGGTTTTGGGGAGGAAAAAAGGGCCCCCGGGTTAAATCGTTTAAAACCAAGGGGGGGGAAAATGAGGGTAAAAAGTTAAAAGGGGGTAAAGGGGAGGGAAAAATTTTTAATGGGTAAGGCCTTTAAAAGGGATGCCCCAAAGTCCCAAAAAATTGGTTTTTCGTGTTTTTCCCCCGGGCCCCTTTTATAGAATTTGGGTTTTACCCCCAGCAAATTTCGCCGTGAGGGAAAATGGTGTTGACGACAACCCCTGTTCTCTTTGTGAAGGGGTGTCAAGGGGGTGTTTTGGAAAGGGGGGTTTTTGGGAAAAGATTTTGGGGAAATGGCCCCCGGGGATGCAGGTAAATAGTGCGAATCAAGGTGCATGGGGTTGGGGTTTTTGGGGGGGGGGGGGTGTGGGGGGATGTAATGTTGTTAAAGAATGGGCGGTGTCTTTAAAGAATTTGTGGTATTATTTATAAGGATGACATGTTTGCGGCGCGGTAGGAAAACTCGGATAGGTTATTGAAAGGATCGTGGTGCGTCTAGGTGTTCTGAGAGCCCAGCACCTAACTCTTATACAGCGAGTGATAGTCGTAAACATTTTATTGTATAGTAAGATTTGGCATGTTACAGCTGTGTCCCAATTACAGGACATCGATTGCTGGGATTCAAGACGGATGTACAAATTTTGTGGGGTTCACGTTGTGATTGTTACGGAGGGAAGTTGTAATGTTACCTGTAAGTCAGGGTGGGTTGGGGTGATGGATTTGAGACGGAGGGCTAAATGTGTGTTTATTAAATGGGAAGTGTTGCGTGAGGATGTGAACGCGGGGCAGTTGGGAAGGATACACGACAGGCTGGGTATGTGGTATCGAGGAATGGAGTTGAGGGAATGCGAAATCGTTTTGAGGGCTGTGATGTTGGTTAGGGAACTGAGAAAAGTTCGTATAAGGGTTTTGTGTAGGTTACTTGTAGGTAGGTGCGTAATCCCAGTTGAGGGTTTGTTCCCCATGTATGCGTGGAAGAGTATTGGTTTAGATTTATTAAAATGAAGTTAAACCCTCGGGCGCGTGAGGTGATGTTTCGTTTTCTGCATGGAATCCTTCCGTCTGGTGAGGGGGTGGGTGTGGTATCTGTGGAGGGGATGAGACTGCGTTCCATGTAGTTTACTTTTGTGAAGGGCTAAAGGAGGTTAGGTGCTGGTTAAGTAGGTTGGAACAGAGGGTGGGGGGCCTTGGGTGTCGGTTCTGCGTGCTTTAAGTCTAGATAATGGTGTGGGTTAGACAAGGGTGTCATAAGAGCTTTAGATTATATCATGGTAGATTATATATATATGTCGTGGGTAATGAGGGGGAGAGGGGATAGTGAGGAAAGAAGGAAGGTTCTTGCGGTAACGTTCTATCGTACGATGTGTCGTAACAGAGATTTGTATGGGAGGAGGTGGGATCAGGCTTTCTCAGAGGGGTATAGAATGCTAACGTTAGGGATTCTCGTAAATCTGTGATTGATGATGAGTAAGTGAAGGGGTTTTCATAGGTTGGAGGGAGTCAGGGGGCCACAGCGGGCTCTCCTCCTTAGGGGGGGGGGTCGTGAGAGTGTTGTGAATGTGGGTTTGGAGGATCGATACCATGCCTAACCCTTCTAGGGTAGGGTAGGTGCCTGAGCCCGAGCCTTTAGCTCATAAGACTGTCATTCCCATTAGCCCCCTTGGGGCGGGGATGGCAGACCAGAGAGGCCTAGCTTGTGGCTAGGCCTGGGGACAGTTGGTCCCAAAGATGAGGAGATACTTGTGCCTACTCCCATGGGAGACTTAGGTCTCAGACACTCCCTAAAGAGGGAGCCAAGGCCGGGCCACCACTTGGAAAACGCCCGGGCCGGGAGAATACCGGCTAATGTTTAATAATAATAATAATAATGTGGGTTTGGAATGGTTTCCTGGTTTTCATTGAGACTTTATGGCAGCCAAGTGTGGATGTAGAGCTCAAGGTCTCATTATGTTAGATATAACACTTTTCAGAATGTAGGTATAATATAGTAGATTTTTTTATGTATAATTTTAATGTGTATCAGTCTTGTATGACACGATTCTTGAGTAATAAGTTCTTTGCGACATGAAGTGTGTTTTAGTTTGTATTTATGTTACGTGCTGATTTTTTTGCTGATGAGATATACTTATATACTTTTTTGCTTTGTGCATACAGTGCATCTGATTAATGTGATTTTGTGAAACTTTGTGTGTGTGTGTGGGGTGTTTTGTGTGTGGGGTGTGTGTGTGTGGGTGTGTGTGTGTTGTGTGTGTGTGTGTGTGGGTGTGTGTATATATATATCCCTTTCTAAATGTATTGAGCCTTTGCCCTGGGTCAGACGTTAGTAATACTTTATATATGTATGATTCGATTCTTTTTAAAGTTTATAATTATGGTCTGTACCCTGATACCGGTTTGGTGTCAATGCTAAGTTCTTGATGTTAAGTTTTAGTCTGTATGGTATACAGACATATCTAGACAGTTTAGTGACGTAGGCCATTTGTGTCTGAGATATTGTATATGGGTTTAGTGTAACAGTATAGCGCTTCAGTTTTTGTGTTCTAAGCTGTATTCTTTTTATAAGAACATAAGAACATAAGAAAGGAGGAACACTGCAGCAGGCCTGTTGGCCCATACTAGGCAGGTCCTTTACAATTCATCCCACTAACAAAACATTTGCCCAACCCAATTTTCAATGCTACCCAAGAAATAAGTTCTGATGTGAAAGTCCCACTCAAATCCAACCCCTCCCACTCATGTACTTATCCAACCTAAATTTGAAACTACCCAAAGTCCTAGCCTCAATAACCCAACTAGGTAGACTGTTCCACTCATCAACTACCCTATTTCCAAACCAATACTTTCCTATGTCCTTTCTAAATCTAAACTTATCTAATTTAAATCCATTACTGTTGGTATATGTAAAGCTGTATTGTTAGGGATACGTATGTAGATGTTCTAGTAAGAGTATGATGTTAGGTTTTGGTTTTTTGATTAATGCGAATAATGGGATTTGTATATTTTATGTTCAAGTGTATTGAGCCTTTGTCAGATGGCATGTTATATGTACATTTTATATATATGCAAGGTTTTGCATCAATGAATGTGTATATATGTCAATTCATGACCCTGTGACAGTATTTTTTGTAGCTATGTTCTTGCCGTAAGTTATTGTTGTATGTTTGGCAGCAATATCTTGCGAGCATATAGGTGCAATCCGTTTGTCAGTTATTTTGATAGAGATCCATACTCTTTCTTTATTTTTATGTTAAACTGTATTGGTTTTAAATAAAATATAAAAAAAAATCATGAAAAGTAAAGAGACTAATCCTATTATTTCTCTCAGTTTTAGAGGCGACGACGTTTGCAGTCGTAGGAATGAAAATCTGATTAAATAGGTATAAATCAGCGAAAGGCATAATTATAGAGAGGACCTGTGGTGACCTGTACTTAACTCTGTGAAGAAGTGTCTTGTTTGCTCCCGTGGACTGAACCAAGATGCCCTCCATCGAGCAACTTTACCAGCAACTTAAGGAAGAATTGAGGGCAGCGAAGATGGAGATACGGGGATTGACCGAGGAAAACAAGAGGGTTTCGTAGTGTCCTGTTTTGAGTCCTCGGTCAAGAAGGGATCGTGGTCAGTAGCTGGACAGCAGGGGACGACGAAGTTGACGATCAAGAAGACGAATGGAAAGCCAGAAACGATGAAGAAGAAAGAGACTGCTGTGGAAACTCCTGTGGAAAACCTCCAACGCATTCTCGGTGCTACCCGACGAATGTGAGTCGACTACTGGGATCGTCACGACGAACGACCAACAAGGAAGGTAAAAATATTTTGTTTTTTGGGGATAGCCAGGTTAGATACATGGATAGGGCATTCTGCTTGAAGGACAGAGTAGGAGACAAAGGGTATGCTTTCCTGGGGCTGGGATGGAGGACATTGTTAGCCGGCTTGACCCAACATCATGAACGGTAATGGGATCAATCCTATTATTTGCCTCAGTGCTGGAGGCAATGATGTAGGCAAGCATAGAAGTGAGGATTTAGTTAGAAAGTTCAGGACACTATAGACATAATTAGGAAGAAGGGGGGGCGCCCTGTTATATGTGGCACTTTGCCAAGAAGGTGTTGGTAATGAATGGTTGTCCAAGCAATTGGTATTAATTGTTGGCTGGATAAACACTGTAAGGATAATGCAGTACCATTCATTGACAACTGGGACAACTTCTATGGCCGAAATGACATGTATGCCAGGGATGGGGTTCACTTATCCAGGCAGGTGTGGGTTTTCTTGCTAACTCAGTTGAGGGGGTTGTTAGGACTTTAAACTAGGATTAGTTAGAGATATGGGTTTAGAAATGATTAATAATGAGTATGGATATATTGACTTATGCTCTGATATTAAGAATCTTAATAGTAACTGTCATGGAGTAACTCTGGGTAATGATAATTTCAGAAATTGTGTAAAAACAAAGATGAATAGGAAAAATGTGCAGAAGAAAAAACATATGATGGTATTTTATGCTAACAGTCGAAGCGCAAGAAATAAAATTAATGAACTACGTTTGGTAGCATGTGCTGGGAACTCTGATATCATTGCATTAACTGAAACGTGGTATGATTTAAAGAGTCGGGATATGACTGCTGAGTGTAATATTCAGGGATTTAAGTTGTTCAATGTGGATAGATGTAATGGGAAGAGTTGCATTGTATGTTCGAGAAAATATTAATTGTTGCATAAAAACAGGTATAAAAGTAGATGGAGCAGTAACAGAGTCTGTTTGGGTAGAGTTCGTGGAGGGTCAAGAAAAACTAATTCTAGGTGTAATATACCGACCTCCAGGCTTGGATCACGATAGAGGGAGACTTCTTTGGGACGAAATTGTTAGGGCTTCTGGACACAGTAACATAGTCATAGTAGGGGACTTTAACTTTAGTCAAAATGACTGGAATTCTTTGACAGGTAATCTAGAGTCCAGTGACTTTATAGAAACAGTTCAGGACTGTTTTCTGAAACAGAGCGTAACTGAGCCTACCAGGGGTAATAATTTGCTAGACCTAGTCTTGTCAAATAAGGAAACACTTGTGAATAATCTGCAGATCACTAAAGAGCTTGGCGCAAGTGATCACAAATCCATCACTTTTAGCATTAAATTTGGGGAATGCAAAAATAATGATAATACAGTAAAAATCCCGATTTTCGTTCTGCCGATTATAATGGAGTTAGGGAAAAACTGTCTAATCTTGATTGGGGTTATCTAGCTAATGTTTTTATTGACGAAACCCATACTTATGAATAGAAGGATCTGCTTTTATGATTGTTTTCTTAATAATGTACACAGTGCCCAGAGTATATACATCCCCAGAAAAAATTTAGGTCTAATAATAACGATCCCAAAGGGGTTAACAGGAGGCTAAAGTATCTATTAGGGAGAAAAGGGGAATTTATAGGCGCATCAGAAGAGGAGAGGTTAACCTTACTGACCAATATGTTCAGCTTAAAAGAGAAGTAAAAAAGGGGATTAGAAAGGCAAACGTGACTATGAAATTAAAGTTGCTAATGAATCAAAGACAATCCAAAGGGGTTCTTTCAAAATGTATAGGACGAAGGTGAAGAAAAAAGTAGGACCCTCTGAAATCTGGGAATGGACAGCTGACGGAAAAATGAACTGGAAAGTGTTCCTTTATTTAATGACTATTTTTTTTTCAGTTTTACACAGGAAGATGTAAATGAATTCCAGTAATTAACAATTATTTAGTTCCTGATGAATTTAAGTTTAACTAAAATTACTGTCACGAGGGACATGGTTATTAAACAGATAGACAAACTGAAACAAAATAAGTCCCCGGGACCCGATGAGTTGTTTTCAAGGGTACTTAAGGAATGCAAGAGGAGCTTTGTCAGTCATTAACGAGTGTATTCAATGCGTCCATCCTTACCAGTGTTGTTGCCAGAGTTGTGGAAGATTGGCTAAGTGGTTCCATATTCAAATCAGGGGGTAAGTCCACTCCTTCAAATTACCGTCCAATAAGCCTGACATCATAGTGGGCAAGTTATTAGAATCAATTATAGCTGACATTATCAGAAGTCACCTTGAAGAGCATAACTTGATAATGAATCTCAGCATGGATTTCACGAGAGGTCGTTCCTGCCTGACAAACTTACTGACTTCTTCAATAGAACATTTGAGGCAGTTGACAGTGATAAGGAATATGATATTGTTTTTTTGGATTTTAGTAAAGCCTTCGACAGAGTACCTCACAAGAGACTTTTAAGAAAAGTGGCAGCTCAGGGTAAAGGAGGTAAAGTTCTAGCATGGATTGAGCATGGCTTACCAATAGAAAGCAGAGAGTTACCATTAATGGAGTGAAATCTGAATGGGGATTAGTCACTAGTGCGTTCCACAAGGATCAGTTTTTAGCCCTCTCCTGTTCATAATTTACATTAATGACCTTGATGAAGGGATTACTAGTGACATGATAATTTGCTGATGATACAAAGATAGGCCGTATAATTCACTCTGAGGAGGATATCAATGAACTCCAACGATTTGAACAAATTAAAGTCTTATCTGAAAAAGGCAGTGAAGTTTAAAGTGGATAAGTTTAAGGTACTTGCCCTTGGTAATAAAATAAACCTCGAAGCTATAATTAGGTGAAGTAGAGCTTGGTCTTACAGAAGTGAAAAAGGAACTTGGGAGTCATGGGGGAAAGCAGAAATCTAAAGCCAAGACAGCATTGCCTTAGTGTGCGACAACAAGGCCAACAGATTACTTGGATTTATCTCAAGAAAGTATAAGTAACAGAAGTCCAAAAGTTATTTTAAGCTCTATGTCATCACTAGTGAGGCCTCCTTTAGATTATGCTGCTTGCCAGTTTTGGTCCCTTAACAACAGGATGGACAGATAGACTCATTAGAGAACATACAGAGAAGAATGACTAAAATGATTTACTGTGTAAGGAACCTCCCTATGAAGATAGACTTAAAAGCCTAGACTATCCACTCTCGAAAGGCGTAGATTGAGGGAGATTCAATGAAATGTAATAATGGATGACGGGCATAAAACAAGGGAGGAGACATTAATGAAGTACTGAGCGTGTCGAACCAGGTAAGAACCAGATAATGGATTGTAAGTTGGATAAATTTTAGATTTAGAAAGGACATAGGAAGTACTGGTTATCTAAACAGAGTTGTAAGATGCGTGAACAGTCTTCCCAGTGGGTGATTAGAGGCTAGACTTGGTAGCTTTAAGAAAGACTGGACAAATATATAGTGGGAGGCTGGGGTTTGATTGGTGTCAAGGGTACGGGAGAAATATTCTATGAGTAGCTTTAAGGTAATCCGTTTTGATAAGGAACCTGCCTCGTATGGGCCAGTAGGCCTTCTGCATAGGCCAGTAGGCCTTCTTAAAGTTCTTATGTTCTTATAGCGCCCAGTAATATGTAGGTAGTATTTTCCCATTAGGGACGACATTGTTAGGCCTTCTAGACATAACGTAATAAATATTAGGATTTTGACTTTAGGCAAATATTACTGGATTTCTTTGACCAGCAATTTCGAACCAGTGACTTCGCTGGAAGTAGGTCAGGATTACTTTTCGAAGCAGTTTGTAACAAAGCTAATAGAGGATGCACGCTGTAACTTGCAAATTTCATTCCCCTCCTCCACACAAAACATTTTAATAATTATGAATGAGAAAATCATCAAATATACTGTTGTCCATTCAAACTGACATGAGAAATAATAATTTTAAATGACACAATGCAAGAACCCCAAAACACAAAGAACAAATAATATAATATACAAACATACAGATATATATAAATAAACATTAAAAAATTCAAATGCAGCTTTTTTTGCTTAAATATTTATGTTCGTCTCCATATCACAGTTAAGTTCTTCATGTTGTAGCCAGACGCGGAAGTTACAGAAGGTTTTATACATTTGCAAGTCTATTTATTTAACAGATCTTCAACACAAATAATGAACTAGGTTCCTCATGATTCAGGTTCCCAGAATGAACTGGCGATGATTTCCTGCCTCCGTTAATAATGTAAAGTGTAACTGTTAATGCGAAAAAAAACCATACCCTCGGCCGGGATTGAACCCGCGGTCATAGAGTCTCAAAACTCCAGCCCGTCGCGTTAGCCACTAAACCAGCTAACCACAATAAGATTCATCCAACTAGGTATATTTCTACACCATAGGAAAGTTAGCACAGGCACCTCTGTGACCACAAATGCAAGTTTTTACAGACGAATCTCCAGCTAGCGTGGTCTAGTGGCTAACGCGACGGCCTGGAGTTTTGAGACTCTATGACGCGGGTTCAATCCCGGCCGGGGGTATGGTTTTGATTTGCAATCGTGTCATTACGATTTCTTGAGTCATGTTAATGCGAAAAATGAGATACATTCGCCTCCACAGCACACACCTTGCGTGCTAAGCATCCCTTAACCATACATACATCAAATACGAGCCAGTTACGAAATCCAAAAGGTTTCATAGTAAACGAG
>NC_069399.1:37959586-37972086 GCF_026875155.1 Cherax quadricarinatus
ACGGTAAAGTAGAGTGTGGACGAAAAAGTATTATGAATCTTGCAGTTTTGTGTGTGGTGGAGTGTGTTGTGTTTGTGTGGTGTGTGTGTGTGTGTGTTGTGTGTGTGTGTGTGTGTGTGGTGTGTGGGTGTGTTGTGTGGTGTGTAGAGTTCATGCAAAGCTACATAATATGTATTATTTGTTGAACATAACGACAAATACAAACACTTACATACCTGATTAAGTTAAAAAAACAAAAGAAATTATCATAAACATGATATGACAACATAAATAGAAGTCCGAGATTTTATATAAGTAACCTCAGCTTGGTGGCCGAGTTGGGGTGGCAGCTCAGTCCTCGTCTGGCTGTCTACTGTTCCAGGCTGTCCTGTGGGTGTAATTACAGGACACAGAATTCTGTGTGTCCCCTCCGTAATTCCCCCACCTGGACAGTACTCGGCAGTAGACCAGCTAGACAAGACCAAGTTACCATCCCAACAAGGTCACTGGGGGTGGGGCCAACACCTGCTGAACCTGGGGAAGTGAGAAGGAGTTCACAGAGGGCCCGCAATGGATTCTGGAGACATGGAACTAGGGAAGCCAAACACACACACACACAACATCACACACAACGACCATCCATCACCCTCACCACCAGACCATCACCCTCACCAACCAGTTTTCTCATCACCGCAAGGGAGTGTTGGAAGGGATTCATCTAGGGGACACAAAATGACTCTGGAAACATAGACCCTCACCCTCCCTACTAGTCCATCAACCCTCAACACCAATCCACCACCCGCACCACCAGTCCATCACACTCAGCACCAGTCCATCACCGTCACAGTCATTCATCACCCTCCACACACCAGACCATACACCCTCACCACCAATTCATCACATGCAAGAGAGAGTGTGGGAAGGGAGTTCATCTGAGGGACACAGATGGACTTCTGGAAGTATAGTCCCTTCAATCCCTCACCACCAATCCATCACCCACAACATCATACTCACCACCCAGGTCCCATCACCGTCACAGCCATCCTTCACCTTCAACCACCAGTCCTTAACAACCCTCATACCACCAGTCCATCACCACCAATCCTTCACCCTCACCACAACACCATCACCAGCAAACGGAATGTGAAGGGAATTCCATCTGAGGGGGACACAGATGGACTCTGGAAACACAGCCCTTCACCCTCCCATCAGTCCATCACCTTCACAACCAGACCATCAACCTCCCCCAACAGTCCATCACCCCACCACCAGTCCATCACCCTCACCACCAGTCCACCACCCTCCGACCATCCCTCACCCTAACCATTCCATAACCCTCACCACCAGTCCATCACCCTCACCACCAGTCCACCACCCTCCCCACCAATTCATCACCTAACCTCCAGTCCTACCACCCCTCACCACAAGTCCATCACCCACACCAACATCACCATCACCAGCAAGGGAAAGTGAAGGGAGTTCATCTGAGTGGACAACAGATGGACTTCTGGAAACACAGTCCCTCAACCTCATCCCACCATCCATCACCACCCAACCGACCAGTCCATCACCCTCACCACCAGTCCCATCACCCTCAACACCAGTCCCCATCACCCTACGCACCACCAGGTCCATAACCCTCCACCGAGCCATCACCCTCACCACCAATACATCACTCCCCCCTCACCACCAGTCAATCACGCCTCACACCAGTCCATCACTCTCACACGCCGAGTTCATCATCCTGAACCTCCAGTTCTCATACCCCTCACCAACAAGTCACATCACCCACACCTCACAGCACCATCAAGCCAGCACAGGAAAATGTGGAAGGGAGTTCATCTGAGGGGTACACAGATGGACTTTCTGGAAACACAGTCCTTCACCCATCCCACCAGTCATCACCACCCACCACCATCCATCACCCTCACTCACCAGTCCATCACCCACACCACCATCCCATTCACCCTCAAACACCATTCCATCAACCCTCCCACCATCCCATCACCCTCCCCACCAGTACCATCACCCACACCACCAGCCATCACCCACAACACCAGTCCATCATACTCACCCACTTTTATCACCTCCCAGCCATCCTTCACCTTCAACACCGCCTTACTAAAACCCCACCACCAGTCCCCTCACCCACCCACCCAATCCTTTACCCCACCAAACACCATCACCAGACGGAAATGTGGGAAGGGAGTTCATCTGAGGGGACACAGATGGACTTCTGGAAACCAGTCCCTTTCCTCCCCCCATCAGCCCCTCACCTTCACAACCAGGCCTCACCCTCCCCACCAGTCCATCCCCCCACCACCCGTCCATCCCCTCACCACCAGTCCATCACCCCCCACCAATCCATCACCCTCACAACCAGTCCATAACCCCCCGTCACCCGTCCTCACCCTCACCAACCCAAACCATACTCTCCCACCAGTCAATCACCCTCACCACCAGTCCATCACCCCCCCCCCCCATTACATCCTGCCCCAGCCTCCCCCCCACAAAAGTCCTCACCACACCACAGCCCATCACCAGCAAGGAAAATATGGAAGGGGGTTCATTGAGGGGACCCCAAGACTTCTGGAAACCAGTCCTCACCCATCCCACCAGTCCTCACCCTCACCACCAGTCACACCTCACCACCAGTCCATCACCCCCCAAAACCATTCCATCGCCCCCCCACCAGTCCTCCCCTCCCCACCAGACCATCACCCACACAACCATCCATCACCCCCAACAAACCCGCCTCAACTCACCCCCCCAGTCCATCACCGCACCCGCCACCTTTCCCCTTTACCCCATCCTTACAAAAATCACCACCATCCTCCCCTCACCACCAATCCTTCCCCCCCCACAACCCACCAGCAACGGGAAATGTGGAAGGGGGTTCATCTAGGGGACACAGATGGGCTTCAGGAAACATAGTCCATCACCCACCTACTAGTCCATCACCCTCACCACCATCCTCACCCTCCCACCCGACCATCACCCACACAACCAGTCCATCACCCACAACACCAGTCCATCACCCTCCCCACCAGTCCATCACCCTCCCCACCAGTCGCATCACCCTCACCACCAGTCCTCACCCTCACCACCAGTTCCACCACCCTCCCCACCATTCCCATCACCCTCACCACCAGGTCCATAACCTCACCACAGTCCATCACCCTCACCACCAATCCATCACTCTCACCACCAGTCCCAATCACCCTCACCACCATCCATCACCGCTCACCACCAGTTTCATCACCCTCACTTAAAAACCACCATTTCATCATCCTCACCTCCAGTCCATACTTCCCTCACCACAAGTCCATCACCCACACCACAGCACCATCACCAGATAAGGGAAATGTGGAAGAGTTCATCTGAGGGGACACAGATGGACTCTGGAAACGACAGTCCTTCACCCATCCCACCAGTCCCATCACCCCACCACCAGTCCATCACCCTCACCACCAGTCCAACACCCTCAACACCAGTCTCACCCGTCCCAACCAGTCCATCACCCTCCCACCGACCATCACCCACGACCACCAGTCCACCACCCACAACGACCACTCAATCCATACTCACCACCAGTCCAGCCACCGTCACAGCCATCCCTTCACCTTCAACCCACCAGTCCATACTAACCTCACCACCAGTCCATCACCCAGAACACCACCAATCCTTCACCCTCTAACCACAACACCATCACAGCAACGGAAAGGTGGCAGGGAGTTCATCTGAGGGGACACAGCTGGACTTCTGGAAACACTGTCCTTCAATCTCCCCATCAGTCCATCACCTCACAACCAGACCATCACCTCCTCACCAGTCCATCACCTCTCCACCAGTCATCCCCTCACCACCAGTCCATCCACCCTCCCACCAATCAATCACCCACACCACCAGTATATAACACCCTCGGGCTCCCCCTCATCCACCATCCAATCACCCTCACCACTCAGTCCATCACCCCCACCACCAATCCATCAACTCTTCACCACCAGTCAATCCCCTCACCACAGTCCATCACCCTCACCTACCAGCATCACCCTCACTCACCATCCCTCACCCTCACACCAGTCCAAAACTCACCACCAGTCCATCACCCTCACCGCCAATCCATCCCTCTCACCACCAGTCATCACCCTCACCACCAGTCCCATCACCCTCAACACAAAGTCCATCACCCTCCCACCAGTCCCATCACACTCCCCACCAGACCACACCACATCCACCATCCATCACCCACAACACCAGTCCATCAACTCACCACCAGTCCATCACCGTCACAGCCAGTCCTTCACCTTCACCACCAATCCTTTACTAACCCTCACCACCAGTCATCACCCACACCACCAATCCTTCACCCTCACCACAGCACCAATCACCAGCAACCGGAAGTGTGGAAGGGAGTTCATCTGAGGGGACACAATGGACTTCTGGAAACACAGTCCTTCACCCTCCCATCAGTCCTCACCTTCACAAACCAGACCAGTCACCCTCCCCTACAGTCCATCACCCACACCACCAGTCCCATCACCCTCACCACCAGTCCATCATCCCTACCACACCAATCCATCACCCTCACCACCAGTCCATCACCCTCACCACCAATCCATCTCTCTCACCACCAGTCAATCACCCTCACCACCAGTCCATCACCCTCACCACCAGTCCATCACCCTCAACACCAGTCCATCACCCTCCCCACCATCCCATAACCCTCCCCACCAGACCATCCCCACACCCCATCCCATCACCCACAACACCAGTCCATCATACTCACCACCCAGTCCATCACTGTCACAGCCATCCCTTCACTTTCACCACCAGTCCTTACTAACCATCACCCCCAGTCCATCACCCTTACCACCAATCCTTTCACCCTCACCACAACACCATCACCAGCAACCGGAATTGGAAGGAGTTCATCTAGGGGGGACAACAGATGGACTCGGAAACATAGTCCATCACCCTCCTCTACTAGTCCATCACCCCTCACCACCATCAACACCCGCCCCACCGACCATCACCCACACAACCAGTCCATCACCCACCAACACCCGTCCACACTCTCACACAGTCAGTCACCCGCCCCACCACCACCACCGTCGCCCCACCATTCCATCACCCTCACCACATCCACCACCTCCCCACGCCATCATCACCCCACCACCAGTCCATAACCCTAACCACCAGTCCATCACCCTCACCACCAATCCATCACTCTCACCACCAGTTCAATAACCCTCCCACCAGTCCCATCACCCTCACACACCATTCATCACCCTCACCACCAGTTTCATCATCCTCACCTCCATTCATCCATCCTCACCTCCCATCCATACCCCTCACCACAAGTCCCATCACCCACACCACAGCACCATCACAAGCAAGGGAAATGCGGAAGGGAGTTCATCTGAGGGGACACAGATTGGACTTCCTGGAAACACAGTCCCTTCACCCATCCCACCAGTCCATCACCCCCACCACCAGTCCATCACCTCACCACCAGTCCATCACCCTCACACCAGTCCAATCAACCCTCCCAAACAGTCAATCACCCTCCCCACCAACCATCACCCACACCACCAGTCCATCATCCCACAACACCAGTCAATCATACTCACCACCAGTCCATCACCGTCAGCAGCAGTCCTTCACGCTTCACCACCCGTCCCTTACTAACCATCACCACCGAGTCCATCAACCACACCACCAATCCTTCACGCCTCACCACAACACCAATCACCAGCACGAGTAGTGTGGAAGGGAATTTCATCTGAGGGGACACAGATGGACTTCGGAAACACAGTCCATCACCCTCCCCATCAGTCCATCACCTTCACAACCAGACCAACACCCTCCCACCATCCATCCACCCTAACCACCAGTCCATCACCCCTCACCACCAGTCCATCACCCTCCCCCCCAAACCATCACCGTCACCACCAGGTCCATAAACCCACACACCAGTCCATCACCCTCACCACGCAATCCTCACTCCTCACCACCATCAATACACCTCACCATCAGTCCATCACCCTCCCCAACCAGTCCATCACCCTCCCCACCAGACCATTCACCCACACACCAGTCCATCACCCTCAACACAGTCCGTCATACTCACCACCAGTCCATCTCTGTCACAGCCATCCCTTCACTTTCACCACCAGTCCTTACTAACCATCACCACCAGTCCATCACCCTCACCACCAATCCTTCACCCTCACCACAAAACCATCACCAGCAACGGAAGTGTGGAAGGGAGTGTCATCTATGGGAGACACAGATGGACTTCTGGAAACATAGTCCATCACCCTCCCTACTAGTCCATCACCCTCACCACCAGTCCATCACCCTCCCCACCGGACCATCACCCACACAACCAGTCCATCACCCACAACACCAGTCCATCACCCTCACCACCAGTCCATCACCCTCCCACCAGCCATCACCCTCACCACCAGACATCACCCTTACACCAGTCCACCACCCCCCCCACCAATCCATCACCCTCACCACCAGTCCATAACCCTCACTGGACCACCAGTCCAGTCACCCTCACCACCCATCCATCCTCTCAACCACCAGTCAATCACCCTCACCACCAGTCCATCACCCTCACCACCAGTTCATCACCCTCACCACCAGTTCATCATCCCACCTCCAGTCCATACCCCTCACCACAAGTCCTCTCCCACACCACAGCACCATCAACCAGCAAGGGAAATGTGGAAGGTGAGTTCATCTGAGGGGACACAGATGACTTCTGGAAACACAGTCCTTCACCCATTCCCATCAGTCCATCACCCCCACCACCAGTCCATCACCAATCCAACAGGTCCATCACCCTCAACACCAGTCCATCACCTCCCAACCAGTCCATGTCCCTCCCCACAGACCATCAGTCTTTCTCACAACCACCAGTCCTCACCCACAACACCATTCAATCAATACACACACCAGTCCATCACCGTCACAGCTATCCTTCACCTTCACCACCAGTCCTTCTAACCCTCACCACCAGTCCATCACCCACCCACCAATCTTCACCCTCACCACAACACCATCACAGCAACGGAAGTGTGGAAGGGAGTCATCTGAGGGGACACAGATGTACTTCTGGAAACACAGTCCTTCACCCTCCCATCAGTCCATCACCTCACACCCAAGCCCCCCCCTTACACCCCCATCACCCTCCCTCACCAGTCCCATCACCCCACCACCAGGTCCATCACCCTCTCCACCAGTCCCGCAATCACCCTCCCCACCAATCCATCATCCCCTCACCACCAGTCCATAACCCTCACCACCCATCCATCCCACCACTCCCCACCAATCCACACCCTCACCACCAGTCCAAAACCTCACCACCACTCCATCTACTCTCACACCAGTCCATCACCCTCCCACCAATCCCATCACCCTCACCACAAGTCCATCACCCACAACCACAGCACCATCACCAGCAAGGGAAATTGGAAGGGAGTTTCATCTGAGGGGACACAGATGGACTTCTGAAACACAGTCCTTCACCATCCACCAGTCCATCACCCTCACCGACCAGTCCATCACCCTCACCACCAGTCCCATCAACCCCTCAACACCAGTCCATCACCCTCTCCACCATCCCATAACCCCCCACCAGACCATCACCCACACCACCAGTCCATCACCCACAACACCATCCATCATACTCACCACCAGTCCATCACTGTCACAAGCAGTCATTCACTTCACCACCAGCCCATTACTAACCATTCACCACCATCCATCACCCTCACCACCAATCCTTCAACTCACACCACAACACCATCACGCAGCAACGAAGTGTGGAAGGGAGTTCATCTAGGGGACACAGATGGACTTCCTGATACATAGTCCATCACCCTCTCCTACTAGTCCATCTCCCTCACCACCATCCATCACCTCACCCACCGGACCATCACCCACACAACCGTCATCACCCACAACACAGTCCACACTCCTCACAACCATCCATCACCCTCCCCGCAACCATCCATCACCGTCACCACCAGTCCATCAACCCCTCACACCAGTCACACACCCTCCCCACCAATCCTTCACTCCTCACCACCAGTCCCCATAACCTCACCCCAGCCATCACCTCACCGCCATCCACACTCTTCAACCACCAGTCAATCACCCTCATCACCAGTCCATCACCCTCACCACCAGTTCATCACCCTCACCACCAGTTCATCATCCTCACCTCCAGTTCATCATCCTCACCATCCAGTCCATACCCCTCACCACAAGTCTACATCACCCACACCACAGCACCATCACCAGCAAGGGAAATGTGGAAGGAGTTCATCTGAGGGGACACAGATGGACTTCTGGAAACACAGTCCTTCACCATCCCACCAGTCCATCACCCCCACCACCAGTCCCATCACCCTCACCACCAGTCCATCACCCTCAACACCAGTCCCCAATCACCCTCCCAACCAGTAATCACCCTCCCCCCAACCATCACCCACACAACCAGTCCATCACCCACAACACCAGTCTATCATACTCACCACCATCCATCACCTCACAGCAGTCCGTTCACCTTCACCACCAGTCCTTACTAACCATCACCACCAGTCCATCACCACAACTAACACCAATCCTTCAACCTCACCACAACACCATCACCAGCTAACGGAAGTGTGGAAGGAGTTCATGCTGAGGGGACACAGATGGACTTCTGAAACACAGTCCTTCACCCCCCTACAGTCCATCACTTCACAATCCAGACCATCACCCTCCCCTCCATCCATCACCGCACCACCAGTCATACCTACCACCAGAACATCACAAACCCTCCCCACCATCCATCACCCTCACCACCATCCATAACCCCACCACCAGTCCATCACACTCACCACCAGTCCCATCACCCTCACCACCAAACCATCACTCTCACCACCCTCAAATCACCCTCCCCTACCAGTCATCACCCTCCCACCATCCATCACACTCCCCACCAGACCATCACCCACACCACCATCCATCACCCACACACCATCAATCATACTCCCCACCAGTCATCACCGCCGCCAGTTCTTCAACTCTTCACCAACATCCCTTACTAACCCTCACCACCAGTCCCATCTCCCACACCAACCAATCCTTCACCCTCACCACAGCACCATCACCACAACGGAAGTGTTGAAGGGAGTTCATCAGATGGGACACAGAAGGACTCTGAAACACAGTCCTTCACCCTCCCCATCAGTCCATCAACTTCACAACAGGAAACCATCACCCTCCCCACCCGTCCATCAACCCTAACCACCAGTCCAATCAACCGCTACCACCAGTCCATCACCTCCCCACCAATCCATCACCCTCACCACCATCCATCACCCTCACCACCAGTCCCATCACCCTCACCACCAATCCATCACTCTCACCACCAGTCAATCACCTCACCACCAGTCATCACCCTCCCACAGTCCCATCACCCTCCCCACCAGATCATCACCCACACCACCAGTCCATCACCCTCAACACCAGTCCATCAACCACCACCAGAGATCCATCACTGTTCACAGCCAGTCCTTCACTCACCACCATCCTTACAACCATCACGGGGGCACAGTCCATCACCCTCACCACCATCCTTCACCTCACCACAAAACCATCACCAGCAACGGAAGGTGTGGAAGGGAGTCATCTAGGGACACAGATGGACTTCTGAGATGACATAGTCCATCACCCTCCCTACGTAGTCATCACCCTCACCACCATCCATCACCCTCCCACCGGACCATCACCCACACAACCAGTCCATCACTCCACACACCAGTCATCACCCTCACCACCATCCATCACCCTCCCGCCCAGTCCATCACCCTCACCATCAGACCATCACCCTTACCACCAGTCCCCACCTCCCCACCAATCCATCTCCCTCACCACCATTCCCATAACCCTCACGCACAACAGTCCATCGACCCCACCACCAATCCACACTCCACCACCAGTCAATCACCCTCACCACCATCCACCAACCTCACCACCAGTTTCATCACCCTCACCACCAGTCATCATCCTCACCTCCAGTCCCATACCCCTCACCACAAGTCCATCACCCACAACCACAGCATCCATCACCACAAGGGAAATGTGGAAAGGTGAGTTCATCTGAGGGGACACGATGAGACTCTGAAACACAGTCCTTCACCCAGCCCACCAGTCCCATCACCCCCACCACCATCCTCACCTCACCACCATTCCATCACCCAACACCAGTCCATCACCCTTCCCCACAAAACCCAGGTCCCCTCCGTTCACCCTCCCCACCTGACCATCACCCCACACCACAAGTCCCATCACCCACAACACATTCAATCAACTCACCGACCACGCCATCACCGTCACAGCCAGTCCTTCACCTTCCCACCATCCTTACTAACCCTCACCACCAGTCCATCACCCACACCACCAATCCTTCACCCTCACCACAACACCATCACCAGCAACGGAAGTGGGGAAGGGAGTTCATCGAGGGGTAACACAGATGGACCTTCTGGAAACACAGTCCTTCACCCTCCCCATCAGTCCATCACCTCACAACCAGACCATCACCACTCCCACCAGTCCATCACCCTCACCACCAGTACCATCACCCCACACACCAGTCCATCACCCTCCCCACCTTTCCATCACCCTCACCATCATCCATAACCCTCACCACCAGTCCATCACCCTCCCCACCAATCCATCACCCTCACCACCATCCAAAACCCGACCACCACTCCATTAAACCCTCACCACCAGTCTCCCATCACCCTCCCCACCAATCCATCACCCTCACCACAAGTCCATCACCCACACCACAGCAACCATCACCAAGCAAGGGAAATGTGGGAAGGATTTCATCTGAGGGTGACACAGATGGACTCTGAAACACAGTCCTTCACCCATCCCACCATCCATCACCCTCACCACCACCTTCACCCTCACCAACAGTTCCATCCACCCTCAACACCAGTCTCATCACCGCTCCCCACCAGTCCATCACCCTCCCCACCAGACCATCACCCACACCACCATCCATCACCCACAACACCAGTCCATCCTACTCACCACCAGTCCTCCCCCTCCCCACCAGTCCATCACCCGCACCACCAGTCCATCACCTCACCACAGTCCACCACCCTCCCCACCATCCAGCACCCTCACCACCAGTCCATAACCCTCACCACCAGTCCCCATCATCCTCACCACCAATCCATCAACTCTCACACCAGTCAATCACCCTCACCACCATACCCCATCACCCTCACCACCAGTTCATCACCCTCACCACCAGTTCACATCCTCACCTCCAGTCATCATCTCACCTCGCAGTCCATAACCCTCACCACCATTCATCACCCTCACCATCCCAATCCATCCCACTCTCACCACCAGTCAATCACCCTCACCACCAGTGTCATCAAACCCTCCCCACCAACCATCACCCACACAACCAGTGCCATCACCCTCCAACACCAGTCCACATACTCACCACCAGTCATCACCGTCAACATCCAGTCCTTCACCTTCACCACCAGTCCTTACTAACCCTCACCACAAAAGGAAGTCCATCACCCCATCACCACCAATCCTTCACCTCACCACAACACCTCCCAGCAACGGAAAGTGGATGGGAGTTCATCTAGGGACACAGATGGACTTCTGGAAACACAGCCATCACCCTCCCCATTCAGTCCATCACCTCACCACCAGATCCATCACCCTCCCCTCCAGTTCATCACCCTCACCACCAGTCCATCACCTCACCACCAACCATCACCCTCCCCACCAGTCCATCACCCTCACACCAGTCCATCACCCTCACCACCAGTCATACCCTCACCACCAGCCATCACCCTCACCTCCAGTCCATCACCCTCACCACCAGTCCAATACCCCACACCACCAGTCCCATCACCCTCACCACCAATCCATCCACTCTCACCACCAGTCCAATCACCCCTCACCACCAGTCCATCACCCTCACTCACCAGTTCATCACGCTCACCACAGTTCATCATCCTCACCTCCAGTCCATACCCCTCACCACAAGTCCATCACCCACACCACAGCACCAATCACCAGCAAGGGAAATGTGGAAGGAAGAACATCTGAGGGAACACAGATCACTTCTGGAAACACAGTCCTTCACCCATCCCCCATCCATCCATCACCCTCACCACCATCCATCACCCTCACCAACCAGTCCAACACCCTCCCACCAGTCCATCACCCTCACCAACATCATCACCCTCACCACCGAGTCCATCACCCTCAACACCAGTCCATCACCCCTCGCCCACCATTCCATCACCCACAACACCAGTCCCATCATACTCACCACAGAGTCCCTTCACCGTCCACAGCCAGTCCTTCCCTTCACCACCAGCTCCGCTTCTAACCCTTCACCACCAGTCCATCACCCACACCAACAATCCTTTCACCCTCACCACAACACCATCACCAGCAACGGAAAGGGT
>NC_069399.1:37975251-37992085 GCF_026875155.1 Cherax quadricarinatus
AAATTTATAAAGGGGTCGGGCCAAAACCCTCACATCAATCCACAACGGTTGGTTTGGCCAGACCCTTATATACTTCCTTGGATGCTTTACTTTCATAGATCCTTGACAATGTGAATAGTACGAAAGCGCTTGGAATTTCTCTATTCTTTCACAGTGGTTGTTTTGCATATTCTGAAATCACATGTTTACTGTGATCTTATTGCATATATATAATATATATATAATATATATATATATAATATATATATATATATATATATATATTATATATATATAAAATTTATATTGTAGACCATCTCTGATTAGTTATCTGTTATCTCTTGCTTGTTAGTGCGTTTTACACCTTGATACATGTACGAGTCTTGAGTACTTTATGTGATGTAACTTTCATGTGATTAATCTGGCGTTGGAATTAGACAAGCTGACTAATTTAAGGGATTGGCAGGTATTACGTCAGTTATGTTCTATGCCGTGATTATTTTTCGTCCAGACTGTAAACATACTTGTGAAAAATGTCTGTATTGTAGTCAGTATTGCACTTCATGTTTTGCCAAACTCCTAAACTAGTGAATAGAAGTAAGTTTTTGGGTGTTAACCCTCCGGTGTGTCTACAACAGCGCCTGTTGTCAGAGCAGCACCTGCTGTCAGAGCAGCACCTGCTGTCAGAGCAGCACCTGCTGTCAGAGCAGCACCTGCTGTCAGAGCAGCACCTGCTGTCAGAGCAGCACCTGCTGTCAGAGCAGCACCTGCTGTCAGACAGCACCTGCTGTCAGAGCAGCACCTGCTGTCAGAGCAGCACCTGCTGTCAGAGCAGCACCTGCTGTCAGAGCAGCACCTGCTTCGATGACAGGTGCTGCTTTTATAGATTCTATAGCTAAGCATAATAAACATAATATACTGAATGAAAATACATTCACTTATTATTATACTTGATATTTTCATTAATTTTACTTCATAAATATTTTTAATAATATTTTTAAGTTTTGTTATTTATTATATGATGAATAGGGTAAACTTAATTTTCTTGGCAAATTATATTTATATATTTTTTTAAGTTTTCAAATATTTAATTAGCATTTCATAATTATCTATATTCTGTTAACGATATTTTCCTACAATTGGTAAATTTTAGTGGAGCAAGATACCTGCTTGAGGGAGATATAAATGCCAGTGTAAGAGACTGTTGTCGAAGGTGCAGTGGGAATCATTGAAGTTCTTGTAGTAAACAACAGTGTGGAATCTTGAGCTGACGTCAACAATACAACAAGCACGTCAACAATACAACAAGTACGTCAACTAGAGGAACGGAAATGTATTACGCAAAAACGAAACAGCAGCACACAAGAATACAATAAGCACAATATCATAAAAGAAAGGTATAGTAGTAATTGCAAGAACAGGGTAGTAATAGAGAAGAATATTAGATTAACGCACACAAAGTCACTCTCAGTAGCATAGCAGTAACACTCAAGAGTACAATAATACACTAACACACAAGAATAGTGCAGTTACACATAAAAACAGAACAGTAACACACAAGAAACATAAGAAACGTACAATAACGAGCAACAGAACAGTTCAGCAATATACAAGTACCGTACAAGAACATACAAGAATAATACAGTAATATACGAGGACAATGGAGCAACATTATAATACATAATAAGAGAATCAGAAACAATAAGAGAGTTCCAGCAGCCAGGTTGTGGCATCGACACTTGAAATACTTTTTGTCAAGACGTCGAGTCTTCAAAATTGTCCTTAATTTTCTTCCAGAATTTTTCTTTTTGTCTTTGTGAATATTTTTTTTCAGTATACCGAAGATAACATACATGAAGACACGAAAGTTACAAAGTGAGATTTCCTTAATTAATACTTATTTCTGGTTACTTCTTACCTTCCATAAGATAATTCATAAGTGTATACTTTTTGTCAAGACGTCGAGTCTTCAAAATTGTCCTTAAATTCTTTCGAGAATTTTTTATTTTTATTTTTGTCTTTGTCACTGTGAATATTTTTTTCGAGAATAGTGAAAAAAGACGTGAAGATAACAGACGTGAAGATAACAGACGTGAAGATAACAGACGCGAAGACATGAAAACTACAAAGTGAGACTTTCTTAATTATTTCTGATTACTTCTTATCTTCCATAAGATAATTCATAAGTGTATTTCTTGCTGTATCTAAAGTAAGTTTTTTGTCAATTGTCACTGCTCTTTAAATTCCAATTTATAATTAAGGATATCTATATTCACTATACTATGTACTACATATATACTAAACTATACTAAAGCATAGAACAGTATAGTAAGCTATACTATATAAATACTATTCGATGCACTATACATTTGAACTCTTAATCACATTTTGTCAGAATTCTAGTACTGTATATACTTAACAATTTCCATATCTGCCCATCATTGCCTGTGTAATATAATTTAATTCAAACATCCGAGTGAGACAGTGTAGATATGTGCATGGAAATGTGTGCACCTGAGTGCCATAAGAGTTAGAATATAAGATAATGAACGTAAATGTAAGAATTAGAGTTTACAGGTATAGTAGAGTGTGACGAAAGTATTATGAATCTTGAAGTTTGTGTGTGTGTGTGTGTGTGTGTGTGTGTGTGTGTGTGTGTGTGTGTGTGTGTGTGTGTGTGTGTGTGTGTGTGTGTGTGTGTGTGTCTGTGTGTGTTTTGTGTGTCTGTGTGTGTGTGTGTGTGTGTGTGTGTGTGTGTGTGTGTGTGTGTGTGTGTGTGTGTAGAGTTCATGCAAAGCTACATAAATATGTTTATTTGTTGACATAACGACAAATTACAACACTTACATACCTAATTAAGTAAAAAAAACAAAAGAAATTATCATAAACATGATATGAAACATAAATAGAAATCCGAGATTTTATATCAGTAACCTCAGCTTGGTGGCCGAGTTGGGAGGCAGCTCAGTCTCGTCTGGCTGGTCTGCTGTTCCAGGCTGTCTTGGTGGGTGTAATTACAGGACACAGATTTCTGTGTGTCCCCTCCTGTAATTCCACCCACCTGGACAGTCTCTACAGTAGACCAGCTAGACAAGACCAAGTTCCCACCCAGAAAGGTCACTGGGGAGGGGCCAACACCTGCTGAACCTGGGGAAGTGAGGAAGGGAGTTCATCTGAGGGCCCGCAGATGGACTTCTGGAGACATGGAACTAGGGGAAGCAAACACACACACACACACACACACACACACACAACTACAGCCACCAGTCCATCACCCTCACCACTAAGTCCATCACGCTCACCACCACTTCATCACCAGCAAGGGAGGTGTGGAAGGGAGTTCATCTGAGGGGACACAAATGGACTCCTGGAAACATAGTCCCTCACCCTCCCTACTAGTCCATCACCCTCACAACCAATCCACCACCCACACCACCAGTCCATCACACTCACCACCAGTCCATCACCGTCACAGTTCATCACCCTCACCACCAGACCATCACCCTCACCACCAATTCATCACCAGCAAGAGAAGTGTGGAAGGGAGTTCATCTGAGGGGACACAGATGGACTTCTGGAAGCATAGTCCCTCACCCTCCCTGCTAGTCCATCACCCTCACCACCAATCCATCACCCACAACACCAGTCCATCATACTCACCACCAGTCCATCACCGTCACAGCCAGTCCTTCACCTTCACCACCAGTCCTTACTAACCTTCACCACCAGTCCATCACCATCACCACCAATCCTTCACCCTCACCACAACACCATCACCAGCAACGGAAGTGTGGAAGGGAGTTCATCTGAGGGGACACAGATGGACTTCTGGAAACACAGCCCTTCACCCTCCCCACCAGTCCATCACCCTCACCACCAGTCCATCACCCTCACCACCAGTCCACCACCCTCCCCACCAATCCATCACCCTCACCACCAGTCCATAACCCTCACCACCAGTCCATCACCCTCACCACCAATCCATCACTCTCACCACCAGTCAATCACCCTCACCACCAGTCCATCACCCTCACCACCAGTTCATCACCCTCACCACCAGTTCATCATCCTCACCTCCAGTCCATACCCCTCACCACAAGTCCTTCACCCACACCACAGCACCATCACCAGCAAGGGAAATGTGGAAGGGAGTTCATCTGAGGGGACACAGACGGACTTCTGGAAACACAGTCCTTCACCCATCCCACCAGTCCATCACCCTCACCACCAGTCCATCACCCTCACCACCAGTCCATCACCCTCCCCACCAGTCCACCCTCCCCACCAGACCATCACCCACACCACCAGTCCATACCCACACACCAGTCCATCATACTCACCACCAGTCCATCACCCTCACCACCAGTCCATCACCCTCAACACCAGTCCATCACCCTCCCCACCAGTCCACCCTCCCCCACCAGACCATCACCCACACCACCAGTCCATCACCCACACCACCAGACCATCACCCACACCACCAGTCCATCACCCACAACACCAGTCCATCATACTCACCACCAGTCCATCACCGTCACAGCCAGTCCTTCACCTTCACCACCAGTCCTTACTAACCCTCACCACCAGTCCATCACCCACACCACCAATCCTTCACCCTCACCACAACACCATCACCAGCAACGGAAGTGTGGAAGGGAGTTCATCTGAGGGGACACAGATGGACTTCTGGAAACATAGTCCCTCACCCTCCCCACTAGTCCATCACCCTCACCACCAATCCATCACCCACACCACCAGTCCATCATACTCACCACCAGTCCATTACCGTCACAGCCAGTCCTTCACCTTCACCACCAGTCCTTACTAACCCTCACCACCAGTCCTTACTAACCCTCACCACCAGTCCATCACCATCACCACCAGTCCTTCACCCTCACAACAACACCATCACCAGCAACGGAAGTGTGGAAGGGAGTTCATCTGAGGGGACACAGATGGACTTCTGGAAACACAGTCCTTCACCCTCCCCACCAGTCCATCACCCTCACCACCAGTCCATCACCCTCACCACCAGTCCATCACCCTCACCACCAATCCATCACCCTCAACACCAGTCCATCACCCTCCCCACCAGTCCATCACCCTCCCCACCAGACCATCACCCACCCCACCAGTCCATCACCCTCACCACCAGTCCATCACCCTCACCACCAGTCCATCACCCACACCACAAAACCATCACCAGGAAGGGAAGTGTGGAAGGGAGTTCATCTTAAGGAAACAGAGATGGACTTCTGGAAACACAGTCCTTCAGCCTCCCGACCAGTTCCTCACCCTCCCTACTAGTCCATCACCCTCACCACCAATCCATCACCCACAACACCAGTCCATCATACCACCAGTCCATCACCGTCACAGCCAGTCCTTCACCTTCACCACCAGTCCTTACTAACCCTCACCACCAGTCCATCACCCTCACCACCAATCCTTAACCCTCACCACAACACCATCACCAGCAACGGAAGTGTGGAAGGGAGTTCATCTGAGGGGACACAGATGGACTTCTGGAAACACAGTCCTTCACCCTCCCCATCAGTCCATCTCCTTCACAACCAGACCATCACCCTCCCCACCAATCAATCACCTTCACAACCAGACCATCATCCTTCCCACTAGTCCATCACCTTCGACACCAGTACATCACCCTCCCCACCAGTCCATCACCCTCCCCACCAGTCCATCACCCTCCCCACCAGTCCATCACCCTCACCACCAGTCCACCACCCTCACCCCCAGTCCACCACCCACACCACCAGACCATCACCCTTCCCACTAGTCCATCACCTTCTCCACCAGTTCATCACCCTCCCCACCAGTCCATCGCTCTCACCACCAGTCCATCACCCTCCCTACCAGTCTATCACCCCCACCACCAGTCCATCACCCTCCCCATCAGTCCTTCACCCTCACGACCAGTCCATCACCCTCACCACCAGTCCTTCCCCCTCACTACAACACCATCACCAGCAAGGCAAGTGTGGAAGGGAGTTCATCTGAGGGGACACAGATGGATTTGTGGAAGCATAGTTCTTCACCTGCCCTACTAGTCCATCACCCTCACCGCAAGTTCGCCATCATCATCCTTCATCATCATCATCACCAACGCCTCACAACCAGTCCGCCAACCTTCATCATCATCAACGCATCACCTTCATCGAAGTGTATCGTGTGGCACAAGAATACTGGAGAAACATATGAACAAAAAGATGGGGAAGTTCGCTTTAAAAACGATTCTAATTTAGTTATGGACTTGTTTCACAAGTCATATATATATATATATATATATATATATATATATATATATATATATATATATATATATATATATATATATCGTGCCGAATATGTAAAACTGATCAATTAGCAAGATCTCATTTAAAAATTTTTAAATTTTCTCTTATACGTTTAGATATATATTTTTTTCATTAATGTTATTTTAAAAAAATTTAATTTTGCTCCAAAAGAATCTTAGAAAACTTACCTAACCTTATTATAACAAGAACAATTTATTTTATCCTAACCCAACTGTATATATTTTAGATTTGTTTACAATAATTTGATACTAAACAAACACAGTGAAATATATTTTTTTCGTTAGGTTCAGAATGATTTTGGCGAAATTATTGCATACATAAATTTTCGCTTGTCGTATATGGCAAGATGAGCGTTGCTATTTAAGCCAAGATCACAAGTTCTGCCTATTCGGCACGACATACACACACACACACACACACATACACACACACACACACACATACACACACACACACACACACATACACACACACACACACACACATATATATATATATATATATATACAAGGAATTCGCAAGAGCAGGCGAAATATACACAAACACTTATCTCTGGCTGAAGGAGACTCGAACCTACGAACCTTGGAACAAGCTACGCAGTGCTATACCATTCTCACCACACTGGACCAATGCCTTGGAGTCCAGCTTGCGCTAGATGTTGATCCAAGGCAGCCAGCTTTCAGGGAGAAGGCTTACAAACCATACCACGGGCGGGATTTGAACCCGTGGTCAGAGAGTCTCAAAACTACAGACCGTCACGTTAGCCACTGGACCAGCTAGCTTCAATAAGATTAGTCCAACTAGGTGTATTTCTACACCATAGGAAGGTTAGCATAGGCACCACTGTGTCCACAAATGCAAGTTTTTACAGACGAATCTCCAGCTAGCATGGCCGTGACGAACTCTGGCTCAAGTCCCCTCAAAGCCTTCAACATGACTCACGAAATCTTAATGACACGATTGCAAACAAACCATACCACGGGCGGGATTTGAACCCGTGACTAACGCGACGGTCTGGAGTTTTGAGACTTTCTGACCACAGGTTCAAATCCCGCCCGTGGTATGGTTTGTGTCATTACGATTTCGTGAGTCATGTTGACGGTTTTGAGGGGACTTGAGCTAGAGTTCGTCACGAGAAATTCCAAGCGCTTTCGTGACTACTCACATTATCAAAGAACAATAAAAGTAATGCATCAAAGGAAGGCATATAAAGGGTCTAGACCAAACCTCACTATCACATCCCACAACAAAGCAACACCTCACGCGCGACTCATAAGAAAGGGAACACTGCAGCAGGCCCGCTGGCCCAACTAGACAGGTCCTTCACACAACCCACCAACAAACTATTCTACCCAAGAATTAAGAATTTTAAAATTTATTATTTGTCCAATGCATTATTAAATTCTTCCCAAATTCTATTAATTATAAATGGATCTAATTTATATAAACCAAAGGAAATATTCATATTATTGTCAAAGCTGCTTTTTATGAAACAAGAGTCAATTATATTCCTGTCGACCATGGACTTGCTTGATACAACTTTCTCAACTTTTTGGAAATCAATTGGATGGTCAAAATCTCTCACATGAATAAATAGAGCATTGGAATCTTGTCCAGTTCTAATGCTATATTTATGTTGTTTTAATCTTAGTTCGAGACTTTTACCAGTTTGACCGTAATAAACTTTATCGCAAATTTTACAAGGAATCTTATAGATACATCTGTCAGCATTTTGGGGGGAATTCTTTATTAATTTTTTTTTTACTGTATCAAGATTTTTAAATACAACTTGATATTGAAAGTCTTAAGAAGAGAAGGCATATTAACCAAGTTTTCATGGAAAGGGAGAACCAACATATTTTTAGTTGAATAAGGCTGGTTGTCCCATTTTGGATTGTAAAAAGAATTTCTAGCAACTTTAAAAGATTTATCAATTACGTTTCTTGGATATTTCAAATCATTAACTATTTCATAAATTTTGGATTTTTCCTCATCTATGAACTCTGGACTACAAATACGTGAAGCTCTCAAAAACACTGATGAGAAAACAGACAGTTTAACTCTATCTTGAGGGGTAGAATAATAGTGTACATAGGAACATTTATTTGTAAGTTTTATGTAAATTTTAAATTTGAATTCATTACCCTTAATAATTAAAACATCTAGAAAAGGCAATGAGTTATTTTCTTCAAATTCAACAGTAAAGTTTATAGAATGGGCTAAGCTTTTTAATTTGCCAAGGAAATGGTGTATATCTACATTCTTGGGCCTAAGACACAAAATATCAACATATCTGAACCATTTAGCTCTATTAGGGAGGATTGTGTTAAGCAACCTTGTTTCAAAAAATTCCATGTATAGGCTACTACGAACAGGTGAAAGAGGATATCCCATTGCCATACCAAACTTCTGAGTGTAAAACTTATCATTAAATACAAATTTTGCAATAAGTTTAATTATAGTAGGAACTGGCAATGGTAAATCATAAATAACGAGTTCTTCAGATAAGAAACTTAATAAATTATCAACAGGAACTTTCGTAAACAAGGAAGTAACATAAAAAATAACCATGATAAAACCATTTAAGTTAGTCAAGGAGCTCAATTTATCAAATAAATCTATGTTGTTTTTAACAATAAGGCTCAAAATGCCAACAACCCATTTGGATAATTTATATGAAACTGATCCTATGCAACTAATAATTGGTCTGACTGGATTCCCTGGTTTGTGTATTTTTATTAGTCCATACATGTAAGGTGAAGATGGATTAGTGGAAGTAAATTGTTTGATTAATTCATCTTGGCCTTTCAGTTGAAGTTTTATTGTTTTATTGAAATTGCTGTTAACAGTTCCTAAGGGATTCTTTCTAAGTTTAGAAAAGGTTTCAGTATCATCTACTAGATTATTAATTTTATCTTGGTAATCATTTTCTTTCATGATTACTATTGCATTTATTTTATCTGCTTTAGTAAGGCGCAATTTTTTTATTATTATTAAGTGTATCATAAGACTTAAAGAATCTTTGAGGGCAATTGGGAATGTTTTGGTTTAACATAGAGCTATATACCATTCCCTTACTAATATTAATTTCATCAGTGGATAAATCAGAAATTTTTTCAAAGTTACAAAGGCTTTTTTGCAATTTCAACATTATTAAATTATTTTTGAAGTTGCAAAACTTATACCAAAACCTAGAGCAGCCGTTGTATTTTTATCTAATATTTCATCTGATAAGTTAATTACAAAATTGTTATTTCATGCTTTGTCCAATCACTATTTTCAATTAAAATGTATAATTTTTTTTGTAGTTTGTTTTTGAGATCATTACAAATTCTTCTGAGTTTATTATAGCAGTGATCTAACATACTGTGTTTCCATTCTGATAGAATTGCATGATTAAAAGAGTATGTTTTGTTTCTCAATATTTTGAATGCTTCCTTTTCCTGTATTTTAGTTATTTCAACATGTTTCTGAAGAATAATTCTCATAAAAATCATCAAAAGGACGATCTCTCATGTCAAGGATGATATTGGCTAAAAGAGACTTAGGCACAACTTGTTCACTTAAAAATTAAAAAAAAATTAAGCCGAATTTTTAACTTGTGGGACTTGATCAGTGCAGAAGAAAACTGGGAAACAAAAGAAATATGATTAGGAAAGCTTATCGAGAACATTCTGAAGAGTCGTGTGGTATCCATTAATGCAATAAGATCACAGTAAACAGGTGATTTCAGAATATGCAAAACAATCACTGTTAAAGAATAGAGAAATTCCAAGCGCTTTCGTGACTACTCACATTATCAAGGAACAATAAAAGTAATGCATCAAAGGAAGGCATATAAAGGGTCTAGACCACACCTCACTATCGCATCCCACAACAAAGCAACACCTGACGCGCGACTCATAAGAAAACACTGCAGCAGACCCGCTGGCCCAACTAGACAATCCAAAAAGGGACAACCAGCCTTATTCAACTAAAAGTATGTTGGTTCTCCCTTACCATGAAAACTTTGTTGATATGCCTTCACTTCTTAAGACTTAATATCAAAGTTGTATTTAAAAATCTTGATACAGTAAAAAAAATTTAGAACATAAGAACATAAGAAAGGAGGAACACTGCAGCAGACCTGTTGGCCCATACTAGGCAAGTCCTTTACAATCCATCCCAATAAAAAAACATTTACCCAACCAAATTTTCAAAACTCTCCAAGATATGAGCTCAGATAACTCTGTCCACCCATATGCAAGTCCCACTCAAATCCAACCCCTCTCACTCATGCATTTATGCAACCTAAATTTGAAGCTACCCAAAGTCCTAGCCTCAATAACCCAACTAGGTAAACAGTTCCACTCATCAACTACTCTATTTCCAAACCAATACTTTCCAATATCCTTTCTAAATCTAAACTTGTATAATTTAAATCCTAGAAAAGGTAATGAGTTATTTTCTTCAAACTCAACAGTAAAGTTTATAGAATGGGCTAAGCTATTTAATTTGCCAAGGAAATGACGTATTTCTACACCAATGGACAAATAATAATTTTTAAAATTCTTATTTCATGGGTAGAATAGTTTGTTGGTGGGTTGTGTGAAGGACCTGTCTAGTTGGGCCGGCGGGCCTGCTGCAGTGTTCCCTTTCTTATGAGTCGCGCGTCAGGTGTTTCTTTGTTGTGGGATGTGATAGTGAGGTGTGGGCTAGACCCTTCATATAATTTCCTTTGATGCTCTACTTTCACTGTTCCTTGATAATGTGAGTAGTCACGGTTGTTTTGCATATTCTGAAATCACCTGTTTACTGTGATCTTATTGCATATATATATATATATATATATATATATATATATAAAATATATATATATATATATATATATAATTATATATATATAATATATATATATTGTGGTATATATATATATATATATATATATATAATATATATATATATATAATATATATATATATTATATATATATATATATATATGTATATTATATATATATATATATATATATATATATTATATAATATATATATATATATATATATATATATATTGTAAGATCATACAGTGCCTGAGGAGTGGGAGATTCGATCCAAGGACGTGGAGAAAGATTCCACTTCCTTGACTGAAGAGACAATCTCCAGCAACAAGGAACCTCCCTTAACCTACCTGGGCGGTCACACACCTACTATTGAAACCCCGAGATGAGAAAAACATTTCCTCAAACACCTTTCATTTCACTTCACGCTCCACTGACACCTCGGAACGGTTTCTGGCAGACTTTCCGATGTTGAGAGTAAATTATTATATTCTTGGAGAAGCGGCAAGCCTGTAGATTTAATGAATAGGTCACGTGTGCAACACTGCAATATTTTATTGTCGATAGGTTCCGGCAGCAAAATAAGTTTACCCAGTCGAATACAGGCGAATATACTCTGAGTTAATATAGCAGGAATATCCAGACTTTTCACTACGAGTGTTACATCTTACATTTTGCACATATACTCGTCCATAAGAAAAAATAAGTCTTATAAATATAAATGAATGAATAAATTTGATTTGTAATCAGTATGAAATGACTCATAACAAGAGAAATGTTGAAGATTGAGACACTTATGCAGCATATGGGAATCTTTATTCAGGAAACGTTTCACCACACAGTGGCTTCATCAGTCCAATACAAAGAGGAAGGCGAAGGAGGGGAGGAGTATGAGGAAATTTCAGTCCCTCAGCCTGGAGTCGATGTGTCAGTCCATCAATCTGTAGAATGTACAGCATAGGGCCGTAGACGGGCTTATAAAACTGTAGTGAGGTGACTTGAAGCAGACGGAGGGATATATGCTGTACATTCTACAAGATTGAGGGACTAAACACATCGACTCCAGCTGAGGGACTGATTACCTCATACTCCTCCTCTCCTTACCCTTCCTCTTTGTATTGGACTGATGTAGCCACTGTGTGGCGAAACGTTTCCTGAATAAAGATTCCCATATGCTGCATAAGTGTCTCAATCTTCAACTTGTCGGTTTTCAAACCATTCATCACAACTGTCAGACACTGCAGCATCATGGGATCTTGTTACAAAGAATTCTTCAACACTTGTTCAACCTTTGGACAAAGACCTACTTCGACTAGTGATGGTACCACTAGATCCCGCCTCCGTCTGCTTCAAGAAACCTCACACAGTATATAAGCCACGTCTACGGCCCTATGCTGTACATGTCTACAAGATTGATGGACTGAACACATCGACTCCAGGCTGAGGGACTGATTACCTCATACTCCTCCTCTCCTTACGCCTTCCTCTTTGTGTTGTCTAACTGTTGCATATGTGTCTTACCTAACAACCTGTCGGTATTGTATACCATTTTGATGTTCACCTTCCTCTTTGTATTGGGCTGATGAAAACCACTGTGTGGGGGAAACGTTTTTCCCGAATAAAGATTCCCATAAAGAACATAAGAACGATGGAACACTGCAGAAGGCCTACTGCCCATGCGAGGCAGGTCCAAGTCTCCTACCGGCTTAAGCCAATGCACCCAACTAGTCAGGTCAGGTCACATTGACTTAAGGAGGAACACGGCAACCGACCTGGTAGCACAAACTACCAGGTCTAACTCACACCCACCCACATCTACTCATGTATTTATCCAACCTATTTTAAAGCAACACAACGTTCTGGCCTCTATAACGGGACTTGGAGTTTGTTCCACTCATCCACAACTTTTATTACCAAACCAGTACTTTCCTATATCCTTCCTAAATCTGAATTTTTCCAACTTAAAACCTTTTGTGCGAGTCCTGTCTGGGCTAAAATTTTTCAGCACACTATTTACATCCCTTTTTTTATACCTGTCTTCCATTTATACACCTCAATCATATCCCCCCAATTCTACGTCTTTCTAGAGAGTGCAGTTTCGGGGCCCTTTAGTCTATCCTCAAGGGAAGGGTTTCTGATACATGGGATCAACTTTGTCATCCTCCTTTGAAACATTTTCCAGAGAATTTATACCCATTCTGTAATAGGGTGCCCCAAAACTGTGCAGCATAATCTAAATGAGGCCTAACCAAGGATGTATAGAGTTGAAGAACAACCTGGGGACTCCTATTATTTATGCTTGATTTTGAAGCCAAGGATTCTATTAGCTTTATTGCAAAACACTTATGCATTTTGTTGTCTTGGTTTCAGATTACTGCTAACCAGAACTCCTAAATCTTTTTCGCAATCCGAAATTTATTAAATCTGCATTATTTAGTTTAATGTGGCATGGTTTTTTGTCCTGTCCAACATTTAGAACTTTGCATTGGCCCAAATTTTAAACTGCATCTGCCACTTCTCCGACCACTGCATCATCTATTCAAATCTTCCTGGAGTGCTCGAATGTCCTCGTCAGAATGAATTCGACGGCCAATTTGGTGTCATCGGCAAACTTGCCGAGTCGCTCTTTATGCCCTCATCTATGTGTTTATGTAGATTGTGAACAGCAGGGGGCCCAACACTGACCCCTGTGGAACACCGCTCGTGACGCTTCCCCACTCTGATTTCTCCCCATTTATGCAAACTCTCTGCTGCCTTTTTGTCAACCATGCCTCTACCAGGAAAAAATCTCTCCTCCTATTCCATGTGCTTTAATTTTCCTCAATAGTCTCTGATGTGGGACCCTGTCAAAAGCCTTACTGAAGTCCATATACACAATATCATATTCATTACCATGATCACCTCCTCAAATACCTTAGTGAAAAAAGTTAAAAAAATTCGTAAGGCAGGAACGCCCCTTTGTAAAACCATGCTGAGATTCGTTGATTAATTTATGCTTTTCAAGGTGGCTACGAACTGCCTCGGCAATTATTGATCCATAAATTTTCCCACTATGGAGGGTTAGGCTTATTGGTCTATAGTTCGAAGCTAAGGACCTTCACCTGTTTTGAAAATAGGTATCACATTTGCCATTTTCCACTTATCTGGCACCATGCCAGTTTGTAGTGATATGTTGAAAAGATTAGCCAAAGGTGTGCTAAGCTCCTCTTTACATTCCTTTAGAACCCTTGCATACAGTTCATCAGGGCCTGGGGATTTGTTAGGTTTAATTTATCTATTTGCCTAAGGACCATGTCACTTGTGACCCTAATAGTGCACAGTTTATTATCGTCCTGTTTCTACATAATTTTTCATTACTGGAAACGCTGGTATCCTCCTGTGTAAAAACTGAGAGGAAGTATGTGTTAAAAAATTCTACACATTTTCCCTTTTCACTGTCATTGAGCTGACCCGAGGAATTTTTGAGTGGGCCTATCTTGTCCCTGATCTACTTCTGTATACCTGAAAAATCCTTTTGGTTAGTCTTCGATTTTTCTTGCAACTTTAACCTCATAATCTCTTTTTGCTTTTCTAATTCCCTTTTTTATTTCTCTCTTTAACTGAATATATCATTTCTTTAAATTTCCCTTCTCCTCTTTTGATTTGCCTATATATGCCTCTCTTTTGACCAATCAAATATTTTAATCTATTGTTCATCCATTTAGGATCATTTTTGTTTGATCTGATTTCCCTATTTGGAACATAATTTGACTGAGGGAGCTAGAACTATGCCCTGGAAAGCATCATATCGGCAACCATCACCACCTACCTGACCCTTAGTCAGGTCATTCCAGTTCAGCCCACCTAAGTAATTTTTCAGTCCTATGAAGTCAGCCAAGCGAAAGTCAGGGACAGAGACTTGATTGCCATTTTAGGGGAATTCCATGATATATTAAAACTGAGTGATTTGTGATCACTTTCCCAAGCTCATCATTAACCTCAAGATTATTAATTAGTGTTTCCCTACTGGCAAGAACCAAGTCAAGGAGGTTATTTCCCCTAGTTGGCTCTGTCACAAACTGTTTTAAAAAACAATCCTGGATCGTATCAAGAAATTTCACCTGACTCTAAATTTCCTGTCAAATTGCTCCAGTCAATCTGTCTATAGTTGAAATCTCCCATTAGCACAACTTTTTCGTATGTAGATGCCTTACGAATTTCGTCCCATAGAAGTTTACTGCACTCCCTATCAAGATTTGGGGCCCTGTAAATCACACCCAAAATTAGTTTTTCTCGGCCCTCGAGAAGCTGTAACCAAACAGATTCAGTGGCTGACGCTTCTAATTTAATATCTTGTCTAACACAACAATTTAAATTGTCTCTGACATACATCGCTACTCCACCACCTTTCCTGTTGACCTGTCAGTGTGGAATAATTTATAGCCTTGTATGGGGACATTCAGAGGGCATCTCTCTATCTTTCAGATTGAGCCAGGTCTCTGTTATAGCAATAATATCTATGTTTCCTGCACTTGCAATTAATCTTAGCTCATCTATCTTATTTCTTACACTCCTGCTATTAGTATAGTAAACCTTAAGGGAGCTAGCCCCTTGCTGCCCTCTGCTGTCCCCCTTTGTTTGCGGGCCTGATCTATTGTCTTTATTTATAACTTCATGCTGAATGCCTTTTATACATTTACTGTTTCCAACCCAAGTGTTGCAACCTGCTTGTTTCCCACACACACCCATACCCCTATCATCCATCAGTTTAAAATCATAGGCATTTCACCAATGGCCTTCTCAATCGAGTCTGCAAGTGCTACCACCCAGCCCCAGAGAGATGTACCCCATCCCTTGCATACATATCATGTTTTCCATAAAAGTTGTTCCAGTTGTCAATGAATGGGGTTGCAAGTTCCTTGCAGTATCTGTCTAGCCAGCAATTTACACCAGTTGCCCTAGACAACCATTCATTTCCTACTCCCCATTCTAGGCAAAATGCTACATATGATTGGGATCCCTCCCTTAGACTTAATGAAATCTATAGCTGACCTGTACTTATCTAGCAGCTCTTCTCTCCTACCCTTCCCAATATCATTTCCACCAGCACTGAGACAGATAATGGGCTTGTTCCCATTACCTGACATGATATTATCCAGCCTGTTGACAATGTCCCCAACACCAGCTCCAGGGAAGCACACTCTATCTCTCATCTTATTCCTATACAAAAAGCACGGTCAATGTATCTTACCTGAGAGTCACCAACCACAAGAATGCGCTTATCTCCATTAGCAGGGGCAGTAGTACCCTTACCTTCACTGGCCACTGAAGTACATTCATCCTGAAGAACAGAGAAGCGATTTCCTACCTTCAGATCTTCACTCTTAACTTTCCTTACTCTGATGCGCCTTCCATTACTGTGAACCACTCGCCACTTGTAGCAGGTGCTGGACTGCACCTCACTGCTGGTAGCCGTTGCTACCTCCCCAACTACAGCCTCCTCACAGCGAGAGACAGACTGCACCTCACTGCTAGAAGCCGCATTCCCCCACAACTCCAGCCACCTCACACTCTCTCCCAGACCCATTGAGGTGGACCTTCAGCCCCCTAATCTCCTCCTGGAGAAGCAAGACCTCCTCCTTCAACTCTCCAACCTCAATTTTTAAAACTCTGCAGAAGCAAGCCATGCTTTGTAACCGTCCACACTATCCCCAAAGCAGCT
>NC_069399.1:37992585-38038831 GCF_026875155.1 Cherax quadricarinatus
CCCCCCGGCCCCCTTTCCCATAGCCATCCCCTTTCCCCCCCTTTTTTATCCCCCCCCCCCCAGTCCCGTTTTCACCCCGTCTCCCCCAAACCCCAAAAAAAAAAAAAAAAAAAAAAAAAAAAAAAAAAAAAAAAAAAAAAAAAAAAAAAAAAAAAAAAAAAAAAAAAAAAAAAAAAAAAAAAAAAAAAAAAAAAAAAAAAAAAAAAAAAAAAAAAAAAAAAAAAAAAAAAAAAAAAAAAAAAAAAAAAAAAAAAAAAAAAAAAAAAAAAAAAAAAAAAAAAAAAAAAAAAAAAAAAAAATTTTTTTTTTTTTTTTTTTTTTTTTTTTTTTTTTTTTTTTTTTTTTTTTTTTTTTTTTTTTTTTTTTTTTTTTTTTTTTTTTTTTTTTTTTTTTTTTTTTTTTTTTTTTTTTTTTTTTTTTTTTTTTTTTTTTTTTTTTTTTTTTTTTTTTTTTTTTTTTTTTTTTTTTTTTTTTTTTTTTTTTAATATATAGTTATTAATTTTTATATATATATTTATATATATTATATATATATATATATAAATATATTATTTTATATATATATATATTATATAATATTTATATTTATATATATATATATTATATATATTTATTTTATATATATATATATATATATATATATATATATATTTTATAATATATGGGCCCGAATATGTAAAACTGTCAATTAGCAAGATCCTTTAAAAAAAATTTAATTTTCTCTTATCGTTTAGTTATATATTTTTTTTTAAGTTAATGAAAAAAAAATTAATTTTTGCCCCAAAAGAATTTTAAAAAAACTTACCTAACCTTTTATAACAAGAACAATTTTTTTCCCTCCCCCAACTGTATTATTTTAGTTTTTGTTTACAATAATTTGATAAAAACAAAACAGTGAAATATATTTTTTTCGTTAGGTTCAGAATGATTTTGGCAAAATTTATTGCATAATAAATTTTCGTTTGTCGTATATGGCAAGATGAGTTTTGCTATTTAAGCCAAGATCCAAGTTTCCCTATTCGGCCGACTAACAAAACCACACACACACACACACACACACACACACACACAAAACACCACAATATTATATATTATTTTTAATATATTATATAATATAATATTTTTAATTTTTATATATATATATATTATATATATTATATATATATATTATATAATATATATATATATATATATATATACAAGGAATTCGCGGGAGAGGCGAAATAACAAAACACTTATCTGGGGCTGAGGAGATCAAACCCTACGAACCTTGGAACAAGGCCTTGGCGTCCAGCTTGCCAGATTTTGATCCAAGGAGCCAGTTTTCAGGGGGAAGGTTAAAAACCATCCCCGGGCGGGATTTAAAAACCCGGGTCAGGGTCTCAAAATACAGACCGTCACGTTAGCCACGGCCCAGCTAGTTTCAAAGATTAGTCCAATAGGTGTTTTTTACACCATAGGAAGGTTAGATAGGCCCCCATGTGACCCAAATGCAAGTTTTTACGACAAATCTCCGCTAGCGGGGGCCGTGACAAACTCGGGCTAAAGTCCCCCAAAGCCTTAAAACTGACTCACGAAATCTTAATGACACGATTGCAAACAAAACCAACCCGGGCGGATTTGAACCCGGACTAACGCGACGGCTGGGTTTTGAGACTTTCGACCACAGGTTCAAATCCCGCCCGTGGTATGGTTTGTGTCATTACGATTTCTGAGTCATGTTGAGGGTTTTAGGGGACTTGAGCAGATTTCGTCACGAAAAATTTCCCAAGCGCTTTCGGACTACTCACATTATCAAGAAAAATAAGAACATAAAACTAAAATGGGGGAAACACTGCAGCGGTGTTGGCCCCCATACTAGGCGGGTCCTTTACAATTCATCCCATAAAAAACTTTTGACCAAACCCAAATTTTTTCAATGCTCCCAAAAAATAAGTGTGATGTCAAGTCCCACTCAAACCCAAAACCCATCCCAATCAGTATTTACCCAACTAAATTTAAACTACCCAAAGCCCCTAGCCTCAAAAACCAAATAGGTGACTTTTCCCACTCATCTACTCCCCTTTTTTCCAAACCAATACTTTCTTGCCCTTTCTAAATCAAAAATTTACAAAATTTAAATCCATTACTGCGGGTTCTTCGGGAGAGATATCCAAGACCTTGTTAATTCCCCTTTATTAATCCCTATTTTCCCACTTATCATTTCGATCGGGTCCCCCCTTTCTTGTCAACAAGTGAATGAACAAAAAGGGTCTTCAATTTTCTTCAAAGGAAGATTTCTAATGTATGTATTATTTAGTCACCTACGTAAATTTTTTTAACAAATTTATGCCCCTTTTCTGAAATATGGAAACCAAAATTTGGCTGCATAATCTGGGTGGGCCTTACTAATGATATATAAAGCTGCAGTATGACCTCGGACTTCTGTTGCTTACACTTCTTGATTTTTAAAAACCCAGTAATCTATTTGCCTTATTACGTCGCTTAGGGATTGCTGTCTTGGTTTAAGGTTGCTGCTTACCTAACCCCCCCGTTTTTCGCAATCTGTATGGTAAGTTCTACTTATTTAATTTAAGTCTAGGGTTTGGACACTCCCCAGCTTCAAACCCTTTCATTTATCTACATTGAACTGCATCTGCCACTTTTCTGACCCAAAAGGGAGAGTTTGCTAAATCCTCCGAAATTCCTAACCTAGTTTGAAACAATTATCTATATCTTGTGTCATCGGGAAATTTTTCTCAATCACTAGTATTTCCCTTCTCAAGTCATTGAATATATTATAAACAACAAACGGGCCCAAGAGATCCCCGTGGAAGCCATTGTTACTGATCCCCACTCGGATTTAAAACCCCTTTTGGGCAAAACCCCTTTGTTCCCGTCTGTGAGCCATGATTTGATCCACGAGAGCACCCTTCCCCCCAAAGCCCTGGTGCTCTTTCTTCAACAGTCTTTGGGCGAACTCTATCAAATGCCTTTTTTAAAAAACAAGTAAAATTCAAATTTTTTATCGGGTCAACAGCCTCAAAGCTTTACGAAGAAAGTTTAAATTATTAGACAAGACCCGGGCCCTTTTGAAACCTCTGGTATTTTATTAATCAAGCTATGCTTAGAGATGGTTCTTATAATCTCACTATAAATTACTCTAGTAATTTGCCAAAACAATTAGGTCAGGTTATTGGGCGGTAATTTGACGGTTGACTTGTCCCCCTGTTTTAAAATAGGAATTAATTAGCCATTTTTCCACTATCAGGAACTCACCTGTTTGAGAGATAAATTTAAAAATTTGTTAATGGTTTCACGACTTCCATTTGCATTCCTTTGAACCCTTGAAAAAACCTCACAGGACCGGGGACTTTTTTTGCTTCAGTCTGTCTATCGCTTCACAACCATTTCCCCTGTGACTGTGTGTTACATTTTTATTTCTTTGTCCACTATAAAAATTTAAATTACCGGGAATATTATTAGTGTCTTCCCGTGTAAAAAACCCAGAGAAAATAAAATTTTTTAAAAACGGCACATTTCATTCTTTTTTTGTAGTAAGTTTCCCCTAGTTATTTTTAAAGGGGGCCTATCTTATCTTGACTTTTGTTCTATAGACCCGGAAAAAACTTTTTTGGGTTAGTTTTGAATCCCTGCAACTTTAATTTTAAAATCCTTTTAGTTTTCTTATCCCCTTTTTAATGTCCATTTAAGTCAATATAGGGTTATAAGATGACCCTCGCCTCTTTTGATACGCCTATAAATTCCTTTCTTATGCCCTAGTAGATATTTCAGCCTATTATTCATCCATTTTGGGTCATTTCTATTTGATCAAATTTTCCCTTATAAGGATAAACGTTCTTTGAGCAGCCATGTTTTGTGTTCAAAAAAACTGTCATATTGATAGCTCTCTTCGTTACCCCAGTAAAGGCATATAAAGGGTCTAGACCAAACCTCATTTATCACATCCCACAAAAAGCAACACCTGACGCGCGACTCATAAGAAAGGGAAACACTGCAGCAGGCCCGCGGGGCCCAACTAGACAGGTCCTTCACACAACCCACCAACAAACTATTCTACCCAAGAATTAAGAATTTTAAAATTTATTATTTGTCCAATGCATTATTAAATTTTTCCCAAATTCAAATTAATTTTATAAATGGATCTAATTTATATAAACCAAAGGAAAAATATTCATATTATTGTCAAAACTGCTTTTTATGAAACAAGAGTCAATTAAATTCCCTGTCGACCATGGACTTGCTTGATACAACTTTCTCAACTTTTTGAAAATCAATTGGATGGTCAAAATCTCTCACATGAATAAAACAGAGCATTGGAATCTTGTCCAGTTCTAATGCTACATTTATGTTTTTTTAAATCTTAGTTCGAGACTTTTCCCTGTTTGACCGTAATAACTTTATCGCAAATTTTACAAGGAATTTTTATAGATACATCTTTTCGCATTTTGGGGGGAATTTCTTTATTAATTTTTTTTTTTACTGTATCAAGATTTTTAAATACAACTTGATATTGAAAGTCTAAAGAAGAGAAGGCATATTAACCAAGTTTTTGGTAAGGGAGAACCAACAATTTTTTAGTTGAATAACGTGGTTGTCCTTTTTGGATTGTAAAAAGAATTTTTAGCAACTTTAAAAGATTTTTCAATTACGTTTCTTGGATATTTCAAATCATTAACTATTTCATAAATTTTGGATTTTTCCTCATCTATGAACTCTGGACTACAAATACGTGAAGCTCTCAAAACATTGATGGGGGAAAAACAGACAGTTTAACTCTATCTTGGAGGGGGAAGAATAATAGTGTACATAGGAACATTTATTTGTAAGTTTTATGTAAATTTTAAATTTGAATTCATTATTACCCTTAATAATTAAAATCTCTAGAAAAGGCAATGAGTTATTTTCTTCAAATTCAACAGTAAAGTTTAGAATGGGCTTAAGCTTTTTAATTTGCAAGGAATGGTGTATATTACATTCTTGGACCTAAGACACAAAATATCAACATATCTGAACCATTTAGCTCTATTAGGGAGGATTGTGTTAAGCAGCCTTGTTTCAAAAAATTCCATGTATAGGCTACTACGAACAGGTGAAAGAGGATATCCATTGCCATACCAAACTTCTGAGTGTAAAACTTATCATTAAATACAAATTTTGCAATAAGTTTGATTATAGTAGGAACTGGCAATGGTAAATCATAAATAACGAGTTCTTCAGATAAGAAACTTAATAAATTATCAACAGGAACTTTCGTAAACAAGGAAGTAACATAAAAAATAACCATGATAAAATCATTTAAGTTAGTCAAGGAGCTCAATTTATCAAATAAATCTATGTTGTTTTTAACAATAAGGCTCAAAATGCCAACAAGCCATTTGGATAATTTATACGAAACTGATCCTATGGAGCTAATAATTGGTCTGACTGGATTCCCTGGTTTGTGTGTTTTTATTAGTCCATACATGTAAGGTGAAGATGGATTAGTGGAAGTAAATTGTTTGATTAATTCATCTTGGCCTTTCAGTTGAAGTTTTATTGTTTTATTGAAATTGCTGTTAACAGTTCCTAAGGGATTCTTTCTAAGTTTAGAAAAGGTTTCAGTATCATCTACTAGATTATTAATTTTTTCTTGGTAATCATTTTCTTTCATAATTACTATTGCATTTATTTTATCTGCTTTAGTAAGGCGCAATTTTTTTATTATTATTAAGTGTATCATAAGACTTAAAGAATCTTTGAGGGCAATTGGGAATGTTTTGGTTTAACATAGAGCTATATACCATTCCCTTACTAATATTAATTTCATCAGTGGATAAATCAGAAATTTTTTCAAAGTTACAAAGGCTTTTTTGCAATTTCAACATTATTAAATTTTTTTTGAAGTTGCAAAACTTATACCAAAACCTAGAGCAGCCGTTGTATTTTTATCTAATATTTCATCTGATAAGTTAATTACAAAATTGTTATTAGCATGCTTTGTCCAATCACTATTTTCAATTAAAATGTATAATTTTCTTTGTAGTTTGTTTTTGAGATCATTACAAATTCTTCTGAGTTTATTATAGCAGTGATCTAACATACTGTGTTTCCATTCTGATGGAATGGCATGATTAAAAGAGTATTTTTTGTTTCTCAATATTTTGAATGCTTCCTTTTCCTGTATTTTAGTTATTTCAATATGTTTCTGAAGAATAATTCTCATAAAAATCATCAAAAGGACGATCTCTCATCTCAAGGATGATATTGGCTAAAAGAGACTTAGGCACAACTTGTTCACTTAAAAATTAAAAAAAAAATTAAGCCGAATTTTTAACTTGTGGGACTTGATCAGTACAGAAGAAAACTGGGAAACAAAAGAAATATGATTAGGAAAGCTTATCGAGAACATTCTGAAGAGTCGTGTGGTATCCATTAATGCAATAAGATCACAGTAAACAGGTGATTTCAGAATATGCAAAACAATCACTGTTAAAGAATAGAGAAATTCCAAGCGCTTTCGTGACTATTCACATTATCAAGGAACAATAAAAGTAATGCATCAAAGGAAGGCCTATAAAGGGTCTAGACCACACCTCACTATCGCATCCCACAACAAAGCAACACCTGACCCCGGCGACTCATTAAAAAAACACTGCAGCAGACCCGCTGGCCCAACTAGACAATCCAAAAAGGGACAACCAGCCTTATTCAACTAAAAGTATGTTGGTTCTCCCTTACCATGAAAACTTTGTTGACATGCCTTCACTTCTTAAGACTTATATATCAAAGTTGTATTTAAAAATCTTGATACAGTAAAAAAAAATTTAGAACATAAGAACATAAGAAAGGAGGAACACTGCAGCAGACCTGTTGGCCCATACTAGGCAGGTCCTTTACAATCCATCCCAATAACAAAACATTTACCCAACCAAATTTTCAAAACTCTCCAAGAAATGAGCTCAGATAACTCTGTCCACCCATATGCAAGTCCCACTCAAATCCAACCCCTCTCACTCATGCATTTATGCAACCTAAATTTGAAACTACCCAAAGTCCTAGCCTCAATAACCCAACTAGGTAGACTGTTCCACTCATCAACTACCCTATTTCCAAACCAATACTTTCCTATGTCCTTTCTAAATCTAAACTTGTATAATTTAAATCCTAGAAAAGGTAATGAGTTATTTTCTTCAAACTCAACAGTAAAGTTTATAGAATGGGCTAAGCTATTTAATTTGCCAAGGAAATGACGTATTTCTACACCAATGGACAAATAATAATTTTTAAAATTCTTATTTCTTGGGTAGAATAGTTTGTTGGTGGGATGTGTGAAGGACCTGTCTAGTTGGGCCGGCGGGTCTGCTGCAGTGTTCCCTTTCTTATGAGTCGCGCGTCAGGTGTTTCTTTGTTGTGGGATGTGATAGTGAGGTGTGGGCTAGACCCTTCATATAATTTCCTTTGATGCTCTACTTTCACTGTTCCTTGATAATGTGAGTAGTCACGGTTGTTTTGCATATTCTGAAATCACCTGTTTTTTTGTGATCTTATTGCATATATATATATATATATATATATAATATATATATATATATATATATATATATTTATATATAAAATATATATATATATATATATATTTTATATATATATATATATATATATTTTATATATTATATATATATTGTAAGATCTACAGTGCCTGAAAGGGTGGGAGATTCGATCCAAGGACGTGGGAAGAAAGATTCCACTTCCTTGACTGAAGAGACAATCTCCAGCAACAAGGAACCTCCCTTAACCTACCTGGGCGGTCACACACCTACTATTGAAACCCCGAGATGAGAAAAACATTTCCTCAAACACCTTTCATTTCACTTCACGCTCCACTGACACCTCGGAACGGTTTCTGGCAGACTTTCCGATGTTGAGAGTAAATTATTATATTCTTGGAGAAGCGGCAAGCCTGTAGATTTAATGAATAGGTCACGTGTGCAACACTGCAATATTTTATTGTCGATAGGTTCCGGCAGCAAAATAAGTTTTCCCAGTCGAATACAGGCGAATATACTCTGAGTTAGTATAGCAGGAATATCCAGACTTTTCACTACGAGTGTTACATCTTACATTTTGCACATATACTCGTCCATAAGAAAAAATCAGTCTTATAAATATAAATGAATGAATAAATTTGATTTGTAATCAGTATGAAATGACTCATAACAAGAGAAATGTTACAATTACGAAGAACCATTACCGTGCTTACACTGAGAAATGCTATATGAGTAAAAATGTCAAACATAGCCAATACTCTGACAGTATCATCAATTACTGAACCGCAGATAAGAAAAGCTGACACAAGATTAATTACATAAGAACATAAGAACATAAGAATGTAGGAACACTGCAGAAGGCCTACTGGCCCATACGAGGCAGGTCCTTATCAAAACGACATCTACCTAAAGCTACTCAAGAACAACTCCCGCACCCCCAAAAACCAAACAAACCCAGCCCCTCCCACTCATATATTTGTCCAGTCTCTTCTTAAAGCTACCCAAGGTCCTAGCCTCTATCACCCCACTGGGAAGACTGTTCCACGCATCTACAACTCTGTTAGAAAAACCAAATACTTACCTATGTCCTTTCTAAATCTAAATTTATCCAACTTAAAATCCATTATTCCTGGTTCTTTCCCGGTTCGACACCCTCAGTACTTTATTAATTTTCCCCTTGTTTATGCCCGTTCATCCTTTATACACTTCAATGATATCTCCCTCATTTACGCCTCTCCAGAGAGTGGAGATTTAAAGCTTTAAGTCTTCTTCATACGGGAGGTTCCTTACACAGTAAATCATTTTTTGTCATTCTTCTCTGTATGTTCTCTAATGAGTCTATGTCCATCCTGTACTAAGGGGACCCAAAACTGAGCGCATAATCTAATGAGGCCTCACTAGTGATGTATAGAGCTGTAAAATAACTTTTGGGACTTCTGTTACTTATACTTCTTGAGATAAATCCAAGTAATCTGTTGGCCTTGTTACGCACACTGAGGCACTGCTGTCTTGGCTTTAGATTTCTGCTTACCATGACTCCCAAGTCTTTTTCACATTCTGTATGACCAAGCTCTTTCTTCACCTAGATTATAGCTTCGAGGGTTTTTTTTCATTACCAAGGGCAAGTACCTTACACTTATCCACATTAAACTTCATTCTGCCATTTCTCAGACCAAGACATTAATTTGTTCAAATCGTCTGGAGTTCATTGTATCCTCCTCAGAGTGAATTATACGGCCTATCTTTGTATCATCAGCAAACTTACTCATGTCACTAGTAATCCCTTCATCAAGGTCATTAATGTAAATTTATGAAAAGAGAGGGCCTAAAAATGATCCTTGTGGAACGCCACTAGTGACTAATCCCCATTGAGATTTCACTCCATTAATGGTAACTCTCTGCTTTCTATTGGTAAGCCATGGCCTCAATCCATGCTAGAACTTTACTCCTATACCATGAGCTGCCACTTTTCTTAAGAGTCTCTTGTGAGGTACTCTGTCGAAAAGGCTTTTCTAAAATCCAAATAAACAATATCATATTCCTTATCATGGTCAACTGCCTCAAATGTTCTATGAAGAACGTCAGTAAGTTTGTCAGGCAGGAAACGACCTCTCGTGAATCCATGCTGAGATTCATTTATCAAGTTATGCTCTTCAAGGTGACTTCTGATAAAAGTCAGCTATAATTGATTCTAATAACTTTGCCCACTATGATGTCAGGCTTATTGGACGGTAATTTGAAGAGTGGACTTATCCCTGATTTGAATATAGGAACCACATTAGCCATCTTCCACTTCTCTGGCACACACTGGTAAGGATGGACGCATTGAATACACTTCGTTAATGGCTGACTAAGCTCCATTTGCATTCCTTAAGTACCCTTGAAAACAATCATGGGGCCCCCGGGGGAAACTTATTTTGTTTCAGTTTGTCTATCTGTTTAAAAAACCATGTCCCTCGTGACAGTAATATTGTTAATTAAATTCATCAGGAACTAAATAATTGTTAATTACTGGAATCTCATTTACATCTTCCTGTTGTAAAAACTGACAAAAAATAGTCATTAAATAAGGAAACATTTCCAGTTCATTATCCGTCAGCTGTCCATTCCCAGATTTCAGAGGTCCTACTTTTTCCTTCACCTTCGTCCTATACACTTGAAAGAACCCCTTTGGATTAGTCTTTGATTCATTAGCGACTCTAATTTCATAGTCACGTTTAGCCTTTCTAATCGCCTTTTTTACTTCTCTTTTAAGCTGAACATATTGGTCAGTAAGGTTTAACCTCTCCTCTTCTGATGCGCCTATAAATTCCCCTTTTCTCCCCTAATAGATGCTTTAACCTCCCGTTAACCATTTGGGATCGTTATTATTAGACCTAATTTCTCTCTGGGGAATGTATATACTCTGGGCACTGTGTCAATTATTAAGAAAACAATCATAAAAGCAGATCCTTCATATTCATAAGTATGATTATCGTCAATAAAATCATAGCTAGATAACCCCAATCAAGATTAGACAGATGTTCCCTAAGTCCATTATAATCGGCAGAACGAAAATCGGGGATTTTTACTGTATTATCATTATTCTTGCATTCCCAATTAATGCTAAAGGTGATGGATTTGTGATCACTTGCGCCAAGCTCTTCAGTGATCTCCAGATTATTCACTAGTGTTTCCTTATTTGACAAGACTAGGTCTAGCAAATTATTACCCCTGGTAGGTTCAGTTACACTCTGTTTCAGAAAACAGTCCTGAACTGTTTCCATGAAGTCACTGGACTCTAGATTACCTGTCAAAGAATTCCAGTCAATTTGGCTAAAGTTAAAATCCCCTACTATGACTACGTTTACTGTGTCCAGAAGCCTAAACAATTTCGTCCCAAAGAAGTCTCCCTCTATCGTGATCCAAGCCTGGAGGTCGGTATATTACACCTAGAATTAGTTTTTCTTGACCCTCCCGAACTCTACCCAAACAGACTCTGTTACTGCTCCATCTATTTTTATACCTTTTTTTTTTGCAACAATTAATATTTTCTCGAACATACAATGCAACTCCTCCCCCCTTCCATTACATCTATCCACATTGAATAACTTAAATCCCTGAATATTACACTCAGCAGTCATATCCCGACTCTTTAAATCATACCACGTTTCATACCACTGTTAGCATAAAATACCATCATATGTTTTTTCTTCTGCACATTTTTCCTATTCATCTTTGTTTTTACACAATTTCTGAAATTATCATTACCCAGAGTTACTCCATGACAGTTACTATTAAGATTCTTAATATCAGAGCATAAGTCAATATATCCATACTCATTATTAATCATTTCTAAACCCATACCTCTAACTAATCCTAGTTTAAAGTCCTAACAACCCCTCAACTGAGTTAGCAAGAAACCCACACCTGCCCTGGATAAGTGAACCCCATCCCTGGCATACATGTCATTTCGGCCATAGAAGTTGTCCCAGTTGTCAATGAATGGTACTGCATTATCCTTACAGTGTTTATCCAGCAACAATTAATACCAATTGCTCTGGACAACCATTCATTACCAACACCTCTTCTTGGCAAAATGCCACATATAACAGGGCGCCCCCCCTTCTTCCTAATCATGTCTATAGCTGTCCTGAACTTTCTAACTAAATCCTCACTTCTACGCTTGCCTACATCATTGCCTCCAGCACTGAGGCAAATAATAGGATTGATTTCCCCTTACCGTTCATGATGTTGTCAAGCCGGCTAACAATGTCCTCCATCCCAGCCCCAGGAAAGCATACCCTTTGTCTCCTACTCCTGTCCTTCAAGCAGAATGCCCTATCCATGTATCTAACCTGGCTATCCCAACAACAACAATATTCTTACCTTCCTTGTCGTTCGTCGTGACGATTTCCCCGTAGTAGACTCACATTCGTCGGGTAGCACCGAGAATGCGTTGGAGGTTTCCACGGGGGTTTCCACAGCAGTCTCTTTCTTCTTCATCGTTTCTGGCTTTCCATTCGTCTTCTTGATCGTCAACCTGCTGTCCAGCCACTGACCACGATCCCTTCTTGACCTGAGGACTCGAAACGGAGGACTACTACGATCCTCTTGTTTTCCTCGGTCAATCGCCGTATCTCCATCTTCGCTGCCTTCAATTCTTCCTTAAGTTGCTGGTAAAGTTGCTCGATGGAGGGCATCTTGGTTCAGTCCACGGGAGCAAACAAGACACTTCTTCACAGAGTTAAGTACAGGTCAGCACTCAAAGTACAGGTCACCACTCAAGAGCACACGAACAGGTCTTCACAGAGCTAAGTACACGTCACCACTGAGCTAAGTACACGTCACCACTGAGCTAAGTACACGTCACCACTGAGCTAAGTACACGTCACCACTGAGCTAAGTACACGTCACCACTGGGCTAAGTACACGTCACCACTGAGCTATTAGAAAACGTTTCGGTCCTGGGACCTTGATCACTTCTTCTGAGACCTTGATCACAAGAATAATGGAACTCGTTTTTAATCTCAAAATATTGCTGAACTGAGATGTCAGTCTTGAGGAGCCAATTATCACAATGGACTTCAAATGCTCAGCAGATAAATTTTTGCGATATTTGAACCTGACATACTTCAATTTTGAAAATGTTTGTTCGTCATACCAAAAACTGATACGAATCCACAAGCCAATCGCTTCAAATTTTAAATCTGTTCAGGCTGTAAAGATTTATAAAGTTGAATCAGATTTCCATCATAAGAAGGAACACTGCAGCAGGCCTTCTGGCACATGCGAGGCAGGTCCAAGTCTCCTACCGGCTTAAGGCAATGTCGTTGTTAGGTAAGACACATATGCAACAGTTAGGTATCTTTATTATGAAACGTTTCGCCTACACAGTAGGCTTCTTCAGTCAAGTACAGAAAAGTTGATAGAAGCAGAAGATACTTGAAGACGATGTAATCAGTCCATCACCCTTAAAGTTTTGCAATGTCCCAACCTAGTCAGGTCAGGTCACATTCACTTAAGGAAGGAACACGGCAACTGACCTAGTAGCACAAGCTAATCAGGTCCAACTCACACCCACCCACACCCACTCATGTATTTATCTAACCTATTTTTAAAACTACACAATGTTTTACCCTCTATAACTGTACTCGGGAGTTTGTTCCACTCATCCACAACTCTATTACCGATGAATGGTTTGAAAAACCGACAAGTTGAAGATTGAGACACTTATGCAGCATATGGGAATCTTTATTCAGGAAACGTTTCGCCACACAGTGGCTTCATCAGTCCAATACAAAGAGGAAGGCGTAAGGAGAGGAGGAGTATGAGGTAATCAGTCCCTCAGCCTGGAGTCGATGTGTTCAGTCCATCAATCTTGTAGAATGTACAGCATAGGGCCGTAGACGTGGCTTATATACTGTAGTGAGGTGACTTGAAGCAGACGGAGGCGGGATCATAGTGGTACCATCCACTAGTCGAAGTAGGTCTTTGTCCAAAGGTTGAACAAGCGTTGAAGAATTTTTGTAAGAAGATCCCATGATGCTGCAGTGTCTGACAGTTGTGATGAATGGTTTGAAAAACCGACAAGTTGAAGATTGAGACACTTATGCAGCATATGGGAATCTTTATTCAGGAAACGTTTCGCCACACAGTGGCTTCATCAGTCCAATACAAAGAGGAAGGCGTAAGGAGAGGAGGAGTATGAGGTAATCAGTCCCTCAGCCTGGAGTCGATGTGTTCAGTCCATCAATCTTGTAGAATGTACAGCATAGGGCCGTAGACGTGGCTTATATACTGTAGTGAGGTGACTTGAAGCAGACGGAGGCGGGATCATAGTGGTACCATCCACTAGTCGAAGTAGGTCTTTGTCCAAAGTTGAACAAGCGTTGAAGAATTCTTTGTAAGAAGATCCCATGATGCTGCAGTGTCTGACAGTTGTGATGAATGGTTTGAAAAACCGACAAGTTGAAGATTGAGACACTTATGCAGCATATGGGAATCTTTATTCAGGAAACGTTTCGCCACACAGTGGCTTCATCAGTCCAATACAAAGAGGAAGGCGTAAGGAGAGGAGGAGTATGAGGTAATCAGTCCCTCAGCCTGGAGTCGATGTGTTCAGTCCATCAATCTTGTAGAATGTACAGCATAGGGCCGTAGACGTGGCTTATATACTGTAGTGAGGTGACTTGAAGCAGACGGAGGCGGGATCATAGTGGTACCATCCACTAGTCGAAGTAGGTCTTTGTCCAAAGGTTGAACAAGCGTTCAAGAATTCTTTGTAAGAAGATCCCATGATGCTGCAGTGTCTGACAGTTGTGATGAATGGTTTGAAAAACCGACAAGTTGAAGATTGAGACACTTATGCAGCATATGGGAATCTTTATTCAGGAAACGTTTCGCCACACAGTGGCGAATTACAGTGACTAATTACCTCATACTCCTCCTCTCCTTACGCCTTCCTCTTTGTATTGGACTGATGAAGCCACTGTGTGGCGAAACGTTTCCTGAATAAAGATTCCCATATGCTGCATAAGTGTCTCAATCTTCAACTTGTCGGTTTTTCAAACCATTCATCACAACTGTCAGACACTGCAGCATCATGGGATCTTCTTACAAAGAATTCTTCAACGCTTGTTCAACCTTTGGACCCAAAGACCTACTTCGACTAGTGGATGGTACCACTATGATCCCCCCTCCGTCTGCTTCAAGTCACCTCATACAGTATATAAGCCATGTCTACGGCCCTATGCTGTACATTCTACAAGATTGATGGACTGAACACATCGACTCCAGGCTGAGGGGACTGATTACCTCATACTCCTCCTCTCCTTACGCCTTCCTCTTTGTATTGGACTGATGAAGCCACTGTGTGCGAAACGTTTCCTGAATAAAGATTCCCATATGCTGCATAAGTGTCTCAATCTTCAACTTGTCGGTTTTTCAAACCATTCATCACAACTGTCAGACACTGCAGCATTCATGGGATCTTCTTACAAAGAATTCTTCAACGCTTGTTCAACCTTTGGACAAAGACCTACTTCGACTAGTGGATGGTACCACTATGATCCCGCCTCCGTCTGCTTCAAGTCACCTCACTACAGTATATAAGCCACGTCTACGGCCCTTGCTGTACATTCTACAAGATTGATGGACTGAACACATCGACTCCAGGCTGAGGGACTGATTACCTCATACTCCTCCTCTCCTTACGCCTTCCTCTTTGTATTGGACTGATGAAGCCACTGTGTGGCGAAACGTTTCCTGAATAAAGATTCCTATATGCTGCATAAGTGTCTCAATCTTCAACTTGTCGGTTTTTCAAACCATTCATCACAACTGTCAGACACTGCAGCATCATGGGATCTTCTTACAAAGAATTCTTCAACGCTTGTTCAACCTTTGGACAAAGACCTACTTCGACTAGTAGATGGTACCACTATGATCCCGCCTCCGTCTGCTTCAAGTCACCTCACTATAGTATATAAGCCACGTCTACGGCCCTATGCTGTACATTCTACAAGATTGATGGACTGAACACATCGACTCCAGGCTGAGGGACTGATTACCTCATACTCCTCCTCTCCTTACGCCTTCCTCTTTGTATTGGATGATGAAGCCACTGTGTGGCAAAACGTTTCCTGAATAAAGATTCCCATATGCTGCATAAGTGTCTCAATCTTCACCTTGTCGGTTTTTCAACTCATTCGTCACAACTGTCAGACACTGCAGCATCATGGGATCTTCTTACAAAGAATTCTTCAACGCTTGTTCAACCTTTGGACAAAGACCTACTTCGACTAGTAGATGGTACCACTATGATCCCGCCTCCGTCTGCTTCATGTCACCTCAATATAGTATATAAGCCACGTCTACGGGCCCTTGCTGTACATTCCTACAGAATTGATGGATCTGAACACATCGACTCAGGCTGATGGGACTGATTTACATCATTATCCGCTCTCCGTTACGCCTTACTCTTTGTATTGGACTGATGAATGCCCTGTGTGGGGCAGAAAAAGTTTCCTGATTAAAGATTACATATGCGGCCATAAGGTCCATTCTTTCAACTTGCGGTTTTTATAACCATTCATCACAACTGTCAGACACTGCTGCATCATGGGATCTTCTTAAAAGAAATTCTTTCAACGCTTTGTTCAACCTTTGGACAAAGACCTACTTCGACTAGTATATGGTACCACTATGATCCCGCCTCCGTCTGCTTCAAGTACCTCATACAGTATATAAGCCACTGTCTACGGCCCTATGCTGTACATTCTACATGATGATGGATCCTGAACACATCGACTCAGGCTGAGGGACTGATTACCTCATTACTCTCCTCTCCTTACGCCTTCCTCTTTGTATTGGACTGAATGAAAGCCACTGTGTGGCGAAACGTTTCCTGAATAAAGATTCCATATGCTGCTTAGTGTTCTCAATCTTCAACTCTATTACCACTCGTACTTTTTATATCCTTCCTAATCTGATTTTCCACTTAAAACCATTGCTACGAGTCCTGTCTTGGCTAGTTATTTCAGCTCGTTATTGCATCCCCTCATTTATTCCTTGTCTTCAATTTATACACTCATTACTATCCGCCCTCATTCTACGACTTTCTAGGATAATGCAAGATTCAGGGGCCCTCAGTATATCCTCATAGGGAAGATTTCTGATACATGGGATCAACATTGCATCCCCTTAGTATGCTTTCCAGAGCATTTTATTCCATTCTGTAATACGGTGTGACCAGACTGTGCAGCATAATTAAATGAGCCTAACCAAGGATATATAGATTTAAAGGAACAACCTGTAGGACTCTATTATTTTTGCTTCTGATATGTAGCCAGAATTCAGTTAGCTTTATTGCGTACACTTATGCACTGTTGTTTGGTTTCAGATTACTGCCTAACCAGTACTCCTAAATCTTTTTTCAATATCCGTAAAGATCTACATTATTTATTTTATATATGGCATGGTTATTTTCCTGTCCAACATTTGCAAATTTGCTTTTGTCTATATTAAAATGCATCTGCCACTGCATCAGTCTATTCTAATCTTCCGGTGTGCTCTAAGGTCCTCGTCCAGAATGAATTCGACGGGCTATTTGGGTAGTCTTCGACACTTGTCATGTCGCTTTTATGCCCTCATTAATGTGTTTATGTAGATTTGTGGAACAATAGGCGGCCCCAAACACTGACCCTGTGGAACACGGATCGTGACGCTTTCCTACTCTGATTTCTTCCCCAATTTTTGCAAAGTCTCTGCTGCCTATTTGACAACCATTGCCTCTATCCAGGAAAAAATTCTCCTATTCCATGTGCCATAATTTCTCAAAGTCTTTGATGTGGGAACCTGTCAAAAAGCCTTACTGATGTCCAATATACACAATATCATATTCGTTACCATGATATACCTCCTCATATACCCTAGTGAAAATTGTTAATAAATTTGTTAAGGAAGGATGCCCTTTGTAAAACAAGCTGAGATTCGTTGTTAATTTCGCTTTTCAAGGTGGACTAGAAACTGCCTCGGCAATTATTGAATTCCATAAAATTTTCCAACTATGGAGGTTGGCTTATTGGTCTATAGTTCGAAGCTAAGGACTGTCACCCTGGCTTTGAAAATAGGTATCACATTTGCCATTTTCAATTATCTGGCGCCATGCAGTATCTGTTGTGATTTATTGAAAAGATTAGCCATAAGGTTTTGCGAGATCACTCTTTACATTCCTTGAGAACCCTTGCGTACAGTTCATCAGGGTCTGGGAATTTGTTAGGATTTACTTTATCTATTTGCCTAAGGACCATGTCACTTGTGACACTAATCTTGTATAGTTTTTTATTATTATTTTTCATGTGTGTCTACTTTTCTATTCGTGTCGGTTATGTTAATATCTTATTAATATAGCAAAGATATTATAACAACCCTCTTACCAAGAAAAAAAAAATATAAAGACGTTAGAAAGCTTGGTGGGCCAAGTTGTATCATCTGGAGGTAAAGTTTGTTGATTCACTAGGTCATGTCTTCCTGGAATACTTTTAACTTACTTTTTTACTGTATTTTTATTGTCATTCAATCGTTAGAATTAACGAGGGGAAAAATGTGAGTGGTGCATTGATGAGTCTGTGGAGACTAACAACATTTCCATGGAAGCAAGAATGGGAATGTGATGTGAGTATAGTTATTACCGATGTCTTATATGGGTTGTATTGTGAAGCATGGGTGGTGAATGTTGCAGTAAGAGACTGTAGACAGTGGAGATTGTATGTCTAAGGTCAATGTAGAGAATCCGTTAGTATGGTAAATTAGGAGGAGGTGCGGGATTACCAAAACATGTAGAGAGGATGGAAAGAAGTAGAATGGCTTCGAGGAGTAAATCTGTAGTGGAGGGGTGGCAGAGGTCGGGGTAGGCCCTAGGAGGAGATGGAGGCAGGGGTTATAGGAGGTTTGGTGAGTGAGATGCTTGGACTTCTAGCAAGCTACTTGTATGTTGAGTGTGAGCAAGGATAACCATTTATGAAGGGGATTAGGGAAACCGGCAGGACCGGACTTGAGTCCTGAGAGATGTAAAGTACAGAGCCAACCATCTGAAGGAAGGGGTGTTTGTAGTGTTGCAATTTCATAACTGTGGTGTGAGGCGGCCTCTGGCAAGTTAGTGATGGAGTGATGTGATTGAAAGTTTTTCTCTCTCGGGCACCCTGCCTTGGTGGGTCACCTTCTGCCTTGGTGGGCCCCCCTGCCTTGAGTGGTCACCTGCCTTGGTGGGTCACCATGCCTTGGTGGGTCACCTGCCTTGGTGGGTCACCTGCCTTGGTGGGTACCCTGCCTTGGTGGTCACCCTGCTTGGTTGGGGAACCGGGACGATGTGTTAATAAAAATTAAAAAAACACATAATAAATAATTAAAAATAATATGACTATTACTACCAAGTACATGTAACAATTTAAACAGACCAGCTGACAGACATTGTTGACGGATCCATCCATCTGAACAAGCGATAACAATAAACTACTTACTACTAGGTGAATATCAAGTGATATACAATAATACTCACTACATGGTGAACAGCGTAACCAATAATACTTCTACTAGGTGTAACAAGTGATAACAACTACTTACTACTAGGTGAACAAGTTGATTACAATACTTTACTACTAGCGTGAACATAGTGATAACAAAAACTACTTAACACTAGAGTGAACAAGTGATAATAACTACTCACTATAGGTGAACATGTGATAATCAATAAACTTACTAGGTGAACAAGTAATAAAAACTTACTAGGTGAAACAAGTGATAACAATAAACTACTTAACACTAGGTGAACAAGTTTGATAACAATAATTTCTAACTTACTAGGTGATCAAGTGATAACAATAAACTATTAACACTTGGTGAACAGTTGGATAAACAATAAATACTCACTTTGGTAAAATGTGATTGACAATACTACTCCTACTAGGTAAAACTTGTGATAACAATAACTACTCACTGCTAGCGTTGAACAAAGTGATAACAACAACTACTTAACACTAGGTGAACAAGTGTTACTGTTCTGTACTGGTCATCTCTGTTACTATGCTGGTCTTCTCTGTTACTGTACTGTACCCGTTCTTCTGTGTTACTGTACTGGTATTCCAGTAGTAGTGTACCCGTTTTCGTGTTACTGTACTGGTCTTCTGCAGTAGTGCTTCCACTCTTCTGGGTTTACTGTTACTGGTTTCTCTGTTTACTATGTTGTGTCTTCTCGGTTACTGTACCTGTACCCGTTCTCTGTGTTATGTACTGGTCTTCTGTAGTTGTGTACCGTTCTTCTGTGATACTGTACTGGTCATCTGTTTGTAGCGTACCGTTCTTTCTGTGTTATGATACGGGTCTTCTGTAGTAGTGTAACCGTTTTCTGTGTTACTGTATGGTCGTCTGTAGTAGTGTAATCGTTCTTCTGTGATTCTGTACTGGTCTTCTCTGTTACTGTGGAAAAAAGGGAAACAATATTTAACTCTAGGTGAACAAGTTGATAACAATAACTACTCACTACTAGGTGAACTTGTGATAGCAATAACACTTTCTGCTAGGTGAACAAGTGATAACAATAACTACATACTAATAGGTGAACAAGTGATAACATTAACTACTCACTACTAGGTGAACAAGTGATAAACAATAATGAGCCTCATATAGGTAAACAAGTGATAACAAAAATAAAAACTAAAATTTTATCATGAATACTCATACTAGGTGGAACAAGTGATAGACTCAATAATTATCACTGTAGGTGAACATGTGATTGCAATAACTACTTACAACTAGGTGAAACAAGTGATATACAAGAACTATCACTTCTAGGGAACAAAGTGAGTAACAATAACTATCACTTGCTAGTTGTACAAGTGATAGCAATAACTACTCACTACTAGGCGTAACAAGAGTGATAACAATAACTACTCACTACTAGTGTGAACAAAGTGATAACAATAATACTTACTACTAAGGGTGAACAAGTGATAACATTAACTAATTACTACTAGGTGAACAAGTGATAGCAAAAACTACTTACTACTAGGGTGAACAGGAGCAACAAGTGTCAGGATAACCTGCCGAAGAGATTGATCCAGGATGAAAACACTGTAGCATATTTACCACGGTCACCATCTGCGGTTACCAGACCTTGCAAAGGGTGGGGCAAGTAGTTCGTCGTTAAGGTCATTACTGTGTTTTGATGGTTTCTCCTGGTTCATGTGTCCCCTCAGAATTCTCCCTTCTTCACTTCCTAATCCTACATCAGTATCTTCTCCTCATCCTGCAACTAAGTCTTCCCCAGGTTCTGTGTCCCGGAGTCCATCTGTGTTCCCCCTCAGTTATTCTCCCTTCTTCAATTTCTATCCTACTCTTCCTTTCTAACTTCATCCTACACTTCGCTCCTACACTAAGTCTCCCCAGGTTCATGTGTCCAGGGTCTATCTGTGTCCCCTAAGACATTTCTCCTTCCTCACTTCCCATCCTACACTTCCTATCTAAAACTTCCTATCCTACACTCCATCTACACTTCCTACCTAAATTTCTATCCTACACTTTCCTATCCTAAATTTCCTATCCTACACTTCCCAATCCTACACTAAGTTCTTCCCAAGGTTCATGTGTACCCTCAGATATTCTCCCTTCCACTTCCCATCCTACACTTCCTATCCAACACTTCCATCCTACACTAAGTCTTCCCCAGGTTCATGTGTCCAGGAGTCCATCTGTGTTCCCTAGACATTCTCCTTCTCACTTCCCGTCCTACACTTTCCTATCCAACACTTCCCATCTACACTAAGGTCTTCAGGTTCATGTGTTCAGGAGTTTCTGTGTCCCCTCAAACATTCTCCCTTCCTCACCTTCCTCCTACCACTGTCCTATCCAACACTTCCCATCCTACACAAAAGTCTTTCCACAGGTTCATGTTGTCCAGGAGCCTCTGTGTCCCTCAGATATTCTCCTTCCCCACTTCCTATCTACACTTCCTATCCTAACATTCCCATCCCTACACTTCTATCCTACACTTCCCATCTACACTTCTATCATACATTCCCACTACATTCCTATCCGAACTTTGGCATCTATGCTTCCCCAGGGAAATTCATCCGTGGGCCCTCCGGATGTCTTCCCCTTGAAGTTGGTGATTGCTCACCTAGTCTACCCCCGGTCCGTGGTCAAGCAAGTCCCACTTCCATGCCCGTGGTTCCAGGTATACACCCGTCTCACTTCTGAGGTCAGCAAGTTCCCACCGCAGGTCGGGGATCCCAGTTATTACACCCTTCTCCACTTCCCTGAGGTCAGCAAGTCCACCCAGGTCCATGTTCCAGGTATTCACCCGTCACCACGTCCTGAGGCAGCAAGTCCCACGCAGATCCGGTGGATCCAGGGTATTCGCCTGGTCATCACTTCCCTGAGGCAGCAGTCCCACCCCAGGTCCGTGGTCCAGGTATTCACCTTCACCACTACCGAGGTCAGCAGTCCCACCCTTAGGTCGTGGATCCAGGTATTCACCTCTCACCACGTCCCTGAGGTTCAAGCAGTCCCACCCAGGTCCGTGTTCCAGGTTTTCACCCCGTCTACACTTCCCCGAGGTCAGCAGTCCCACCCCAGGTCCGTGAGATCCAGGTGTTCACCCTTCACCACGTCCCTGAGGTAAGCAAAGTCCACCCCAGGTCCGTGGTTCCAGGTATTCTCAGTCACCACTTCCCTGAGGGTCAGCAAAGTCCCATCCAAGGTCAGTGGATCCAGGTATTCACCCGTCACAGTCCCCTGAGGTAGCAAGTCCCACCCCAGGATCAGGTGGATCCAGGTATTCACCCGTCACCACTTCCCGAGATCAGCAGTTCCCACCCAGGTCGTGGATCCAGGTATTCACCTTCACCACTTCCCTGAGAGCAGCAAAGTCCCACCCCAGGTCCGTGGTTTCAAGGTATTTCACCGTCACACTTCACTGAGGTAGCAGTCCCACTCCAGGTCCGTGGATCCAGGTATTCACCCTTCACCACTTCCTTGAGGTCAGCAGTCCCACCCTAGGTCCGTTGGATCCAGAGTATTCACCCTTCACCATTCCCTGAGGTCAGCGTCCCACCCCAGGTCGTGGATCCAGGTTGAGTCACCCGTCACCACTTCTTTGAGGTCAGCAAGTCCACCCAGGTCGTGGAGAGTTCCAGGTATTTCCCCTGTACCATTCCCTGAGGTCAGAAAGTCCCACCAGGTCCTGGAACCGGTATCACCCTTTACCTCTTCCCTGAGGTCAGCAGTCACACCCGAGGTCGTGGATCAGGTATACACCCTTCACCATTCCTGAGGCTGCAGTCACACCCTAGGTCGTGGATCCAGGTATTCAACCTTCACCACTTCCCTGAGTTCAGCAGTACCACCCTAGGTCCGTGGATCCAGGTAGTCACCCTTCCACTTCCCTGAGGTCAAGCTAGTCCCACCCCAGGTCCGGGGTCCAGGTCATTCACTGTCACCACTTCCCTGTGGTCAGCAAGTCCCACCCCAGGTCCGTGGATCAGGTATTCACCCTTTGCCACTTCGATGGTCAGCAGTCCAACCCTAGGTCCGTGGATCCAGGTATTCACCACTTCACCACTTCCCTGAGAAGTCAGCGTCCCACCCTAGGTCCGTGGATCCAGTATTCACCCTTCACACTTCCCTGAGGTCAGCAGTTCCACCCTAGGTCCGTGGATAAATCCAGGTATTCCCCTTCACCACTTCCCTGAGGTCCAGCAAGTCCACCCAGGTCCGGGATCCAAGGTTGTCACCCTTCACCACTTTCTCCCTGAGGTCAGCAGTCCACCCCAGGTCCGTGGATCAGGTAGTCACCCTCAACACTTACTGAGGTCAGCAGTTCCCACCCCAGGTCCGTGGTCCAGGTATTCACCCTTCACCACTTCCTGAGGTCAGCAAGTCCCACCCCAGGTCCCGTGGTTCCTGGATATCACCCTTCACAATCCCTGAGGTCAGCAGTCCCACCCCAGTTCCGTGGATTCCAGGTATTCACCCTTCCCACTTCCCTGAGGTCAGCAAGTCCACCCAGGTCCGTGGATCCAGGTATTCTCCTTCGCACTTCCATGAGGTCTGCAGTTCTGCCACCCTAGGTCCGTGGATCCAGGTATTCACCCTTCACCACTTCCCTGAGGTCAGCAGTACACACCAGGTCCGTGGAGCCAAGGTATTCACCCTTCACCACTTCCCTGAGGTCAGCATAGTCCCACCCCAGGTCGTGGATCCCAGGTATTCACTTCACCACTTCCCTGAGGTCAGCAGTCCCACTCCAGGGTACGTGGATCAGGTATTAACCCTACACATTCCTGAGGTCAGCAGTTTCAGCCAGCCTTGAGTACTGTCATATATTGTATTACTACACAAGTTGTATTTTATATCCAGTATACGAAGGTCGATGTTATTTCAGAGGAGGACACGCTGTTATTCTGCGCTCTGTAATACATCCTCCTGGACAGACTCTAACGTCGACTACTGAGGACATGAGAGTTCTCCTATCACAGTTGCGTCACCAAGAACTGGCCATAGTGAAAATCTGGAACATATATTTATATTTAATATTTTACTTATGTTAATTATTAGCTTTGATTATTATTTAGTTGTGTAGTGTAAGTACATTTTATGAAGGAGTTTTTGTTTGGTGCGTAGATTAGTGTGTTGTGTGAACGTTAGCGGCGCCGTGACGCGCAAGCGTGAATTACAACGGAAAAATACGAAAGAATTGAAAAATGAGATTAATGTTACCGAGAAAGAGCTGGAAGAATCTGGTAATTTTTTGGTGTATGTCTAGTCTCTGTTACGAAATCATCTAAAAAAAGTTACCGTAATTATAATATGAGGTAAATGCGTAATTTTGTGACGTATACCATACAGAATACATTTTGTTGTTAATTTAGACATTTCTCGTCTTTTTTGTTCATATTTAGTGTCAAATGCTACAAAATCAATTGGTAACTCTGTGAGTGGCTGCAGTTTGAGCTGCTTCACCACACGAGTCTCAGTGCTGAAACTAACAGTCCACAGGAGGAAGAGGTTATGTCGCTCTGAGTGACCGCAGCAGACACTAGGTGACCCGTAATTTTGCCATAATATTGTGCAAATTTCATACATTATGCGTAGCCGAAGAAACAGTATTCGCATACGATCGCCGGAAGCGATTAGAAAGAAATGATGAAAAAAAAAGCTAAGAAATGAATGGGCAGTAGCAGGTTAGAACGTGGACTCGTGGCTGCCATCACACAATTTGTCAAGTCAACACATTGTTTACTGCTGGGGAAATAACTGATGGTTTCTGAAACCCAGTCAATTGATTGAAAAAGTAAAGCAAAGTGTAGATGACCTGTGTAGCCAGACCTCGATGGCCACCCCAGAGGCTGGCCCGCATCACCGTGGCCACCCAGATGCTTGGCTGCATCACCGTGGACACCCAGATGCGGAGCATCAGCATGGCCCCCAGAGGCTGGCAGCATCACCGCTGGCCACCCCTGATGCTGGCAACATCAGCATGGCCACCCCCAGTTGTGGCAGCATCACGTGGCACCCAGATGCGGCAGCCTTACCGTGACCACCCAGATGCCGGCAGCCATCAGCATGGCCACCCCAGATGCTGGCAGCAATCACCGTGGCCACCCCAGATGCTGGCAGCATCACCGTGGCACCCCAGAGATGCCGGCAGCATCGCATGGTCACCCCAGATGCGCAGCTTTCAGCATGGCCACCCCAGATGCTGTCAGCATTCCAAAACCCGTTGGCTCCCCCAGATGGCTGGCAGCATCAGCAGGCACCCTGATGTGGCAGCAGCACTGTGGCCACCAGGATGCTGGCAGCATCAGCATGGCACCCAGATGCTGCAGCATCACAGTGGCCACCAGATGCTGTCAGCTCACCGTGGCCACCCCGATGCTGCAGCATCACGTGGCCACCCCAGATGCTGGGGTGGGGGGGCAGCTTCAGCATGGCCACCCCTGATTGCTGGCAGCAGCCACTGTGGCCACCCCAGTTGCTGGCAGGCATCAGCCATGGCCACCCAGATGCCGCAGCATCACCGTGGCCCACCCCAGATGCTGCAGCTCAGCATGCCACCACAATGCCGGCAGCATCACGTGGCCACCAGTATGCTGGCAGCGATCGCATGGCCACCAGATGCTGGCAGCAGCACTGTGGCATCAAGATGTGGCCACCCACGTGACATGGCAGACCGTTGAGGAATGAAGCGTAAATTGGTGACTCATCTGTTGCCAACACCCCCTCATGGAAGGTTCCTTGATGTTGGTTGAGGGGCAAGGGGCTCTTGATTAGGGGGATTTGAATCTGTGCTCCAAGTTCCCGAAATTAAGCCTGTGCCTTCGCGTCCCCTGGGCGCTGTAATAATCTACGGGTTTAGCGCTTCCCCACTTGATGATTATAATAATAATATTGTGGCCACCACCACCACCTTGTGGCCACAGTGTCCACGCCTTCACCATGTATACATTGTCTTGACCACACCTGTGGTTACATATGTGACAAACCTCGCTACAGTAACATATTTTCTGACGACCACCCAGACGTGGCACTTGGACATGGCCCACCCCAGATTTGTGGGCCACACTGTCCTCAGCTCAAGCTGTCACATCTCTGCTGCTACAGTTTCAGCTGGACCCCGTCAGCCGTCACCAGCTCAGATACCCCAGTAATTTACTGTCTACAGATGGAGAACGGTGAAATATTTGTTGAAGTACTGTGTACATGATATATAAGTAACTACATGGGGAGTGTCCTTTTGCAGCAATTAAATCCTGTTATAGAAGAAAAGCATATGATATTGAATGAACGTTTGTAATTTTGGGTTATTATGAAGTGTGTGTTTGTTAGAATGTTTTAGTAATTAAAGTCACTTTTACATTTGATCACCATCACTAGAGACACTTGTTAGTACAAACTGTACTGAGGTAAGTATGTAGTGTTGGAAAAAACCCAGTGGTACGAGACGATGAATGCTGCAACTAGTAGGATGGTATATGCTGAAATGACTTGCACATATTTGATAGTCAACTACAATTTGGTCACAGAATCAATTGTGGCACCAATGCCATATTTGATGATGTCCCTTGTGTTGTCATAGTTTACATATATGTAACGTCATATCAAGAACTCCACTTGGGTCAGGTACATTGCCCTACTTTGGCGTATTCTGTGTAACAATTATTGCCAGGTTCCAACTTCGCCACTTTTTTTTGGTTTAGTTATTGGACGATTTTGTGTAAACTTTATTTAATATACTATGGATCATGGCCTAGAGTCTGTGAATTAAAAATTCCAATGGAAAATCGTACGAAGGCAAAAAAAAAAAACAAGTCAACCGTCCCATAGTGTTCCCTGCTGATAACTATAATTAACTTGTTATTAGTTACTTTTTTCCCCTCGTCAGGGTACACAATGGTTCACCAGCACACTTTCCCTCGGTCCAATGGTAAACTAAGGATTCTCAAGTACAACTCTTCCCTCGTTCATGGTACACAGAGGTTCACAAGTACACTCTTCCCTCGTCGTGGTAATACAAAGGTCACAAGCACATCTTTCCCTCGTCATGGTTACACTAAGGTTCACAAGGCACACTCTCCTCGTTATGGTACCACAAGAGGTTCACAGCACACTCTTCCATACGCTCAATTCTGTATTTCCACATATACATCCTTACACACACTGACGAAACAGACGAACGAACAAAGCAACACATACACATGTACATAACGTGTACAAAACACAGACACTCCTTTCAGCAGACACGGACGGGTCACCCACAACCTTCAGCAGAAAGTGTGGGTCACCCAACACCATCAGCAGACAGTGAGAGGTCACCACCCCTTCAGCAGAACTGGACGGGTCACCACACCACCATCAAGCAGACAGTGAGAGGTCACACAACACTTCAGCAAGACAATGACGGGTCACACACACCTTCAGCAGACAGTGAGGGGTCACCACACCTTCAGCAGACACTGACGGGTCACCACACACCTTCAGCAGAAAGTGACGGGCCACCACACACCTTCAGCAGAAAATGAGGGGTCAACCACCACCTTAGCAGACAGTGAGGGGTCACCACACACCTTCAGCAAAGTGACGGGTCCCCACACACCAGCAGGGGGTGACGGTCATCACACACCTTCAACAGACCTGAGGGTTTCACCACACACATTCAGCAGACAGTGACGTGTCACCACACACCTTCAGCAGACAGTGACGGGTCACCACACACCTTCAGCAAACAGTGACGGGTCACCACACACCTTCATATATATATAATATACAATTGCATACATCTTTAAGTACGTTCTTGTATGTATACATGTATACATTTGCCAGTGATTCCATCTGTGACCTTCAAACTCATTTACGAAACACGAGAAACAGAGATTATTATAATTTTTCTACAGTTTTTATGGAGGAGATTTAGTGATTCGCGTTTGACAGTCATCAATGCACAATAATATGTACGTTCATACACAATTTGATAAATTAGACACATGTGCAACTCTTGGGTATCTTTACTGAGGAAACGTTTCGCCACACTGTGGCTTCATCAGTCCATACAAAGGAGAAACTTGGAGAACAGGAGGAGAATGAGGTAATCAGTCCCTCAGCCTTGAGTCGATGTGGTCAGTCCATCAATCTTACCCAGGTTCATGTATCCAGGAATTCATCCGTCTACCGCCGGATATCTTCCCTTCCCCACTTACCCAAGGTCAGCCTCAACCGCATGTATTCATGCCTTACCCAGGTTCATGTATCCAGGAATTCATCCGTCTACCGCCGGATATCTTCCCTTCCCCACTTACCCAAGGTCAGCCTCAACTGCATGTATTCATGCCTTACCCAGGTTCATGTATCCAGGAATTCATCCGTCTACCGCCGGATGTCTCCCCTTCCCCACTTACCTAAGATCAGCCTCAACAACCTTCCTCAAGTTCATGTGTCCAGGAATCCATCCGCTCGCTCCCAGATGTCTTCCCTTACCCACTTGCCTAAGGTCGGCGGTTCCTTCCACGGATCAGTGTCTCCAGGAGTCCACTTATGTCACCTCAGATGGACTCCCTTCCCCACTTCCCCAAAGTCGGCGGTATTCTTGCCTTACCCAGGTTCATGTATCCAGGAATCCTTCCGTCTACCGCCGGATATCTTCCCTTCCCCACTTACCCAAGGTCAGCCTCAACTGCATGTATTCATGCCTTACCCAGGATCATGTATCCAGGAATCCTTCCGTCTACCGCCGGATATCTTCCCTTCTCCACTTACCCAAGGTCAGCCTCAACTGCATGTATTCATGCCTTACCCAGGATCATGTATCCAGGAATCCTTCCGTCTACCGCCGGATATCTTCCCTTCTCCACTTACCCAAGGTCAGCCTCAACTGCATGTATTCATGCCTTACCCAGGTTCATGTATCCAGGAATCCATCCGCTCGCTCCCGGATGTCTCCCCTTCCCCACTTACCTAAGATCAGCCTCAACAACCTTCCTCAAGTTCATGTATCCAGGAATCCATCCGCTCGCTCCCAGATGTCTTCCCTTACCCACTTGCCTAAGGTCGGCGGTGCCTTCCCTGGATCAGTGTCTCCAGGAGTCCACTTGTGTCACCTGAGTGGACTCCCTTCCCCACTTCCCCAGAGTCAGCAGTGCCTTCCCCGGATCAGTGTCTCCAGGAATCCACTTATGTCCCCTCAGGTGAACTCCCTTCCCCACTTCCCCAAGGTCAGCGGTATTCTTGCCGTCCGCAGGATCATGTATCCAGGAATCCTTCCGTCTACCGCCGGATATCTTCCCTTCCCCACTTATCCAAGGTCAGCCTCAACTGCATGTATTCTTGCCTTGCTCAGGTTCATGTATCCAGGAATCCATCCGCTCGCTCCGGATGTCTCCCCTTCCCCACTTACCCAAGGTCAGCCTCAACAACAACCTTCCTCAACTTCATGTATCCAGGAATCCATCCGCTCGCTCCGGATGTCTTCCCTTCCCCATTTCCCTAAGGTCGGCGGTGCCTTCCCCGGATCAGTGTCTCCAGGAGTCCACTTGTGTCACCTGAGTGGACTCCCTTCCCCACTTCCCCAGAGTCAGCGGTGCCTTCCCCGGATCAGTGTCTCCAGGAGTCCACTAGTGTCACCTCAGGTGGACTCCCTTCCCCACTTCCCCAGAGTCAGCGGTGCCTTCCCCGGATCAGTGTCTCCAGGAGTCCACTAGTGTCACCTGAGTGGACTCCCTTCCCCACTTCCCCAGAGTCAGCGGTGCCTTCCCCGGATCAGTGTCTCCAGGAGTCCACTAGTGTCACCTCAGGTGGACTCCCTTCCCCACTTCCCCAGAGTCAGCGGTGCCTTCCCCGGATCAGTGTCTCCAGGAGTCCACTTGTGTCACCTGAGTGGACTCCCTTCCCCACTTCCCCAGAGTCAGCGGTGCCTTCCCCGGATCAGTGTCTCCAGGAGTCCACTAGTGTCACCTGAGTGGACTCCCTTCCCCACTTCCCCAGAGTCAGCGGTGCCTTCCCCGATCAGTGTCTCCAGGAGTCCACTAGTGTCACCTAGTGGACTCCCTTCCCCACTTCCTCAGAGTCAGCGGTGCCTTCCCCGAATCAGTGTCTCCAGGAGTCCACTAGTGTCACCTGAGTGGACTCTCTTCCCCACTTCCCCAGAGTCAGTGGTGCCTTCCCCGGATCAGTGTCTCCAGGAGTCCACTAGTGTCACCTCAGGTGGACTCCCTTTCCCACTTCCCCAGAGTCAGCGGTGCCTTCCCCGAATCAGTGTCTCCAGGAGTCCACTTGTGTCACCTGAGTGGACTCCCTTCCCTACTTTTCCAGAGTCAGCGGTGCCTTCCCCGAATCAGTGTCTCCAGGAGTCCACTAGTGTCACCTGAGTGGACTCCCTTCCCCACTTCCCCAGAGTCAGCGGTGCCTTCCCCGAATCAGTGTCTCCAGGAGTCCACTTATGTCACCTCAGGTGGACTCCTTTCCCCACTTCCCCAGAGTCAGCGGTTGCCACCTTCAGTGACCTCGCTGCATGGAAACTCGGTCTTGTCTAGCTGGTCTTAGGGTTTAGAGACTGCCCAGGTGGGTGGAATTACTGGAGGTGACACACACAGAAAACTGCGTCCAGTAATTACACCCATCAAGACAGCCGCGACCGTAGGTCAGCTAGACGCCACCAAGCTGCCTCACAGTTCCGCCACCTCCGAGAGGCTAATTAACGTAAATTTTGGAAATCCTTTTATGTTACACTATGAAAATATACGAAGAACAAGTTTTTTTTTTACTTATTTAGCTGTTTAAAAGTATTTGTGTTTTATTATTGCAGATATTATTATATTATTATTATTACAGCTGTCAGCCAAGCTGACAGCAGAGTCAGCCAGGCTGACAGCAGAGTCAGCCAGGCTGACAGCTGTACCACGGAACTGTGCTCTTCTTTACTCTGAATTATTATGTAGATCATACAAGTTTTTTTGTTTGTTTACTTTTCACTTTCATCTACACATATACATCACTACAAACACACATATATACATACATGTGTACACATATACATCACTACAAACACACTACTACCAACACACATATTTACATACATGTGTACACATACACATCACTACAAACACACTACTACCAACACACATATTTACATACATGTGTACACATAAAACATCACTACAAACACACCCCATATACATACATGTGTACACTTTACACATCACTACAAACACACATATATACATACATGTGTACACATACACATCACTACAAACACACATATATACATACATGTGTACACATACACATCACTACAAACACATATATACATACATGTGTACACATACACATCACTACAAACACACATATATACATACATGTGTACACATACACATCACTACAAACACACATGTATACATACATGTGTACACATACACATCACTACAAACACACATATATACATACATGTGTACAGATACACATCACTACAAACACACATATATACATACATGTGTACACATACACATCACTACAAACACACATATATACATACATGTGTACACGTACACATCACTACAAACACACATATATACATACATGTGTACACATACACATCACTACAAACACACAAATATACATATATGTGTTCACATACACATCATTACAAACACAAAACAACTCCCAAACACATGTATACATGTTTTTACACATGCACACCACTACAAAACCACTACTACCAACAGGCATATTTACATTCATGTGTATACATATACATCTCTACAAAACACACTACTTCCAACACACATATTTACATACATGTGTATACATATACATCTCTGCAAAACACACTACTACCAACACACATATATTCATACATGTGTACACATACACATCACTACAAACACACAACTACCAACACACGTATATACATACATGTGTACACATATACATGACTACAAACTACTACCAACACATTTTAATACATACATGTGTACATGTGTACACATATACATGTGTACACATACACATCACTACAAACACACTATCAACACACACATGCATTCATGTGTACACATATACATCATTACAAACACTACTACCAACAAACACATATACATACATGTGTACATATACATCATTACAAACACACTACTATCAACACACATATATACATGTGTACACATATACATCACTACAAACACACTACTACCAACACACATATATACATACATGTGTACACATACATCGCTACAAACACACTACAGCAACACAAAACTTTATAAAAGTGTACACACATACATCGCTACAAACACACTACTAGCAACACACATACATACATGTGTACACACATACATCGCTACAAACACACTACTAGCAACACACATACATACATGTGTACACACATACATCGCTACAAACACACTACTAGCAACACACATATATACATGTGTACACACATACATCGCTACAAACACACTACTAGCAACACACATACATACATGTGTACACACATACATCGCTACAAACACACTACTAGCAACACACATATATACATGTGTACACACATACATCGCTACAAACACACTACTAGCAACACACATACATACATGTGTACACACATACATCGCTACAAACACACTACTAGCAACACACATATATACATGTGTACACACATACATCGCTACAAACACACTACTAGCAACACACATACATACATGTGTACACACATACATCGCTACAAACACACTACTATCAACACATATACATACATGTGTACACACATACATCGCTACAAACACACTACTAGCAACACACATACATACATGTGTACACACATACATCACTACAAACACACTACTAGCAACACACATACATACATGTGTACACACGTACATCACTACAAACACACTACTAGCAACACACATATACATGTGTACACACATACATCGCTACAAACACACTACTAGCAACACACATATATACATGTGTACACACATACATCGCTACAAACACACAAACTAGCAACACACATACATACATGTGAAACATCAATACATCGCTAAAAACACACTACTAGCAACACACACATATACATGTGTACACACATACATCGCTACAAACACACTACTATCAACACATATACATACATGTGTACACACATACATCGCTACAAACACTACTAGCAACACACATACATACATGTGTACACACATACCACACTACAAACACACTACTAGCAACACACATACATACATGTGTACACACATACATCACTACAAACACACTACTAGCAACACACATATATACATGTGTACACACATACATCGCTACAAACACACTACTAGCAACACACATATATACATGTGTACACACATACATCACTACAAACACACTACTAGCAACACACATATAAACATGTGTACACACATACATCACTACAAACACACTACTAGCAACACACATATATACATACATGTGTACACACATACATCGCTACAAACACACTACTAGCAACACACATACATACATGTGTACACACATACATCGCTACAAACACACTACTAGCAACACACATACATACATGTGTACACACATACATCGCTACAAACACAATACTAGCAACACACATATTTACATACATGTGTACACACATACATCGCTACAAACACACTACTAGCAACACACATATATACATGTGTACACACATACATCGCTACAAACACACTACTATCAACACACATATATACATGTGTACACACATACATCGCTACAAACACACTACTAGCAACACACATATATACATGTGTACACACATACATCGCTACAAACACACTACTAGCAACACACATACATACATGTGTACACACATACATCGCTACAAACACACTACTAGAAAACACACAACATACGGTGTACACACATACATCGCTACAAACACACTACTAGAAAACACATATACATGTGTACACACATAAAATCGCTACAAACACATACTATCAACACACATAAATACATGTGTACACACAATACTCGCTTACAAACACACTACTATCAACACACATATATACATGTGTACACACATACATCGCTACAAACACACTACTAGCAACACATATACATGTGTACACACATACATCGCTACAAACACACTACTATAAACACACAATATATACATTGTGTACACACATAAAACGCTACAAAACACTACTATCAACACACATACATACATGTGTACACACATACATCGCTACAAACACACTACTATCAACACACATATATACATGTGTACACACATACATCGCTACAAACACACTACTAGCAACACACATATATACATGTGTACACGTTATCACAGACATATCTACACTCTCTCTCACCATTGTTTAAGTTAATTTAATATTGTATAAATTGTGTAAGAGAATTTAGAAAATTTTTGTTTATATATGTAATGAGGGTTATAATATTTTGATGAAATAATATGGAAAAAGATGTAAATATGTGAAGAAGTGACTAACTTGAGAGACTTGTGGTTAAGATAAAGAAGATATTCTTATAACACTTTGTTTAAGAAAAATTTAAAATTATTAAATAACTCTCTCAGTTCTCATACAAACACTTCTCTCCTTCTAAATTAATAACATAAGAAAACTTTCACCGTCACAGATACAAAACAAAAACTTTCTGGGATGAAAACAAAAACTGTCAACTTGGATGATTCCATCTCTTGACAATAAGAATTTTGGTGGTGGCTGCCACAACCTGGCCAGTACGACTGTGTGTTGCCACAACCTGGCCAGTACCACTGTGTGTTGCCACAACCTGGCCAGTACCACTGTGTGTTGCCACAACCTGGCCAGTACGACTGTGTGTTGCCACAACCTGGCCAGTCCCAACTGTGTGTTGCCACAACCTGGCCAGTACCACTGTGTGTTGCCACAACCTGGCCAGTACCACTGTGTGTTGCCACAACCTGGCCAGTACCACTGTGTGTTGCCACAACCTGGCCAGTACCACTGTGGGGTTGCCAAAACCTGGCCAGGACGATTTGTGTGTTGCCACAACCTGGCCAGTACCACTGTGTGTTGCCACAACCTGGCCAGTAACCACTTTGTGTTGCCACAACCTGGCCAGTACCACTGTGGGGTTGCCACAACCTGGCCTTACCACTGTGTGTTGCCACAACCTGGCCAGTCCCCACTGTGTGTTGCCCCCAACCTGGGCCAGTACGACTGTGTGTTGCCACAACCTGGCCAGTACCACTGTGTGTTGCCACAACCTGGCCAGTACCACTGTGTGTTGCCACAACCTGGCCAGTACCACTGTGTGTTGCCACAACCTGGCCAGTACGACTGTTTGTTGCCACAACCTGGCCATTACCACTGTGTGTTGCCACAACCTGGCCAGTACGACTTTTGTGTTGCCACAAACCTGGCCAGTACGACTTTTGTTTTTCCCACAACCTGGCCAGTACCACTGTGTGTTGCCACAACCTGGCCAGTACCACTGTGTTTTGCCACAACCTGGCCAGTACGACTGTGTGTTGCCACAACCTGGCCAGTACCACTGTGTGTTGTCACAACCTGGCCAGTACCACTGTGGTGTTGCTACAACCTGGCCAGTACGACTGTGTGTTGCACAACCTGGCCAGTACGACTGTGTGTTGCCAACAACCTGGCCAGTACGACTGTGTGTTGCCACAAACCTGGCCAGGCCAGTACGACTGTGTGTTGCCAAAAACCTGGCCAGTATCACTGTGTGTTGTCACAAACCTGGCCATCCCAAATGTTGTTGCCACAACCTGGCCAGTACGACTGTGTGTTGTCACAACCTGGCCTGTACCACTGTGTGTTGCCCCCAACCGGGCCAGTACCACTGTGTGTTGCCACAACCTGGCCAGTACGACTGTGTGTTGAAACAACCTGGCCAGTACCACTGGTTGCCACAACCTGGCCAGTACGACTGTGTGCTACTGTCTCCAGACTGTTGTTATGTACTGTGATGAAATCAATGTACCACTAAAGCATATGCAACACTGAATGTTGTAGTGCACTATGTTGCAAAGAAATTTTTCCACAAAGCCAGGAAGTACTGCTATTATGTATTTTTCCCCCACCATCGTTGTGTTGTGATGTGCATAAAGGGCTGTCTGATACCCCCAAAGTTAATAACACTGATATAACATGTTTGGTTTAAAAATCTGATTAAAGACTTAATAAAGGATTCTTATCTTAGGATTCTGTTGCTAGGGTGCAAGTATGTAAGTCTGGACGCTACTGGAAGGACACTACTGGGAAAGGATTGTTTACCAGAAGACTTTTTTAGAAGACTGTGGTGGGTTTAGCTGGAAAAAAGAGTGATGGCAGGGACTCTGTTGGTTAAAGACTTTTTGGTAATGTTTTGTTTGTTTCTAAAAAAGATGAATCAAGTTTCAGCTGGGATTATAACCGGGGGGGTTTTTTATGTGGGTCTCCACCGAGATTTTTCCTTTCAGTTACTCTTTTTTAAGTTTTTCTGGGGAAGGGAATTTTGTCTCTTTTTGTCACCCTCACAATATAATCGGTGCAGATGTTTCCTCTTAAAAATTAATGATTGATGATTTATTGAGCTATAACACAGTAGAGGGTGAAACCCTTGTCATTCCATAACTGTGTTCTCTTTCTTCCTCAAAAAAACAGTACTCGATGAAAAGAAACCTCAACAACTCCAAATACAACGACTAATACATTTCCAAGAAGTAAGGGATGGCAACCAAAGCCCCCGAGCTTGACAAACCAACTGCTAATAAAATGGTGACCCCCAATAAAAATTCGGTGTGCTGGACAAACTAGAGTTGGAAAAAAATATTTATATACTTAAAACTAGGAAAGACAGAACTATATGTGTCTCTGGTCTTTCTACATGTGGATAAACGTCCCCCCTCGCAGCTCATAACTCTAACTCTGGAAAAAAGCACAGCACTTTCTCTGAACATTCTCTAATACGTTAACATGTTTGAAGAGGTTCGGTTAAAATGCTGGTGCTGGGATACTCCATTTAATAGACAACACATCTATTACATTGCCCGGAATAATTCGATCGAAAGGTAATCACTCTATGTCTTTCACTCTGAGGTTTGTGGCTGTGTCCCTGAAGTCTATGTTCTGAGTCCGCTAATCTTGCCTCTTCTTTAATTTTCTTAACGTCACCCTTTCAAGGAAACCAGTCCAGGGCGATGGAATATGACAGGGAAACCCGTCCAGGGAGATGGAATGTGAGAGGGAAACCAGCCCAAGGAGATGGAACATGACAGGGAAACCCGTCCAGGGCGATGGAATATGACAGGGAAGCCCGGACAGGGCGATGGAATATGAGAAGGAAAAGAGTTCAGGGAGATGGAATATGAAAAGGGAAAATGATCAAAGAGATAGAATATGGACAGGTTAAACCCGTTCAGGGAAATGGAATATATAGAGCAACCTGTCTTTGGGCGATGGAATATGACAGGGAAGCTCGTACAGGACAATGGAGTATGAGAGAGAAACCCGTCCAGGGAGATGGAATATAACAGGGAAACCCGTCCAGGGCAACGGAATACGACAGAGAAACCCGTCCAGGGCGATGGAATATGAAAGGGAAACCCACCCAGGGAGACGGAATATGACAGGGAAACTCGTTCAGGGCGATGGAATATGACAGGGAAACCCGTCCAGGGAGATGGAATATGAAAGGAAACCCCGTCCAGGGCGATGGAATATGACAGGAAAACCCGTCCAGGGCGATGGAATATGACAGGGAAACCCACCAGAGCGATGGAATATGACAGGGAAACCCACCAGAGCGATGGAATATGACAGAAACCCAAACCCCGGGAGGGTGGAATTATGAAAAGGGAAACCCGTCCTTTGGGCGATGGAAATATGACAGGGAAAAAACCCCCCTCGAAAGGGGGATGGAATGTGACAGGGAAACAATTTCAGGGCAATGGAAAATGAAAAAGGGAAACCTGTCCACGGTGATGGAAAAATAACCGGGGAACCCCCTACAGGGCGATGGAATATTGCAGAAAAAACCCTCCCAAAGCGAGGGAATATGACAAGAAAATCTGTCTACGGGAAACAGAAAATGACAGCAAAACTCATCCATTACATAGAAAACGACAGAAAAACTGTTCCATATTAATAGAAAATGAAAGAAAAACCCGCCCAGGCGATGGAAAATGAGAAGTTTCTGTTCAGGACGATGGAACACAAAAGAACCCGTCCAAGACGATGGAAGATGACAGAGAAACCCGTCCAGAGCGATGAAAAACTACAAGAAACGAATCCAGGCCGATGGAACATGAGAGGGAAACCTTTGAAGGTCGTTGGAAAATGACAGGGAAATCTTCCCAAGGCGATTGAAAATGACAACGAAACTCGTCCAGGTGATGGAATATGACAAGAAAACTCGTCCAGGACAATTGAAAAATGACAGGAACCCGTCTATGACGACGGAAAATGACAAGGAAACCTGTTCAGGGCGAGTAAATATGAGAGAGAAACAAGTTCAGGGCGAACGTGACTGGGAAAAACATTCAAGGCGATGGAGTAAAAGAGAATACGTCAAGGGCGACGTAAAAAAAACAAGAAACCAGTCAAAATGAGATGGAATATGACAGAGAAACCTGTCCAGGGTGGTGGATAATGACAGGTGGATAATGACAGGTGGATAATGACAGGTGGATAATGACAGGTGGATAATGACAGGTGGATAATGACAGGTGGATAATGACAGGTGGATAATGAACATAATAATATTCAGCTGCGAATTAAACATTACCTAAACATTAACGTTAAGTATTATTTATAGCATAAACATTAGGAAATGAAGAAATAACCATTGGGTGCCACACCATTCAAGGGATAAAAACTGCTAAACATTTAAACATCTCAACGCATTACAACACAACATTAGTTTTACATTTTGAATGACATTCACACATCACAGAACATTACAACATAACACAGTATCTTAGACAGAGTTGTACTGTCCAGTGTGCAAGAACCACCATCTTAATTCTAGTTTTTATTTTCATCCCATAACGTTTTTTTTGTGTGTGTGTGTGTTGTGTGGTTGTGTGTGGTGGGGTTTTGTTTTGTGTGTGTGTGTGCTTCATGTGCGCAGTTTTACGAGTGTTGAATGATTGTGAACCAAAAAAGCTTCGTTTTACGGGAAATGCGCAAATGAGTGTAAAAACAAGTGTATGTGTAAGTTAAGTAAGTTTACTTAGTACAAGTACATGTAAAAACACTTACACCAATCTATCCCTACATATTAACGAATATGTAAATTACCCCAGGATAACCCAAAAAGTCAGATAAAGTGACTTATTAACATTGTGGCGGCGCTTGTAACTGAATCGTTTTCCAAATACATAAGACAAAAAACAAAATAAAAACACGAATTTAATACTTATTACAGTTATTAAAAACAAAAAAATTCACAAATGCACTTAAGCTGCTTATTAAGCACAAAAAGAAACTTATATTTAATGTTTGATTTAATTGTGTAATATAAATAGAACCTCCCAAATTTTCACTGATGACCCCGGCCTTGGTGGCGAACTGGACGGTAGCTTGCTGCGTCTGGCTGACCTACGGTCTAGACTGTCTGGTGGTTAAAATACAGGACGCAGTTTCCTGTGTGTCCCCTCCTGTAATTCCACCCACTGGAAAAGTCCTCTACCGTAGACCAGCTAAAAAAAGGCCTCGTTTTTCATCTGGCTAGATCACGGAGGGATACTAACCTGGGGAAGGCTGAGGCTGGAAGATATCCTAAAGGGAAGTGAGGAAAGGGGAGACATCCGGGGGCCCACGGATGGATCCTGTGACACATGGACCTGGGAAAGGCCGAGGATACCTGGGAAGTGGGGGAAGGGAGAAATCTGAAGGCGGACAGATGGACTCTGGACACGCGGACCTGGGAGAGGACGGAAAGGATACTCACTGGTTGTTGAGGCAGACCTTGGGTTTTGCAAGGTTGGGGTGTGGGGGTATAGGGGAAGGGGGAGCACCTGGCGTCACACAGGTGGACTCCTGGGAACCACGGACCCGGGGGGGGGGAGTGCAAGGTTGGGGTGTGGGGGAAGTGGGGAAGGGGAGCACCTGGCTTCGCACAGGTGAACTCCTGGAACCAAAGGACCGGGGGGGGGTGGCAAGGTTGGGGTGTGGGGGGTAGTGGGGAAAGGGGGAGCACCTGGCCTTCGCACAGGTGGAACTCCTGGAAAACCCCGGACCCGTGGGGGGTGCAAGGTTGGGGTTTGGGGGAAGGGGGGGAAGGGGGAGCACCTGCCTTCCCGCACAGGTGAACTCCTGGGAAACCATGGACCCGGGGAGGGGTGCAAGGGTTGGGGTGTGGGGGAAGTGGGGGAAAAGGGGGGGCACCTGGCCTTCGCACAGGTTTAACACCGGGAAACCACGGACCCGGGGGGGAGTGCAAGGGTTGGGGTGTGGGGAAAGTGTGGGAAGGGGGAGCACCTGGCCTTCGCAAGGTGAACTCCTGGAACCACGGACCCGGGGGGGGTGCAAGGGTTTTGGGGTGGGGGTAGTGGGGAAGGGGAGAACCTTGCGTCACACAGGTGACCCCCGGAAAACCCCGGACCCGGGGGTGCAGTTTTTGGGTGTGGGGAAGTGGGAAGGGGAGCACCTGGCTTCCAACAGGTGAACTCCTGAACACGGACCCGGGGGTGCAAGGTTTGGGGTGTGGGGGAAGTGGGGAAGGGGGGGAGCACCTGGTCTTTGCACAGGTGAACTCCTGGAACCACGGACCCGGGGGGGGGAGTGCAAGGTTGGGGTGTGGGAAAAGTGGGGAAGGGGGGAGCACCTGGCCTTCACACAGGTGGATACTCCTGGAAAACCCCGGACCCGGGGGGTGTGCAAGGTTGGGTGTGGGGTAGTGGGGAAGGGGGGAAGCACCTGGCCTTCACAACACAAATTAAGAGATAAGATAGGTCCCCTTAAAAAATAACTATGGGTATTCTTACGACAAAGAGAATGAAATGTGCCTCGATTTTTTAAATAATTATTTTCTCTCGGTTTTTACACAGGAAGACACTAATAATATTCCAGTAAATTAATTTTTTATAGTTGGCCAGAAGAAGATAAATTATGTAACATCACAGTCACTAGTGAAATGGTTGTGAAGCAGATAGACCGACTGAAGCAAAATAAGTCACCGGGTCCTGATGAGGTTTTTTCAAGGGTTCTTAAGGAATGCAAAATGGAACTCTGTGAATCATTAACTAATATTTTTAATTTATCTCTTCAAACAGGTTGTAGTCCTGATATGTGGAAGATGGCTAATGTAATTCTATTTTTTAAAACAGGGGACAAGTCGTTACCGTCAAATTACCGCCCAATAAGCCTGACCTCAATTGTAGGCAAATTACTAGAGTCAATTATAGCTGAGATTATAAGAAGCCATCTCGATAAGCATAGCTTGATTAATGATACTCAGCATGGATTCGCAAGAGGCCGGTCATGTCTAACTAATTTATTAACTTTTTCCTTCAGTAAAGCTTTTGAGGCTGTTGAAACCCCGATAAAGAATTTGATATTATTTACTTAGATTTTAGTAAGGCATTTGATAGAGTTTCCGCAACAAAGACTGTTGAAGAAAGTAGAAGCCTCATGGCATTGGGGGAAGGGTGCTCTCGTGGATCGAATCATGGCTCATAGACAGGAAGCAGAGAGTGTCCATAAAGGGGGTTAAATCCGAGTGGGGATCAGAAACAAGTGGCGTTCCACGGGGACGGGCCGGGGCCCCTTGTTTTTAAAATATATCAATGATTTTGTGGGAAAAACATGAATGAGAAATTCCCGATGCACAAGAAGGGTGGGTAATTGATTAAAAACGTAATTTTAGGGAACTTCAGGAATTTAGACAAACTCTACCCCTTTCAAAAAGTGGCAGATGCAGTTCAAGTAGACAAAGCAAGGTTCTAACCGGGAGTGTCCATAACCCTACAGATAATTTTAAATAAGAGAACTTTCCATACAAAATGCGAAAAGGATTTGGGGGGTTAGGGAAGCAGAACCAAAAACCAAGCAGCAAGTCTAAGCGTCTAAAAAGGGGAAAAAATTTTCTGGGATTTATATGAAAATTTAAGCAACAGAAGTCCGGGGTCAACTGACTTAATACATCATTAAAAAGGCCCCCAGTTTATGCAGCTAAATTTGTGGTCTCCATATTACAGAAGGGACAAAATCGTTAGAAAACATTCACGTGGGATGATAAATTAATACAAGCATTAAAATCTTCCTTAGAAGAAAGATTGAGACTCTTAAGTTACATTCCCTTTTGACGAAGAATGAGGGGAACCGATCGAAGGTATAAGGGGAAGATAGGTTTTAAAAAAGGGGAAAAACAAGGCTTGAGGTATCTCTCCAAAGAGAAACCCCAGTAATGGTTAAATTAGATAATTTTAGATTTAAAAAGGGACAAGGAAAGTATTTTTTGGGAAATAGGGTATTGAGAGGGGAACATCACCTAAGGGGGTTTATTGAGGCAGGATTTTGGGGGTATTTCAATTTGGGTGATAAGTACATGAGTGGGAGGGTTGGTTTTGAGAGGACTTGCACTAAAGGTTATTTTTTGGTTTGCAGGGAAAAAATTGGGTTGGTCAATGTTTGTTAGTGGGAGAATTGAAAAGGACCTCCAGAGGGCCAACGGGCCGCACAGTGTTCCTTCCTTTCTTATTTTTTAGTTCTTTAGTCGATCCCTGAAACCTTCGGTAGTGACTGTAACCCAAGGATTGGAATGTAAATACTGACTTCCGTTCTAACTTGTTTCTCCGGGTTTCCTCTTCTGTTCGGGCTTTATTATAATAAAACTAAGCGCTAAAAAAACAACCCCAAAGGGCTTGTTTTTCGGACTTCAAAAATTCTCTTACAGTATCTGTAATTGCTTTCTTTGCTTTTAGATATAATTAATGATTTTTTTTTTTTTGGCGACCTAAACCAAACAACCCACCGCGGTTAAATAACATTAAAAAAAACTGTATTTGTTAGTAAGACACATAGCAACAGTTAGACTTTATTAATAAACGTTTCGCCTACACAGAGGCTCTTCAGTCAAATACGAAAAAATTGTAGAAGCAGAAGATACTTGAAGACGATGAACCCCCCCACACCCTTAAAGGGTGGTTTTTATAAAAAAATTTCCCTTCCAAAGAGGGCTGACCACCTAAAACTTTAAGTGATATGGGATATGTTTTTTTTTTTTTCTAAAACCCTTTTTTTGAAATTTTTTAAGAACCTACGTTGTAGGCCGGGTTTTTTTAAAATACCACGTGATTGCATCAACCTTTGGTTTTTTAAAATTTTTAAGTTTAAAACGTCAAAAATCAAAAAGGGTACTTGGTAAGACCCCCCAAAAAAGCCCTTTACTAGGAGAGGGAGATTTTGGGGGACCCCGAACCCCAAAAACGGGTTTTTTTCCTTTAAAACCCCCCCCTTTGGGGGATAAAAAATATCCTTCCCAAATTTATTTTATATAGAACAAGTTTTTTTTCCCCAAAAGGGGAATGCCCCCTCAAAATTTTTTGGGATGGACAATTTCCCCAAAAATACCCTTCACAATTTTTTTTTTTTTAAAGGGCCCCGGGCAAAACTTTTTTAATAAGAAAAGGAATTTTTGGGAAATAATAAACCCCCAAAAAAAGATTAAAACAATGTCCCTTTTTTAACTTTTTTTGGGGTTTTCCCCATAGTCTTTTTCAAACAAACCAAAAAACCTTGAAACCTGAAATTTAAAAAAGGATCTCCCTCAAACCAGGGGTGGTGCGGGCACCTTCAAGGTTTGAAAAAAGGAAAAACCTTTCCCTTAATAGTAAAGTAGGGGAGCAGGAAAAAAAACCATGGGAAAACCCACAAAAATACCCGATTTGCAATGTTTTAAACCATTTGTTATTTTCCCTTCTACCCTTTGTAAAAATAAAAAAATTTTTTTTTCTGAGGAAGTAAAACCCAAAACGCCCACACACTAATTTCCCCCAAAACTTTTGGGGGGGAAATTTTTAGGGGAAAAGCCTACCATGAAATCCCCTTTAAAAAAAAACCCCACCCTTTTAAAAAACCCCCCCCCGGGCCCTTTTTTTTCCCCGGGCCCCCTTTTTTTAAATTTTTTTGGGTTTTTTACCCTTTTCCCCCCTTAGGAAATTAATTTTGGGCGAACCATTTTAAAATCAAAAAAAAAAAGGGGAAAAAATAACAAAAGCCCCCGAGAATTGGGGGGGAAACATTTAAAAACCTCCCGGGAAGGGGGAATTTTCCCCCAAGTTTTGGAAATTTTCAAGGGAAAAAAAAAGGGGGCCCCTTTAAATTGGGTGACAAAGGGGCTAAAACCCAAAAGTAAAAAAACCCCAAATTTTTATTTTTTAATTTTTTTTTGGGTTTAAAACCCCCAACAACCAAACCCCCAAAAAGGAATTAATTCAACTGAAAAAAACCCAAACATCCCAAAACAAAAAAAACCCCCCTTTTTAAGGGAACCCCCTGGGAATCCGCCTAACCAGTGAATATGCCCTCGTCTGCTACACCTGACTTACTATATAACCGCCAGGCTCCTTTCTTCTGCTTCAGAATCTCCACGACTATGGTGCTTTTCGCACCTACTCCTAGGTTGAGGGACTGTTTACCTCATCTTCTGTACATAGTTCTAATTACTGTCTTCAAGTTATGTCCTAAGAATTTGTAATTGATAAAGCCACGGGATGGCGAAACGCTAACATAAAGATACCCAGATGTTGCACATGTGTCTTAATCTCATATGTGTCTTACCTAACAACCTGTCGGTATTTTATACCATTTTAATGTTCAAACTGTAGTTTGCTGGAGGAAGAGAGGGTCGAATATAAGCGGCCGTTCTTACACATAACTTTACTTGTTATGCTAAAAGTAAGGTCATATAAAATCACAAAGAATAAAGTAGTCCATATTTTTCATATTCAGAAAGATCAAAATAAAAAGAAAATGGCAGAACTTTTCCCCCCCAAGGGCCCAAAAGGTCTGGATGACACAGGAAGTAGAACAGTATCCAGTGCTGCATTTGTCGAGCTTTGCTTCCCCGCGAGGGGACGGTACCTTCCGGTTGACACATTCAAGGGGATAGTTATATTTGCCAAAAATAATCACCTTGTTTCAACTCTCGCTGGAGAGGAAAATATAAGTTGTTCTGTAATGAAAGTAATAATAATGATAATAATAATAAAAGTAATTATACTACTAATAAAATAATATTGATACTGATAATAAAATGACAACGGAAGAGAAAAACCTCTCAAGAATCACTACCAGTAGGTTTTAGGCTTGTTGGTGACCATGATGGCAGCTCCTGATGACCAGTTCGGGCACTACCAGGTGACTAGAAAAGGTACAAAAAAGTCCTTGAGAACAAGTGATGAATGGTTTTGAAAACCGACAAGTTGAAGAATTGAGACACTTATGCAACACATGGGAATCTTTATTGAAGAAACGTTTCGCCACACAGTGGCTTCATCAGTCCAATACAAAGTAGAAATGGGTAAGGAGAGTAGACACTGCAACATCATGGAATCTTGGTACAAAGACTTCAACGCTTGCCCAACCTTTGGACGACGACCTACTTACAACTAAATGGCACGTCCCACTAAATCCCGCCCTCCTCCTGCTTCAACTCTCACCACCGCAGTATATAAGCCACCTCTCTGGCCCTATGCTGCACTTACTACAAGAGTGATGGACTGAACACATCGAATCCAGGTTGAGGGACTGATTACCTCAAACTTTACTCTCCTTACCCATTCTACTTGTTTGGACTGATGAAGCACCGTGTGGCGAAACGTTTCTTCAATAAAGATTCCCCTGTGTGCATAAGTGCTCAATTTTTCAACTTGAGAACAAGAACAACATCTCAAAGGTGAAATACGCAGTGGGTACAGTTAACCTAAACCAGAAGCACTCAGTGAGCAGATCAAACGCTCTTGCCAACCCTTCCCGGGGGGAAAACCCCGGCACCCGACAACAATTTTTGGGAACCAAACCGTTTCAGTTTAAAGACGATTAACTATCCTCCTATTGGGGGGGATAAGCGCCTGGTGAACCTTAAAGTTCTTGTTCAAAAAACTCTCAACCCCCTAAAAAACCCCCCGGTTTTTTGGGTTTGGGAAAACCAAACTCCCGGAGGAACAAAACCCGGGGTAAAACCCAAAACCCCCG
>NC_069399.1:38039331-38077157 GCF_026875155.1 Cherax quadricarinatus
CCCATTCTTACCACCAGAGCACTACATCACCCATTATGTACTCTACCAGAGTACTACATTACCCATTATGTACTCTACCAGAGCACTACATTACGCATTCTGTACTCTACCAGAGTACTACATTACCCATTATGTACTCTACCAGAGCACTACATTACGCATTCTGTACTCTACCAGAGTACTACATTACCCATTATGTACTCTACCAGAGCACTACATTACGCATTCTGTACTCTACCAGAGTACTACATTACCCATTATGTACTCTACCAGAGCACTACATTACGCATTCTGTACTCTACCAGAGTACTAAAATACCCATTCTGTACTCTACCAGAGTACTACATTACCCATTATGTACTCTACCAGAGCACTACATTACGCATTATGTACTCTACCAGAGTACTACATTACCCATTATGTACTCTACCAGAGCACTACATTACGCATTCTGTACTCTACCAGAGTACTAAAATACCCATTCTGTACTCTACCAGAGTACTACATTACCCATTCTGTACTCTACCATAGCACTACATTACCCATTATGTACTCTACCAGAGCACTACATTACCCATTATGTACTCTACCATAGCACTACATTACCCATTCTGTACTCTACCATAGCACTACATTACCCATTATGTACTCTACCAGAGCACTACATTACCCATTATGTACTCTACCATAGCACTACATTACCCATTATGTACTCTACCAGAGCACTACATTACCCATTATGTACTATAAGAACATAAGAACGAAGGAACACTGCAGAAGGCCTACTGGCCCATGCGAGGCAGGTCCAAGTCCCTACCGGCTTAAGCCAATGCACCCAACCTAGTCAGGTCAGGTCACATTGACTTAAGGGAGGAACACGGCAACCGACCTGTTAGCACAAGCTATCAGGTCCAACTCACACCCACCCACATCTACTCATGTATTTATCCAACCTATTTTTAAAGCTACACAACGTTCTGGCCTCTATAACGGTACTTGGGAGTTTGTTCCACTCATCCACAACTCTATTACCAAACCAGTACTTTCCTATATCCCTCCTGAATCTGAATTTTTCCAACTTAAAACCATTGCTGCGAGTCCTGTCTAGGCTAGATTTTTTTCAGCACACTATTTACATCCCCTTTATTTATTCCTGTCTTCCACTTATAAACCTCAATCATATCCCCCCTAATTCTACGTCTTTCTAGAGAGTGCAGTTTCAGGCCCTTAGTCTATCCTCATAGGGAAGGTTTCTGATACATGGGATCATCTTTGTCATCCTCCTTTGTACATTTTCCAGAGAATTTATATCCATTCTGTAATACGGTGACCAAACTGTGCAGCATAATCTAAATGAGGCCTAACCAAGGATGTATAGAGTTGAAGAACAACCTGAGGACTCCCTATTATTTATGCTTCTTGATATGAAGCCAAGGATTCTATTAGCTTTATTGCGAACACTTATGCACTGTTGTCTTGGTTTCAGATTACTGCTAACCAAACTCCAAATCTTTTTTCGCAATCCGTAATATTAAGATCTACATTATTTAGTTTATATGTGGCATGGTTATTGTCCTGTCCAACATTTAGAACTTTGCATTTTGTCTATATTAAACTGCATCTGCCACTTCTCCGACCACTGCATCAGTCTATTCAAATCCTCCGGGAGTGCTCGAATGTCCTCGTCAGAATGAATTGGGACCGGCCTATTTTGGTGTCATCGGAAAACCCTTGCCGATGTCGCTCTTTATGCCCTCATCTATGTCGTTTATGTAGATTGTGAACGCAGGGGCCCAACACTGACCCCTGTGGAAAACCGCTCGTGACGCTTCCCCACTCTGATTTCTCCCCATTTATGCAAACTCCTGCTGCCTATTTGTCAAACCCGCCTCTATCCAGGAAAAAATTTCTCCTCCTATTCCATGTTCTTTAATTTTCCTCAATAGTCTCTGATGTGGGACCCTGTCAAAAGCCTTACTGAAGTCCATATACACAATATCATATCATTACCATGATCTACCTCCTCAAATACCTTAGTGAAAAAGTTAATAAATTCGTAAGGCAGGAACGCCCCTTTGTAAAACCAATGCTGAATTCGTTGATTAAATTTTTGCTTTTCAAGGTGGCTACGAACTTTCCTCGGCAATTATTGATTCCATGAATTTCCCACTATGGAGGTTAGGCTTATTGGTCTATAGTTCGAAGCTAAGGACCTGTCACCTGTTTTGAAAATAGGTATCACATTTGCCATTTTCCACTTATCTGGCACCATGCCAGTTTTTTAGTGATATGTTGAAAAGATTAGCCAAAGGTGTGCTAAGCTCCTCTTTACATTCCTTTAGAACCCTTGCATACAGTTCATCAGTACTCTACCAGAGTACTACATTACGCATTCTGTACTCTACCAGAGCACTACATTACCCATTATGTACTCTACCAGAGTACTACATTACGCATTCTGTACTCTACCAGAGTACTACATTACGCATTCTGTACTCTACCAGAGTACTACATTACCCATTCTGTACTCTACCAGAGTACTACATTACCCATTATGTACTCTACCAGAGCACTACATTACCCATTATGTACTCTACCAGAGTACTACATTACCCATTATGTACTCTACCAGAGTACTACATTACCCATTATGTACTCTACCAGAGTACTACATTACCCATTATGTACTCTACCAGAGCACTACATTACCCATTATGTACTCTACCAGAGTACTACATTACGCATTCTGTACTCTACCATAGCACTACATTATCCATTGTGTACTCTACCATAGCACTACATTACCCATTATGTACTCTACCAGAGTACTACATTACCCATTCTGTACTCTACCAGAGCACTACATTACCCATTATGTACTCTACCAGAGTACTACATTACCCATTCTGTACTCTACCAGAGCACTACATTACCCATTCTGTACTCTACCAGAGCACTACATTACCCATTCTGTACTCTACCAGAGCACTATATTACCCATTTTGTACTCTACCAGAGCACTAAATCACCCATCCTGTACTCTACCAGAGCACTAAATCACCCATCCTGTACTCTTCCAGAGCACTAAATCACCCATCCTGTACTCTTCCAGAGCACTCCATCACCCATCCTGTACTCTACCAGAGCACTACATTACCCATCCTGTACTCTACCAGAGCACTACATTACCCATCCTGTACTCTACCAGAGCACTACATTACCCATCCTGTACTCTACCAGACCACTACATTCCCTGTGATGGAAAAGTTCAATAGATAGGAGTAGCGAGGGAGTATATAGTAACAATAGTTTCATTGCCCGCTACTTATTAAGGTAGGGTAAGTCAAGCTCCCACTATCCCTTCCCCCCTCCTCCCCCCCCCCGAAAGGTGACGTGTGGGGCTCCTGTCCAAACAGTAATCACTAGACTCACAGTTCCCAGCACTACTCTTGGATGACAGAGAGGGTCACCTGTCAATCAACGAGTAGAATTGATGGAGATGGACTAACGTCCTGAGACTTCACCTTTTTGGATTTAATTACCTGTGCACCTGTATGAAATTGCAGGACGTAACCCCACATCATTGTAGCGGTAAAGAACCTGCTTTCCTGTCATCGGGATAGAATACTTACGGCTATTCTGTGAAGAACGAACCGGTGGGTTGTCACCAACACCTGCGACCCCCCCCCCCCATCATCAGCAACTGCTACGATTTCAACAACACTCAGTGTCACCAACACCAGACACCCCTATATATATTAGCGTTGAGTTCAAATGTTATTTTATTCATTTCATTTTTCATTTTTCTTTCAAATAGGATATACCTTTCATGTTTTATTGTTTTATGTTTGCTTTAATAAATAATAAAGTGTTTATCTTTGTGAATTATTATTTCTTTTTCTATTCATTAATTTTCCTGAGGAGGAGCCAGCCTTGGTAATACTGTCTGAAGTTGTTACAGGGCTGAGTAAGCCTTCACAAGTGGCGACCTTGCCAGGATCAACTCTACTGAATCAAGATTCAACTCCTTCTCGAATCTACCATTGGAACTTCAACGCTGCATACCACAGACGGTTACCACCAGCCATGAGTAATCATTCTCTATGATAGGACTACAGTACAGGTATTTAAAAGATTTGGTGATTGTTATAGTCTCAATTTATTGTAAGTCAAGTCAAGGCAGGAATACTAGTCAATCATACAAGGGGTATACCGATATCACTTGCATGGTTTCCGGTTTCCTACTCATCTCCACCAACCTTCCAACCTTCAGTTTTGCTGCCTCTCCGATGACTAACAATAACCTGAGCATAGTCTCACATTCAATTAATTCCTTTCCTCCCCACCACTGTCGCACATCCTCCATCACACTCCCAACTCTCACCCCCCCTCCCGCACAAACCTTTGTTTTACATACATGGCCTTTACTCTCGGCCCCAGTGCCAAAAGTCCTACTCCTCCTCTGCGTACATTTGACATGACCACCTCTTTAGTGAGCCATGCCCTCCCAAAACCCCACACATAACGGAGCGCCCTCCTCTGTATCTCCTGCACCCGTAAAGGACACACCACAGCAACATTCCACACTTTACTATACACCAATGAATTTATTATAATCACCCTTTGCAAAAAAGTAACATCCCCTGCTCTTAGGCTCCGAATCCTTTGCACTACCTTCTCCCCTACCAACTCCAAGTTCACTCGACGAGCCTCCTGCTCATCAGCCATATATAGAACTCCACAAATTTTCAACCGTTCCGCCACTTCCCATCCGAACTCCAACCCCATTCCACCCCCCACCCAAGCACCTATCTATAATAATTTTGATTTAGCTCTGTTGACGATTCCTGACGCCCTCCCAAAAACCAAGACCCTCCCTATCGTTCTCAATCTTTCTACACCAGTGATCAGTACAGTTGTATCGTCTACATATCCTACCACCATATTAAACCCCACCCCCTCCCCATTTAAACTCCCCTTTCCTTCAACCATTTCATAAAACGGGAGCTGTATGCATGCGAACAAAATTTGAGACATAGGACACCCCTGTCTCAGACCCCTCTCCATTTCCAAAATCCTGCCCAACCTACCATTAATTTGCACCTGTATCACCGCCCCAGAATACAGTATCTCAACCCACTTTACAACTCCCTCACCAAAACCCAGACGTCTCAAACTGGCCCCCAGAAACTCCCTATTCACACCGTCATATGCATTCTCCCAATCAATATCTAAAATTCCACCCCATTGCAACCCCTCAAAAATTCCCTAATCCGGCTATGCCCATCTCTCATGCTACGTCCCGGAATCCCCAACTGTTCTTTATGTAAGAAATGGCTAAGTATTTTATCCACAGTGGTATATTACAGACCATTCTGGAGAAATACCCTGACTTTGCTAGCTGTAAATAAAGCATTACCACATATGTGCATGTGTGTGTGTGTGTGTGTGTGTGTGTGTGTGTGTGTGTGTGTGTGTGTTTGTGTGTGTGTGTGTGTGTGTTTGTGTGTATGTGTATGAGTGTGTGAGTGTGTGTGTGTGTGTGTGTGTTTGTGTGTGTGTTTTGTGTGTGTGTGTGTGTGTGTGTGTGAGTATGAGTGTGTGTGTGTGTATGAGTGTGTGTGTGTGTATGAGTGTGTGTGCGTGTGTGTGTATGAGTTTGTGTATGTGTGTGTGTGTGTGTGTGTGTGTGTGTGTGTGTGTGTGTGTGTGTGTGTGTGTGTGTGTATGTGTGTGTGTGTATGAATTTGTATGTGTGTGTGTGTGTGTGAGAGAGAGAGAGAGACTCAGCAATCAACATTTGCACCAATAACTCACTACAGTTGTGACCGGGTGTGGAAGTGTGAATTGCTCATTACTCTAAAATTTGTTCATGATTGCAGCCATGTATAAACGTAAGTAACCATTCTTACAGTATTCATTACCTTTGTAACTTGTGAGTTCATTACCTTTGTAACTTGTGAGTTCATTACCTTGTACCTAGTTCAGCCATCAAAACTTTGGAGCCCGGTCCCTGGACCCATTGTGTACCTCTGTAATCTGTAAATACCTTTGTAACTTGTCATGATTGTGACTAGACCTACCTGGAGTTTATTACCTTTGTAAATTGTGAGTTCATTACCTTTGTAAATTGTGAATTCATTACCTCTGTAACTTGCTCAGCTATCAAAACTTTGAGGCCCAGTCCCTGGACCCATTATGTACCTCTGTAATCTTTTGACTACCGCCCACAGGATGGGTATGGGGTGCATAATAAACTTATTAAACTGTAGTATACCTCCTATCACCCTCTTCATCCTATTCCCTAGTATCTTCGCAAAAAATCTTATAGTCTGTACACATTAAAGATATAGCCCTGTACGTGCTCAGTGTTCTTCCCTCCTGCTTTTTCCTTACTAACACGACCACACTCGTCCGCTTTGTCATTCCTAACTTACCTTTCCTCAGCATACAATTCATTACCTGTACCAGACAATACTTTATATGGTCCCATTGAACTCTATAAAAATCATTCCAAATCCCATCTATTCCTGGCGATTTTCCCGTACTTAAATTGAACACCGCCTCTTTCACTTCATCCATACTAATTACACCATCCATTCCAACTATCTCCTCCTCACACGTCCCCAAGGCTTGCACCCCCCCCCCTTCCTCACAAACTATCCCAACTTTAAACAACAAAAAGGCACAATACCGTGACTGGAACGATACACAAATAACCCGCACATAAAAGAGAGAAGCTTACGACGACGTTTCGGTCCGACTTGGACCATTGACAAAGTCACACTAACAGAGGTGGAGCAGGACGGCTATATAGGCAGGAAGAGGTGGAGGTAGTAGTAGTAGTAGTAGTAGTAGTAGTAGTAGAAGTACAAGAATTGTATATAATACCGACAGGATGAAATGACATGCACAACACCCGGGCATCCCCACCGTAGACGTTTCGCCATCCAGCCAGCCACTGGATGGCGAAACGTCCACAACAAAGACAACCAGACGCCGCACATGTGTCTTAATTTCATCAGTAGTTGTAGTAGTAGTAGTAGTAGAAGAAGAAGAGGTAGTAGTAGTGGTAGTGGTAGAAGTGGGAAATAAGGATGACGAGCCAGTCAAATACAAAGGAAGGACGAGCACTGGCTCGTCATCCTTATTTCCCACTTCTACCACTACCACTACTACTACCTCTTCTTCTTCTACTACTACTACTACTACAACTACTGATGAAATTAAGACACATGTGCGGCGTCTGGTTGTCTTTGTTGTGGACGTTTCGCCATCCAGTGGCTGGCTGGATGGCGAAGCGTCTACGATGGGGATGCCCGGGTGTTGTGCATGTGTCTTAATTTCATCTTGTCGGTATTATATACAATTCTTGTACTACTACTACTACTACTACTACTACTACTACTACTACTACCTCCACCTCTTCCTGCCTATATAGCCGTCCTGCTCCACCTCTGTTAGTGTGACTTTGTCAATGGTCCAAGTCGGACCGAAACGTCGTCGTAAGCTTCTCTCTTTTATGTGCGGGTTATTTGTGTATCCCAACTTTCCCTTCGCCCACTTCCTTTGAAACCAATAATCAGCATAATTACTCATTCCTTCAGTTGTCGCTAGCATTTGCCCCTTATAATATCCTCCCAAATCTTCACTAACCTCTAAGTTTAAAATAGTTGACTCCTTTTGCCTGATTCTAAAACTTCTCAAAACACTTCCCGAAGGCTTATCTCCCCACAGTACTGCTTCCATCCCCGCCCTTACCCTTATCTCATCAAATCTTTCATTATGTATTTCCTTCAATCTATCTCTGAGCAGCAATATGTTTTCGTACTACCTTCCCTCCCCTTCCTCATAACAATCATTGAGCTGATGCTCCAAATAATTATGTAATCCATACCTCCACCTCGCCTCCTCCCGTCCCTTACTTTTATAAAAACTCGCTATACCTGGTAAGAGAGAGAGAGATTTCGTTCGGATTTTTAACCCCGGAGGGTTAGCCACCCAGGATAACCCAAGAAAGTCAGTGCGTCATCGAGGACTGTCTAACTTATTTCCATTGGGGTCCTTAATCTTGTCCCCCAGGATGCGACCCACACCAGTCGACTAACACCCAGGTACCTATTTGCTGCTAGGTGAACAGGACAACAGGTGTAAGGAAACGTGTCGAAATGTTTCCACCCGCCGGGAATCGAACCCGGGCCCTCCGTGTGTGAAGTGGGAGCTTTAGCCACCAGGCCACCGGGCCTCTATTTAGCTCTATTTTCCCACCATTCCAAGATACTCTTCTCCCCTTCCCAGGCACCCCACAAATTTTGCCACCATTCACCAAACTCCACACTCACCACCTCACTTCTCACTAGTCTCGCAATTAACTTCCAAAACCCTGATTGTATCTTAACCACACACACCCAATCGAGCCTGCTAAAACTGCCATGGTCAGTTGTGTAACTCTTTACTGTTGTGTAAACTTCTTTACTTGCTGTGTACACTCTTTACTTGTTGTGTCACTCTTCACTTGGCTGTGTAACTCTTTACTTGTTGTGTATCTCTTTACTTGTTTGTCACTCTTCACTTGCTGTGTCACTCTTCACTTGTTGTGTAACTATTAATTGTTGTGTCACTTCTTCACTTCTGTGTCCCTCTTCACTTGTTGTGTAACTCTTTACTTGCTGTGTCACTCGTTCACTTGTTGTGAGTAACTCTTTACTTGTTGTGTCACTCTTCACTTGCTGTGTCACTCTTCACTTGTTGTGTCACTCTTTCACTTGTTGTGTCCATCTTCATTGTTGTGTCACTTCACTTGTTGTGTCACTCTTCACTTGTTGTGTCCACTCTTCACATGTTGTGTCACTCTTCACTTGCTGTGTCACTCTTCACTTGCTGTGTCACTCTTCAATTGCTGTGTCACTCTTCACTTGCTTGTGTCACTCTTCACTTGTTGTGTCACTCTTCACTTGCTGTGTCACTTCTTCACTTGCTGTGTCACTCTTCACTTTGCTGTGTCACTCTTCAATTGGTGTGTCCACAGTCTTCATTGCTGTGTCACTCTTCACTTGCTGTGTCACTCTTCACTTGCTGTGTCACTCTTACTTGCTGGTCACTCTTCACTTGCTGTGTCACTACTTCCATTGTTGTTTGTCACTCTTCACATGCTGTGTCACTCTTTCACTTGCTGTGTCACTCTTCACTTGCTGTGTCACTCTTCACTTGTTGTGTCACTTTCACTGGTTGTGTCACTCTTCCTTGCTGTGTCACTCTTCATCTTGCAGTGTCCTCTTCACTTGCTGTGTCATTTCACTTGCTGTGTCACTCTTCACTTGTTGTGTCACTCTTCCACTTGCTGTGTCACTCCTTCACTTGGCTGTCTGTCACTCTTCACTTGTTGTGTCACTCTTCACTTGCTGTGTCACTCTTCACTTGCTTGTGTCCTACTCTTCAGCTTGTTGTGTCACTCTTCACTTTTGTATTCACTCTTCACTTGCTGTGTCACTCTTCACTTGCTGGGTGCACTCTTCTCTTGCTAGTGTCACTCTTCACACTTGCTGTGTCACTATTCACTTGTTGTGTCACTCTTCACTTGCTGTGTCACTCTTCACTTGCTGTGTCACTCTTCGCTTGCTGTGTCACTCTTCACTTGTTGTGTCACTCTTCATTGCTGTGACACTCTTCAACTTGTTGTGGTCCCCCCCACTCTTCACTATGCTGTGTCACGCTTCACTTGCCTGTATCCACTCTTCACTTGCTGAGTCACTCTACACTGTTAGATGTCACTCTTCACTTGCTGTGTCACTCTTCACTTGCTTGTGTCACTCTTCACTTGCTGTGTCACTCTTCACTTGTGTGTCACTCTTCACTTGCTGTGTCACTCTTCACTTGCTGTGTACTCTTACTTGCTGTGTCACTCTTCACTGCTGTGTCACTCTTCACTTGCTGTGTCACTCTTCACTTGCTGTGTCACTCTTCACTTGCTGTGTCACTCTTCACTTGCTGTGTCTCTCTTCACTTGCTGTTGTCACTCTCTTACTTGGTGTGCACTATTCACTTGTTGTGTCACTCTTCACTTGCTGTGTCACTCTTCACTTGCTGTGTCACTCTTCACTTGCTGTGTCAACTTCATTGCTGTGTCACTTCTCTTGCTGTGTCACCTCTTCACTGCTGTGGCACTCTTCACTTGCTGTGTCACTCTTCACTTGCTGTGTCACTCTTCACTTGCTGTGTCACTCTTCACTTGCTGTGTCACTCTTCACTTGCTGTGTCACTCTTCACTTGCTGTGTTGTCTGACACACCTCCATCAGTACCTCCTGTGACTGTAATATCTGTTATATCACTTTTTTCAGCAACAAGCCAAGGTAAACATATTGTGATTATTAAATACTTCTGGAATGGCTCGGATAACTTCCAGTATTCTTTTGGCGTAGCTTCAAACCCTCAAGAAAAATGCCTTCTAATTCGACGACAGCAGAGAATGAAAATCACATGTGTGTGCTCATCTGCCTATATTATATGCAAAGCTGAGTGAAAGTTTGATTCCTGTTGATATACTTATGGCCAGGATAGTAGCCCTTCAGTTTAGTTTGTGTACAGTTATCTGAGTGATAACTGACGAATGTCTCTTCTGACCAGTTTCCTATTCTCAGCCCTGGAGTGTTTTACAGAAAAAAATCGCCTTGCTACATTATTATATTAAATTCCGTTCAAAATATTAACATGGAGCCCAATGGAAATAAGTCATTCTGTCTGACCTTTTGGGGTTATCCTGGGCTCTCTACACATAGGCTGCTATGCAGGATAATCTATGTAACTGTTATTTGTGTGTATACCTCTAGATAAAAATTACTTAACACTGATGCATCAGACAAGAAGGAAGCATTGTTTACGTGCTATTTAGAAATTTTAATGAATTTGTTGAAAAAACATGGACTTCTTAGTTTCTTAACAAATTATGTGTCAAATGGGGTTTTATTAAAACCAATAGCGTTTGCAAATTTAAAATTACCAGATTTATTAAAATAGATAGGGGAATCTTGTAATGACTAGAAAATGACGCTTCAGGATCGGCTCAAACACGTGCGCGTTGAGTTATCTGATTGGAAATATAAATGCAATGCATTCGATCTATGTTCGTGGTAAATTTATCAATTTTATTGGATTTCTTAACAAACATAACTTTCTTAATAAAACGCAATTCAAGTATATTTTTAGAGGGACTACAGAGATTTAAGTAGATCGGGAAATGAAATCAAAACAGTATTATACTGAGAAATGTTAAAAACTGCTTTTTATAGTATTTTTAAATTTCACGATTTTAGTGAATCCTAAAATTTTGTGTTGGACTCGGACACAGTTCAAACTACGTTCGTCTCCCCCTACCACTTATTTGCTCCTAGACTTGTTATAAAATTCAGAAGAACTTATCGGTTAAACTTTCATATTCTCCAACTTTGTCAAAGTATTTTTAGGTCAATGTTTTGAGACAACTGGCCAAAAATGCAGGAGCCACCGTTGATCAAATTTTACATAGGCCTCTCCCGAAATTTGTTTCCCATGATTGACTAAATAAAGCCTCTTTTGAGTGGCTCCAAACATGGTTGGTATTGTTAATGGTATTCTAATATTTCCATATAACTAGATTACTATTTTATGAGAGGAAATAAGACTTATTTTTTACCTTTGCTTGGCATTAAATCTGATGTTCCAATTTCACAGTCGCTAAGATGATCTGTATCTGTCTCTGCAGTATTAACCAATTTCAGTGCTTCCAATAAATATTTGTGGCGGTTTTTTGTCTTTAATGACGGGATTCATCATGATGAAATGGTCCGGATGAGCATTGGCTGGATTAGTACAAATTTTGTTGGGTTTTTTCAATAACTGGTGAATGGTTCTTCTGTCAGAATTAAACTTTTTTTCCGATGTGTTTCCTTCAAGGTTTGTTTCTCTTGTTTTTGGGTTAAGTGTTGTTGTGCCAGATTTTAATCAAATGATTTCTGTGAAAATAACTGGAGAATGTTTCTTCTGATCAGGAATAAGTCACAGTTGTCATAAAACTATATTGAGTTTTTTTACCTAACTTAAATCTACATTATGTACTTTCTGACGCTTTGTTTACTTATGAATATGGCCATTGGTGTTTCAGTTATTTTTGTCAGGCCTTCAAAGCTGTTGTAATATCTGTGTTTGAAAACTCAGTCACAGAAAGAGAAAGCTGAGAAACAGGTTTTATCTTCAGTGTAAGTCGGATTTCTCCATAACATGAGACAAATTTAGATTTATTTGTGTAAACAGCAAATATATCAAACGTTGACGATATTTCAATTTACGCTGAGACCGATTCGCAAGGACTGATGTTTGCTTGTCTTAAAACTGCCTATACTTCCAGCGTTTCCAAGTTGGTTATGGATATTGATCATCGTTTGGAATATGTAATTAACATGTTCCGATTCTCTGTGTATATATTGCCGTCAAGAAATGGAATTTTTGATGAGAAAAATAAGTAAGTTTACATATATCACTTGAAACCTTGTCACCTTGTAACCTTGGCAACTTGTCACCTTGTTAACCTTGGGGCAACTTGTCACCTTGTAACCTTGGCACTTGTCACCTTGTTACCTTAACAATTTGTCACCTTGTAACATTGACAACTTGTCCACTTGTTACCCTGACAACTGTCGTCACATATGTAACCTTGACAGTATTGTCACCTTGTGACGTTGAGACAACTTGTCACCTCTGTAACATTGGCAACTGTCACTGTTAGCCTTGGACACTTGTTCTCCTTGTAACCCTTGACAACTTGTCACCTTTGTAACATTGACAACTTGTCACATTGCTAACATTGGCAAACTTGTCACTTGTAACATTGGCACACCTTTTCACCTTGTAACCCTTTAACAATTTGTCACCTTGTAACTTGACATATTGTCACCTTGTAAACCTTGACAAAACTTGTAACCTTGACATAGTCACTTGTTACTTGTCTACTCGGTCAACCTTGTAACATTAACAAACTTGCACTTGGAACCTTGAACAACTTTGTGCATGCTGTAACTCTGACGCATTAGTGTGCATGCTTGTTTTTGACCCACTATGCTCTGATGTTATTCTCTGGCATACTAGTGTGCATGCTATCATTCTGACACATTAATGTGCATCGCTATTCCTCTGGCAACTAGTTCACTGTTATCCTCTGCGCCTAACTAGTGTGCTTGCTAACACATTCTGGTCACATTAATGTGCATGCTATTCTCTGACCAACTAGTGAGCATGAATCTTTTGACACCACTATTATTCATGCTAATCTGTGGCACACATGTGTGCACGCTATCCCCTGACAATACACTAGTGTGGGGGGACGTGTTAGCACTGAACAGGCAAGTGTGTATCTTGACCTCTGAAACACTAGTCTACAGTTTTAGCCTTTGAACACTAGTGTGCATGCTAGCCTTGTCGCACTAGTGCATGCTAGCACTGACACAGTTAGTGTGCATGCTAGCCTCTGACACACTGTGTGTATGCTAGACTCTGGACACAGTGGTGTGCACGCTAGCCTCTGACACACTACATGTGCATGGTAGCCTCTGACACAGTAGTGTGCATGGTAAACCTCTGACACTGTAGTGTGCATGTTAGATCTGACACACCGATGTGCAATGCTCGGCATGCTCCACTTGTGTGCACGCTAGGCACTGGACACCACTAGTGTACATGCTAGTCTCTGACACCACTAATGATGCAGGTAGCCTCTGACACAGTGGTGTACATGCTAGCCACTTTACTCTATGGTGTGTCGCTATCCAGGGCACACTAGTGCGAAGGTTTGCCTCTGACACTCAGTGAGCAGGTTTGCCTCTGACACACTAGTGTGCTGCTAGCTTCTAACACAGTGTGCATGCTAGCGCTGACACACTAGTGAGCAGCCTGCGCCTCGACCACCAATTGTGTACATGCTTAGACATAGACACACTAGTGGGCATGTAGCACCTGCCACACTAGTGCGCATGTTAGCCGTAAACACACTCAGTGTGCATGATAGCATCTGGCATGCTAGTGTGTAAGCTAACCACTGACACCAAAGTGGCAGGGTTAGGCCTCTGACTCCCATAGTGGGTGGCATGCTAGTCTCTGACACATAGTGTGCATTGCTAGTCTCTGACACACTAGTGTTTATGCTAGCCTCTGACACACTAGTGCGCATGCTAGTTCTGACACACTAGTGTGCATGCTACGTCTGACACAACTAGTGGTGCATGCTAGTCTCTGACACACTAGTGTGCATGCTAGTCTCTGAACACACTAGTTGAGCATGCAATCTCTGACACTAGTGTGACATGCTAGTCTCTGACACTAAGTGTTGCATGATAAATCTCTTCTGACACACTACAGTGTTGCATGGCTAGTCTCTGACACACTAGAGTGCATGCTCGTCTCTGACACCACTAACGTGATGAATGCTTAGTCTCTGACACACTAGGGTGCATGCTAGTCTCTGACACACTAGGGGTGCATGCTGTCTCTGACACACTTTGGGTGCATGCTAGTCTCTAAACACTAGGGTTGCATGCTAGTCTCTGACACACTAGGGAGTTGCATGCTAGTCTCAGAACACTAGTGTGCATTTGCTTGTCTCTGACACAACTCAACAGTTATGTCAGTACTGGTTGGACAAGATTTATGTTGAGTCAGTAGGTAGCTGTTGCTCTATCCACACTGTGGTAAAATTTGTGACTTTTATTGCAGTCAATGTGGTCGTGGTTTGTTCTTGAATCTTCCTATGAACTGTGTTGTGTACTTACGTGCAAGTTATGATCTTGTATTACTTGTCACTGTCAACGTTGCAGGTCAGGAATTGCCTCGTCTGGTCTCTCGTGTCTTTATAATATCTCAGGTTAAGTAGGAAGGGATAAGATAATTCAAAGTCAGAGATGGATAGAGGACGAGAAGAATTTTTCATTACTGAAAAAACTTTTGCTATTTACATACGTTGATTTTAAACGCATGGCTGTGGGTTGTGCCGGGAAGGTGTTTCGTACGTTGGGACTACGTGACGGCCAGCAGTAACAGCCTGGAGTCTTACACTCCCAGGAAGATCCTAGTAGACCCTAACTGTTGCACCTGAAATACCTCTTGTCTTGTAGGTATCCCCAATAGGAAGACCTGTCATTGGCTGCTTCCTACTGTTATTCCTTTACCTTTCGTTTATTTCGCCCTCATCACTACCAGAATGCTTTATACGATAGTCGTCAATTTCCAACACTGGTATATGGCAAACTGGGGCAGATTCTATGATTAATTGGCTGTACAGGGGGACCCTGTGACCAAAATTGTTGAATCCATTTTCTGCATCTGGGAATGCGCCTACGACCTTGGAAAAACCCTCAGCTTCGTTTTCTTCAAACTCTGGAAAAAATAAAATGGGGCTCATTATGTGAGAATCGCAAGAGTGGTATTAAAGCGATTATGTTTATTTTACGTGATTGTGAAATTTTTACTCACGTTAAGGCTTAATATGGAAAATTTTTAGGGTGCTACTGTACGGTGTACCTAACATTATATACATACAGTAATCTTTTGGTAGGACAATCATATTGTTTACAGTAGTCAACCCCGTGTAGACATGTTGAGAAAACCTTAACCACCCCTGGTCGCAACCAAGTGGTCCCTCGACCTCACATCTTATCCATATCTATCCGAGACCAGTATGGATTGGGTAGCACCACAAGTACGGTGTGCTACTAATTAATTGTGGATGTATAGATTTTATTAGTTTAGCTGAATGATGGGGAGGGGGGTTAGGATACACCTGGATTACATCCATCAAGGAAAAACATTTGTACATAATCCACCACTTACACGTGGATGTTGTCAAGCGTAGGTCCACCCACTAGTGGATTGTGTCAGATGTAGGTCACCCACAGTGGATGTGTCAGTTGTATAGCAAGGTCACCCACAGTGGATGTCAGTGTAAGAAGGTCACCACCAGTGCATGTGTCAAGTTGTTTAGAAGGTCACCCAAATTGGATGTGAGCGTTAGAGGTCACCCACAGTGGATGTGGTCGTGTAGAAAGTCACTACAGTGGATATTGTCAGTTGTAGAAGGTCACCCACAGTGGGATGCTGTCAGTGTAGAAAGGTCACCCACAGTGGATGTGTCAGTGTAGACGGTCACCCACAGTGGATGTGTCAAGTGGAGGGAAGAAATACCCACAGTGGATGTGTCAGTTGTAGGTCACCACGGTGGATGTGTCAGTGTAGAAGGTCACCCAACAGTGGGACTGTGTCAGTGTAGAATGGTCACCCAAAGTGGAATGTGTTCCAGTGTAGGTCACCCACAGTGGTGTGTGAGTGTAGGTCACCACAGTGGATGTTGTCAGTGTAGAAGGTACAACCACTTGTGATGTGTCAGTGTCGAGGTCACCCACAGTGGACTGTGTCTGTTGTCGAAGGTCACCCCACAGTGGATGTGTCAGTGTAGAAGGTCACCCACAGTGGATGTGTCAGTGTAGAAGGTCACCCACAGTGGATGTGTCAGTGTAGAAGATCACCCACAGTGGATGTGTCAGTGTAGGTCACCCACGGTGGATGTGTCAGTGTAGAAGGTCACCCACAGTGGATGTGTCAGTGTAGAAGGTCACCCACAGTTGATGTGTCAGTGTAGGTTCACCCACAGTGGATGTGTCAGTGTAGGTCACCCACAGTGGATGTGTCAGTGTAGAAGGTCACTCACACTGGATGTGTCAGTGTAGAAGGTCACCCACAGTGGATGTGTCAGTGTAGAAGGTCACCCACAGTGCATGTGTCAGTGTAGAAGGTCACCCACATTGGATGTGTCCGCGTAGGTCACCCACAGTGGATGTGTCAGTGTAGGTCACCCACAGTGGATGTCAGTGTAGAAGGTCACCCACAGTGCATGTGTCGGTGTAGAAGGTCACCCACATTGGATGTGTCAGCGTAGAAGGTCACCCACAGTGGATGTGTCAGTGTAAGTCACCCACAGTGGATGTGTCAGTGTAGAAGGTCACCCACAGTGGATGTGTCAGTGTAGAAGGTCACCCACATTGGATGTGTCAGCGTAGGTCACCCACAGTGGATGTGTCGGTGTAGAAGGTCACCCACAGTGGATGTGTCAGTGTAGGTCACCCACAGTGGATGTGTCAGTGCAGAAGGTCAGCCACAGTGAATGTGTCAGTGTAGAAGGTCACCCACAGTGCATGTGTCAGTGTAGAAGGTTACCCACATTTGATGTATCAGCGTAGAAGGTCACCCACAGTGGATGTGTCAGTGTAAGTCACCCACAGTGGATGTGTCAGTGTAGAAGGTCACCCACAGTGGATGTGTCAGTGTAGAAGGTCCCCTAATAAAACCCACTGTGCATTGTGATCAGTGTAGGTCACCCCCAGTGGATGTGTCAGTGTAGGTCACCCAAAGTGGATGTGTCAGTGTAGACGGTCACCCTCAGTGGATGTGCCAGTGCAGGTCACCCAAAGTGGATGTGTCAGTGTAGAAGGCCACCCACAGTGGATGTGTCAGTGTATAAGGTTGCCCACAGTGGATGTGCCAGTGTAGATGATCACCCAAAGTGGATGTGCCAGTGTAGAAGGTAACCCAGAGTGGATGTGTCAGTGTAGGTCACCCACAGTGGATGTGTCAGTGTAGGTCACTTAAAGTGTATGTCACAGTGTAGAAGGTCACCCAGAGTGGATGTGTCAGTGTAGGTCACCCACAGTGGATGTGTCAGTGTAGGTCACCCAAAGTGTATGTCTCAGTGTAGAAGGTCACCCACAGTGGATGTGTCAGTGTAGGTCACCCACAGTGGATGTGTCAGTGTAGAAGGTCACCCACAGTGAATGTGTCAGTGTAGAAGGTCACCCACAGTGGATGTGTCAGTGTAGGTCACCCACAGTGGATGTGTCAGTGTAGGTCACCCACAGTGGATGTGTCAGTGTAGAAGGTCACCTACAGTGGATGTGTCAGTGTAGAAGGTCACCCACAGTGGATGTGTCAGTGTAGAAGGTCACCCACAGTGAATGTGGCAGTGTAGGTCACCCACAGTGGATGTGTCAGTGTAGGTCACCCACAGTGGATGTGTCAATGTAGAAGGTCACCCAGAGTGGATGTGTCAGTGTAGGTCACCCACAGTGGATGCGTCAGTGTAGAAGGTCACCCACGTGGATGTCGTCAGGGTAGTCACATACAGTGGATGTGCCAGTTGTAGGTCACCACAGTGGATGTGTCAGTGTATAAGGTCACCCTCAGTGGGGAGGTGTCAGTTGTAGTAGGTACCACAGTGGGATGTGTCAGTGTAGAATGTCAACCCACAGTGGGATGTGTCAGTGTAGGCCATACAACAGTGGATGTGTCAGTTGTAGAAGGGCCACACAGTGGATGTTGTTAGTGTTGAAGGTCCACCTCGGGTTGGATGTGCCATTGTAGTAGGTCACCCCACAGTGATGTGCCAGTGTTGGTCAACCCAGTGGAGTGTAATGTAAGGTCACCACAGTGGATGTGTCAGTCTAGAAGGCCACCCACAGTGGATGTGTCAGTGTAGAAGGTCACCCACAGTGGATGTGCAGTGTAGGTCACCCACAGTGGATGTTGTCAGTGTGGTAAGGTCACCCACAGTGATATGGCAGTTGTAGGTCACCCACATGGATGTGTCAGTGTAGGTCACCCACTGTGGATGTGTTCAGTGTGAATTCACCCACCAGTGGGATTGTGCCAAGTGTAGATGGATCACCCCACAGTGGATGTGTCAGTTGTAGGTCATCCCACAGTGGATGTGTCAGTGTAGAAGGTCACCCACAGTGGATATGTCAGTGTAGAAGGTCACCCACAGTGGATGTCAGTGTCTAGAAGGTCACCCACAGTGAATTGTGTCAGTGTAGAAGGTCGCCCACATTGGATGTGTCAGCGTAGAAGGTCGCCCACAGTGGATGTGTCAGTGTAAGTCACCCACAGTGGATGTGTCAGTGTAAGTCACCCACAGTGGATGTGTCATGTGAGGATGGTCACCCACAGTGGGATGTGTCAGAGTAGAAGGGTCATCACCATTTGGATCGTGTCAGCGTAGGAAGGTCACCCACAGTGGATGTGTCAGTGTAGGTCACCCACAGTGGATGTGTCAGTGTAGAAGGTCACCCACAGTGGATGTGTCAGTGTAGAAGGTCACCCACAGTGCATGTGTCAGTGTAGAAGGTCACCCACATTGGATGTGTCAGCGTAGAAGGTCACCCACAGTGGATGTGTCAGTGTAGAAGGTCACCTACAGTGGATATGTCAGTGTAGAAGGTCACCCACAGTGGATGTGTCAGTGTAGAAGGTCACGCACAGTGGATGTGTCAGTGTAGAAGGTCACCCACAGTGGATGTGTCAGTGTAGAAGATCACCCACAGTGGATGTGTCAGTGTAGAAGAGAACAAAAAAAAAAAAAAAAAAAAAAACCAAAAAAAAAAAAAAAAAAACAAAAACAAACAAAAAAAAAATAAAAAGAAAAAAAAAAAAAAAAAAGAAGAGAAAAAAAAATAGAAGAAAAAAAAGGGGAAAAAAAAAAAAAAAAAGGTCACCCACGGTGGATGTGTCAGTGTAGAAGGTCACCCACAGTGGATGTGTCAGTGTAGAAGGTCACCCACAGTGGATGTGTCAGTGTAGGTCACCCACAGTGGATGTGTCAGTGTAGGTCACCCACAGTGGATGTGTCAGTGTAGGTCACCCACAGTGGATGTGTCAGTGTAGAAGGTTCAAACCCACAGTGGATGTGGTCGTGTAGAAGGTCACCACAGTGCATGTGTCAGTGTAGGAAGGTGACCCACATTGGAATGTGGTCCGCGTAGGGTCACCACAGCTGATCGTGTCAGTGTAGGTCACCACAGTGGATGTCAGCGTAGAAGGTCACCCACAGTGCATGTGTCAGTGTAGAAGGTCACCCACATTGGATGTGTCAGCGTAGGTCACCCACAGTGGATGTGTCAGTGTAGGTCACCCACAGTGGATGTGTCAGTGTAGAAGGTCACCCACAGTGGATGTGTCAGTGTAGAAGGTCACCCACATTGGATGTGTCAGCGTAGGTCACCCACAGTGGATGTGTCGGTGTAGATGGTCACCACATGTGGATGTGTCAGTCTTAGGTCACCCCACAGTGGATGCTCGTCCGGTGAAGAAGGTCAGCCACAGTGAATGTGTCAGTGTAGTAGGGTCACCACAGTGGCATGTCGACTCAGTGTAGAAAGGTTACCCACACTTTGGACTGTATCAGCGCAGGTAGAAGGTCCACCCACAGTGGATGTGTCAGTGTTGTAAGGTCACCTCAGTGGATGTGTCAGTGTAGAAGGTCACCCACAGTGGATGTGTCAGTGTAGAAGGTCACCCACTGTGCATGTCTGTAGTGTAGGTCACCCACAGTTGGATGTGACAGTGTATAGAATTGGTCACCCTCAGGGATTTGCCAGAAGCTAGGTCACCCAAAGTGGAGGTGTCAGTGCAGAGGGCCACCACAGTGGATTGTGTCAGTGTATAGGTTGCCCACAGTGGATTGTGCAGTGTAGAGGTCACCCCAGTGGATGTGCCAGTGTAGATGGTCATCACCAAGAGTGGATGTGTCAGTGTAGGTCACCACATGGGATGTGTCAGTGTAGGTCACTTAAGTGTATGTCACAGTGTAGAGGTCTCCAGAAAGGATGTGTCAGTGTAGGTCACCCACAGTGGATGTGTCAGTGTAGGAGGTCACCCAAAGTGTATGTCTCAGTGTAGAAGGTCACCCACAGTGGATGTGTCAGTGTAGGTCACCCACAGTGAATGTGTCAGTGTAGAAGGTCACCCACAGTGGATGTGTCAGTGTAGGTCACCCACAGTGGATGTGTCACGTGTTAGGTCACCACCAGTGCACTGTGTCAGCTGTAGAAGGTCACCTATCAGTGGATGGTCAGTGTAGAAGGTCACCCACAGTGGATGTGTCAGTGTAGAAGGTCACCCACAGTGAATGTGGCAGTGTAGGTCACCCACAGTGGATGTGTCAGTGTAGGTCACCCACAGTGGATGTGTCAATGTAGAAGGTCACCACAGTGGATGTGTCAGTGTAGGTCACCCACAGTTGATTGTCAGTGTAGACGGTTCTCCCACAGTGGATGTGTCAGGTGTAGACAGGTCACCACCTAGTGGATGTGTCAGCGTCTAGGTCACCCCACAGTGAATGCGTCAGTCTGTAGAATGTCACCCACAGTGGGATGTTGTCAGTGGTAGGTCACTACCAGTGGTGTGCCTGTGTTAGGTCACCCACACGTGGATGTGTCAGTGTTGCAAGGTCACCCTCAGTGGATGTGTCAGTGTAGAAGGTCACCCAAAGTGGATGTGTCAAGTGTAGAAGGTCCACCCACAGTGGTGTGTCAGTGTAGATAGAAGGTCCACCCACAGTGGATGTTGTCAGATTTTGTAGAAGGCCTCCCCACGTGGATGTGTCAGTGTCAAGAAGGTCACCCACGGTGGGATGTGCATTGTAGATAGGTCACCCACAAGTGGATGTGCCAGTCTGTAGGGTAGGTCACCCCACAGTGGGGAAGTGTCATGTAAGTCACCCACAGTGGATGTGTCAGTCTAGAAGGCCACCCACAGTGGATGTCAGTGTAGAAGGTCACCCACAGTGGATGTCAGTGTAGAAGGTCACCCACAGTGGATGTCAGTGTAGAAGGTCACCCACAGTGGATGTCAGTGTAGAAGGTCACCCACAGAAAAAAGAAAGTATTGTCTAAAAACAGACTCCAGGAATTGTCTAGGTACACATGTAGAATTTTTCAAAGGAAAAACTTGATTATTTCCGAAGAACATACAGTGCTGTATGACCCTTGTGGGTTTAGTGCTTGGCTTTGATTATAATAATCTGAAGAACATTAGTAAAAATAAAACTGTCATACAATTAACTCACCTTAGGAGGTGAGTGCACACACGCTGAGTTCCCAGCTGTGTTGTTTAATGGCGGCTCTTAATTTGATTTTAAAAGCACATAGGACATGTGCATAGTATGTGGATGAGACATTAGGACCTAAAATGAAGGTTATGAAACCTCAAGAGTCGAAATGCTTATTTGTGATAAAATTAAGATTATACGTATACGTCAGGCGAGAGATGTGTCGACCCTGGAATATTACACAACTACAATAATTTAAGACAGCAGCAGTAGACGGCTACTTTATAATTTTAGAAAGTGAAGAACAAACGTTGAATTTGATGACATGGAAAATTCCCCTGGAAAAGAAGTTTCATCGACAACCCATAAGTTGTGTAAACAGACAACACAGGTATGGACGCCAGAGGCCAGTGCCGCATGTAAAAACTATTTATCCAGGTCTGCACTATGTGCCAAGGGCAGCTGCAGCTGCATTGTAATTGTTTGACATAAATATCTTACTGGAGGAATACATCTTACATTTTTGCTCTTATATAATTTTATTTTCTGCATCTTAACATATGATGGATTTATTTTATATTTCAAAATACGAGGTATGGAAGGTGCAACTCTTTACTTGATCTGAGTGTAACCGCTTTAATTGTTGGTAAAACTCTTTACTTGTTGTGTAACTCTTTACTTGTTGTGTAACTCTTTACTTTGTTGTGTTAACTTCTTTACTTGTTGTGTAACTCGTTACTTTGTTGTGTAAACTCTTTAATTGGTGTGTCACTCATTCACTTGTTGTTGTCACTCTTTCACTTGGCTGTGTCACTCTTCACTTGCTGTGTCACACTATTCACTTGCTGTGTACTTTTCCTTGCTGTGTCACTCTTTTTCACTTGCTGTTGTAAAACTCTCACTTGCTGTGTCCTCTTCACTTGCTGTGTCACCTTCACTTGCTGTGTCACTCTTCTAATGCTGTGTCACTCTTTTCCTTGCTGTGTCATCTTTACTTGTTGTGTCCACTCTTCACTTGCTGTGTCTCTCTTCTCTGGTCCTGTCGTCACTCTTCACTTGCTGTGTCACCTTCACTTTACTTGTTGTGTCACTCTTTCACTTGCTGTGTAACTCTTTGCTTTGCTGTGTAACTCTTAACTTGTTGTTGTAACATCTTTACTATGTTGTGTAACTCTTTATTGTTTGTGTAAACTCTTACTGTTGTGTAAACTCTTTACGTGTTGTGTAAACTCGTCACTTGCTGTGTCAACTTTTACTTGTTGTGTTAACTCTTTACTTGTTGTGTAACTCTTACTCTGGTTGTGTCAACTCTTTACTTGAGGAGTGGTGTAACTCTTTACTTGTTGTGATAACTCTTCACTTGCTGTTGTCACTCTTCACTTGCTGTGTCATCTTTACTTTGCTGTGTAACTCTTTACTTGTTGTGTAACTCTTACTTGTTGTGTAACTCTTTACTTGTTGTGTAAACTCTTTATTGTTGTGGTAACTCTTTACTTGCTTGTGTAACTCTTTACTTGTTGTGTAACTCTTTACTTGTTGGGTAAATCTTTACTTGTTGTGTAACTCTTCACTTGCTGTGTCACTTGCACTGCTGTGTCACTCTTTACTTGTGTGTACTCTTTATTTGTTGTGTAAACTCTTTACTTGTTGTGTAACTCTTTACTTGTTTGTGTAACTCTTTACTTGTTGGCGTAACTCTTCACTTGCTGTGTCACTCTTCCACTGCCTGTGTCACCTACTTTACTTGTTGTGTAACTTCTTTACTTGTTGTGTCAAAACTCTTTACTTGGTTGTGTAAATCTTTACTTGTTGTGTTAAATCTTTCTTGTTGTGTAACTCTTTTACTTGTTTGTACTCTTCACTTGCTGTCGTCACTCTTCACTTGTTGTGTAAATCCTTCACTTGCTGTGTCACTCTTCACATGTTGTGTCACTCTTTCACTTGCTGGTGCACTTTCACTTGGCTGTGCACTCTCCACTTGCTGTGTCACTCTATCTTGCTGTCGGTCACTCTTCACTTGCTGTGTCACTATTCACTTGCTGTGTAACATCTTTACTTGTTGTGTCCACTATTCTTCTTGCTATGTGTAAACTCTTTACTTGGTTAGTGTCATCTTCACATGCTGTGTAACTCTTTCCTTGTTGTGTAACTCTTCACGTGCTGTGTAAATCTTCAACTTGCTGTTGTAAACTCTTTACTTGTTGTGTAACTCTTTACTTGTTGTGTAATCTTTACTTGTTGTGTAACTCATTTACTTGTTGTGTAACTCTTTACTTGTTGTGTAACTCATTTACTTGTTGTGTAAACTCTTTACTTGTTGTGTAAACTCTTTAATTGTTGTGTCAATCTTCCTTGCTGTGTCACTCTTTACTTGTTGGGTCACTCTTCACTGGCTGTGTTCACCTTCATTTGCGGTGTCTCTCTTACTTGTTGTGTAACTCTTTACTTGTTTCGTCACTCTTCACTTGCTGTGTCTCTCTTTACTTTGTTGTGTAACTCTTTACTTGTTTGTGGTCACTCTTCACTTGCTGTGTCACTCTTTATTGGTTGTGTAATCTTTACTTGTTTGTCACTCTTCACTTGCTGTGTTCACTCTTTCATATTGTTGTGTAACTCTTTACTTGCTGTGTCACTTCTTTACTTGTTGTGTCACTCTTCACTTGCTGTGTCACTTTCACTTGTTGTGTAACTCTTTACTTGCTGTGTACTCTTATCACTTTGTTGTGTCACTCTTCACTTGCTGTGTCACTCTTCACTTGTTGTGTCACCTCTCACTTGCCTGTGGTCACTCTTCACTTGTTGTGTAACCTTAATTGCTGTGTAACTCTTTACTTGCTGTGTAACTTCTCTTACTTGTTGTGTAAATCTTTACATTGTTGTGTAACTCTTTACTGTTGTGTAAACTTCTTTACTTGCTGTGTACACTCTTTACTTGTTGTGTCACTCTTCACTTGGCTGTGTAACTCTTTACTTGTTGTGTATCTCTTTACTTGTTTGTCACTCTTCACTTGCTGTGTCACTCTTCACTTGTTGTGTAACTATTAATTGTTGTGTCACTTCTTCACTTCTGTGTCCCTCTTCACTTGTTGTGTAACTCTTTACTTGCTGTGTCACTCGTTCACTTGTTGTGAGTAACTCTTTACTTGTTGTGTCACTCTTCACTTGCTGTGTCACTCTTCACTTGTTGTGTCACTCTTTCACTTGTTGTGTCCATCTTCATTGTTGTGTCACTTCACTTGTTGTGTCACTCTTCACTTGTTGTGTCCACTCTTCACATGTTGTGTCACTCTTCACTTGCTGTGTCACTCTTCACTTGCTGTGTCACTCTTCAATTGCTGTGTCACTCTTCACTTGCTTGTGTCACTCTTCACTTGTTGTGTCACTCTTCACTTGCTGTGTCACTTCTTCACTTGCTGTGTCACTCTTCACTTTGCTGTGTCACTCTTCAATTGGTGTGTCCACAGTCTTCATTGCTGTGTCACTCTTCACTTGCTGTGTCACTCTTCACTTGCTGTGTCACTCTTACTTGCTGGTCACTCTTCACTTGCTGTGTCACTACTTCCATTGTTGTTTGTCACTCTTCACATGCTGTGTCACTCTTTCACTTGCTGTGTCACTCTTCACTTGCTGTGTCACTCTTCACTTGTTGTGTCACTTTCACTGGTTGTGTCACTCTTCCTTGCTGTGTCACTCTTCATCTTGCAGTGTCCTCTTCACTTGCTGTGTCATTTCACTTGCTGTGTCACTCTTCACTTGTTGTGTCACTCTTCCACTTGCTGTGTCACTCCTTCACTTGGCTGTCTGTCACTCTTCACTTGTTGTGTCACTCTTCACTTGCTGTGTCACTCTTCACTTGCTTGTGTCCTACTCTTCAGCTTGTTGTGTCACTCTTCACTTTTGTATTCACTCTTCACTTGCTGTGTCACTCTTCACTTGCTGGGTGCACTCTTCTCTTGCTAGTGTCACTCTTCACACTTGCTGTGTCACTATTCACTTGTTGTGTCACTCTTCACTTGCTGTGTCACTCTTCACTTGCTGTGTCACTCTTCGCTTGCTGTGTCACTCTTCACTTGTTGTGTCACTCTTCATTGCTGTGACACTCTTCAACTTGTTGTGGTCCCCCCCACTCTTCACTATGCTGTGTCACGCTTCACTTGCCTGTATCCACTCTTCACTTGCTGAGTCACTCTACACTGTTAGATGTCACTCTTCACTTGCTGTGTCACTCTTCACTTGCTTGTGTCACTCTTCACTTGCTGTGTCACTCTTCACTTGTGTGTCACTCTTCACTTGCTGTGTCACTCTTCACTTGCTGTGTACTCTTACTTGCTGTGTCACTCTTCACTGCTGTGTCACTCTTCACTTGCTGTGTACTCTTCACTTGCTGTGTCACTCTTCACTTGCTGTGTCACTCTTCACTTGCTGCGTCTCTCTTCACTTGCTGTTGTCACTCTCTTACTTGGTGTGCACTATTCACTTGTTGTGTCACTCTTCACTTGCTGTGTCACTCTTCACTTGCTGTGTCACTCTTCACTTGCTGTGTCAACTTCATTGCTGTGTCACTTCTCTTGCTGTGTCACCTCTTCACTGCTGTGGCACTCTTCACTTGCTGTGTTCACTTTCACTTGCTGTGTCACTCTTCACTTGCTGGTGTCACTCTTCACTTGACTGTGTCACTCTTCACTGGCTGTGTCACTCTTTCACTTGCTGTTGTTGTCTGACACACCTCACAGTCCCTCCTGTGACTGTAATTATCTGTTATATCACTTTATTTCAGCAACAAGCCAAGGTAAACATATTGTGATTATTAAATACTTCTGGAATGGCTCGGATAACTTCCAGTATTCTTTTGGCGTAGCTTCAAACCCTCAAGAAAAATGCTTCTAATTCGAGACAGCCAGAGAATGAAAATCACATTGTTGTGTGCTCATCTGCTATTATTATATGCAAAGACTGGAGTGAAAGTTTGATTCCTGTTGATATACTTATGGCCAGGATAGTAGCCCTTCAGTTTAGTTTGTGTACAGTTATCTGAGTGATAACTGACGAATGTCTCTTCTGACCAGTTTCCTATTCTCAAGACCTGGAGTGTTTTACAGGAAAAATCGCCTTGCTACATTATTATATTAAATTCCGTTCAAAATTTTAACATGGAAGCCCAATGGGAATAAGTCATTCTGTCTGACCTTTTGGGGTTATCCTGGGCTCTCTACACATAGGCTGCTATGCAGGATAATCTATGTAACTGTTATTTGTGTGTATACCTCTAGATAAAAATTACTTAACACTGATGCATCAGACAAGAAGGAAGCATTGTTTACGTGCTATTTAGAAATTTTAATGAATTTGTTGAAAAAACATGGACTTCTTAGTTTCTTAACAAATTATGTGTCAAATGGGGTTTTATTAAAACCAATAGCGTTTGCAAATTTAAAATTACCAGATTTATTAAAATAGATAGGGGAATCTTGTAATGACTAGAAAATGACGCTTCAGGATCGGCTCAAACACGTGCGCGTTGAGTTATCTGATTGGAAATATAAATGCAATGCATTCGATCTATGTTCGTGGTAAATTTATCAATTTTATTGGATTTCTTAACAAACATAACTTTCTTAATAAAACGCAATTCAAGTATATTTTTAGAGGGACTACAGAGATTTAAGTAGATCGGGAAATGAAATCAAAACAGTATTATACTGAGAAATGTTAAAAACTGCTTTTTATAGTATTTTTAAATTTCACGATTTTAGTGAATCCTAAAATTTTGTGTTGGACTCGGACACAGTTCAAACTACGTTCGTCTCCCCCTACCACTTATTTGCTCCTAGACTTGTTATAAAATTCAGAAGAACTTATCGGTTAAACTTTCATATTCTCCAACTTTGTCAAAGTATTTTTAGGTCAATGTTTTGAGACAACTGGCCAAAAATGCAGGAGCCACCGTTGATCAAATTTTACATAGGCCTCTCCCGAAATTTGTTTCCCATGATTGACTAAATAAAGCCTCTTTTGAGTGGCTCCAAACATGGTTGGTATTGTTAATGGTATTCTAATATTTCCATATAACTAGATTACTATTTTATGAGAGGAAATAAGACTTATTTTTTACCTTTGCTTGGCATTAAATCTGATGTTCCAATTTCACAGTCGCTAAGATGATCTGTATCTGTCTCTGCAGTATTAACCAATTTCAGTGCTTCCAATAAATATTTGTGGCGGTTTTTTGTCTTTAATGACGGGATTCATCATGATGAAATGGTCCGGATGAGCATTGGCTGGATTAGTACAAATTTTGTTGGGTTTTTTCAATAACTGGTGAATGGTTCTTCTGTCAGAATTAAACTTTTTTTCCGATGTGTTTCCTTCAAGGTTTGTTTCTCTTGTTTTTGGGTTAAGTGTTGTTGTGCCAGATTTTAATCAAATGATTTCTGTGAAAATAACTGGAGAATGTTTCTTCTGATCAGGAATAAGTCACAGTTGTCATAAAACTATATTGAGTTTTTTTACCTAACTTAAATCTACATTATGTACTTTCTGACGCTTTGTTTACTTATGAATATGGCCATTGGTGTTTCAGTTATTTTTGTCAGGCCTTCAAAGCTGTTGTAATATCTGTGTTTGAAAACTCAGTCACAGAAAGAGAAAGCTGAGAAACAGGTTTTATCTTCAGTGTAAGTCGGATTTCTCCATAACATGAGACAAATTTAGATTTATTTGTGTAAACAGCAAATATATCAAACGTTGACGATATTTCAATTTACGCTGAGACCGATTCGCAAGGACTGATGTTTGCTTGTCTTAAAACTGCCTATACTTCCAGCGTTTCCAAGTTGGTTATGGATATTGATCATCGTTTGGAATATGTAATTAACATGTTCCGATTCTCTGTGTATATATTGCCGTCAAGAAATGGAATTTTTGATGAGAAAAATAAGTAAGTTTACATATATCACTTGAAACCTTGTCACCTTGTAACCTTGGCAACTTGTCACCTTGTTAACCTTGGGGCAACTTGTCACCTTGTAACCTTGGCACTTGTCACCTTGTTACCTTAACAATTTGTCACCTTGTAACATTGACAACTTGTCCACTTGTTACCCTGACAACTGTCGTCACATATGTAACCTTGACAGTATTGTCACCTTGTGACGTTGAGACAACTTGTCACCTCTGTAACATTGGCAACTGTCACTGTTAGCCTTGGACACTTGTTCTCCTTGTAACCCTTGACAACTTGTCACCTTTGTAACATTGACAACTTGTCACATTGCTAACATTGGCAAACTTGTCACTTGTAACATTGGCACACCTTTTCACCTTGTAACCCTTTAACAATTTGTCACCTTGTAACTTGACATATTGTCACCTTGTAAACCTTGACAAAACTTGTAACCTTGACATAGTCACTTGTTACTTGTCTACTCGGTCAACCTTGTAACATTAACAAACTTGCACTTGGAACCTTGAACAACTTTGTGCATGCTGTAACTCTGACGCATTAGTGTGCATGCTTGTTTTTGACCCACTATGCTCTGATGTTATTCTCTGGCATACTAGTGTGCATGCTATCATTCTGACACATTAATGTGCATCGCTATTCCTCTGGCAACTAGTTCACTGTTATCCTCTGCGCCTAACTAGTGTGCTTGCTAACACATTCTGGTCACATTAATGTGCATGCTATTCTCTGACCAACTAGTGAGCATGAATCTTTTGACACCACTATTATTCATGCTAATCTGTGGCACACATGTGTGCACGCTATCCCCTGACAATACACTAGTGTGGGGGGACGTGTTAGCACTGAACAGGCAAGTGTGTATCTTGACCTCTGAAACACTAGTCTACAGTTTTAGCCTTTGAACACTAGTGTGCATGCTAGCCTTGTCGCACTAGTGCATGCTAGCACTGACACAGTTAGTGTGCATGCTAGCCTCTGACACACTGTGTGTATGCTAGACTCTGGACACAGTGGTGTGCACGCTAGCCTCTGACACACTACATGTGCATGGTAGCCTCTGACACAGTAGTGTGCATGGTAAACCTCTGACACTGTAGTGTGCATGTTAGATCTGACACACCGATGTGCAATGCTCGGCATGCTCCACTTGTGTGCACGCTAGGCACTGGACACCACTAGTGTACATGCTAGTCTCTGACACCACTAATGATGCAGGTAGCCTCTGACACAGTGGTGTACATGCTAGCCACTTTACTCTATGGTGTGTCGCTATCCAGGGCACACTAGTGCGAAGGTTTGCCTCTGACACTCAGTGAGCAGGTTTGCCTCTGACACACTAGTGTGCTGCTAGCTTCTAACACAGTGTGCATGCTAGCGCTGACACACTAGTGAGCAGCCTGCGCCTCGACCACCAATTGTGTACATGCTTAGACATAGACACACTAGTGGGCATGTAGCACCTGCCACACTAGTGCGCATGTTAGCCGTAAACACACTCAGTGTGCATGATAGCATCTGGCATGCTAGTGTGTAAGCTAACCACTGACACCAAAGTGGCAGGGTTAGGCCTCTGACTCCCATAGTGGGTGGCATGCTAGTCTCTGACACATAGTGTGCATTGCTAGTCTCTGACACACTAGTGTTTATGCTAGCCTCTGACACACTAGTGCGCATGCTAGTTCTGACACACTAGTGTGCATGCTACGTCTGACACAACTAGTGGTGCATGCTAGTCTCTGACACACTAGTGTGCATGCTAGTCTCTGAACACACTAGTTGAGCATGCAATCTCTGACACTAGTGTGACATGCTAGTCTCTGACACTAAGTGTTGCATGATAAATCTCTTCTGACACACTACAGTGTTGCATGGCTAGTCTCTGACACACTAGAGTGCATGCTCGTCTCTGACACCACTAACGTGATGAATGCTTAGTCTCTGACACACTAGGGTGCATGCTAGTCTCTGACACACTAGGGGTGCATGCTGTCTCTGACACACTTTGGGTGCATGCTAGTCTCTAAACACTAGGGTTGCATGCTAGTCTCTGACACACTAGGGAGTTGCATGCTAGTCTCAGAACACTAGTGTGCATTTGCTTGTCTCTGACACAACTCAACAGTTATGTCAGTACTGGTTGGACAAGATTTATGTTGAGTCAGTAGGTAGCTGTTGCTCTATCCACACTGTGGTAAAATTTGTGACTTTTATTGCAGTCAATGTGGTCGTGGTTTGTTCTTGAATCTTCCTATGAACTGTGTTGTGTACTTACGTGCAAGTTATGATCTTGTATTACTTGTCACTGTCAACGTTGCAGGTCAGGAATTGCCTCGTCTGGTCTCTCGTGTCTTTATAATATCTCAGGTTAAGTAGGAAGGGATAAGATAATTCAAAGTCAGAGATGGATAGAGGACGAGAAGAATTTTTCATTACTGAAAAAACTTTTGCTATTTACATACGTTGATTTTAAACGCATGGCTGTGGGTTGTGCCGGGAAGGTGTTTCGTACGTTGGGACTACGTGACGGCCAGCAGTAACAGCCTGGAGTCTTACACTCCCAGGAAGATCCTAGTAGACCCTAACTGTTGCACCTGAAATACCTCTTGTCTTGTAGGTATCCCCAATAGGAAGACCTGTCATTGGCTGCTTCCTACTGTTATTCCTTTACCTTTCGTTTATTTCGCCCTCATCACTACCAGAATGCTTCATACGATAGTCGTCAATTTTCAACACTGGTATATGGCAACTGGGGCAAGATTCTATGAATAATTGGCTTGTACAGGGGACCCTGTGACCAAATTGTTGAATCCATTTTCTGCATCCTGGAATAGCGCCTAGAACTTGGAAAACCCTCAGCTTCGTTTCTTCAAACTCTGGAAAAATAAAATGTGGCTCCTTATGTGAGAATCGCCAAGAGTGAAATTAAAGCGAATATATGTATATTTTACGTGTATTGTGAAATTTTTACTCACGTTAAATTACTATGGAAAATTTTCTAGGGTGCTTACCTGTATGTACCTCAACATTATATACATACCAGTAATCTCATTGGGAGACAATCATATTGTTTACCGTAGTCACCCCGTGTAGACATGTGAGAAAACTTAACCACCCCTGGTCGCACCAAGTGGTCCCCTCGACCTCACAATCTTATCCATATCTATCCGAGACCAGTATGGATTGGGTAGCACCCACAAGTACGGTGCTACTAATTAATTGTGGACTGTATAGATTATATTAGTTTAGCTGAATGAAGGGGAGGGGGGTAGGATACACCTGGATACATCCATCAAGGAAAACATTTGTACATAATCCCACCACTTACCAGATGTTCTCTGGTGATCACTTGAGGTAGCTGGATCACTCATAACCTATCTAATTATAACATACCACCACTGGCCAGTCTAAGGTTGCTATAACTAGAAGGGTTACTTACTGTGGGTGATTGATATTCCTCATTTCTTGATTCACCATCTCATTTTCGATGTCCTGCTACACCGACACGATTCTCATTCCAGCAGGACGAGGTATCCGCTGGTTTGTCCTGCTTTAGACGTCGTGACTCAAGGAGTTTCCCCTTTTCCCCGTCTCGTTAACAACGAGGTCTAGCGTGTTCACTCGGAGCAAACGACTTATTTCGCTTCACATATTCTTTTAACTTAGCGTTATTATCATTAATTACATTACAATTCACAAGACGATTTAACGTCTCATAATTTTAATACAAACTAGAGGCCTCCTTAAGATTAAACCCCGAGAGTGATGATTAACCCAAGGGTAATTTTCCCAGGACACAGCCCATTGTGGGGGTCAGTCACCCCGGCCCTTCCCCTCATCCATTTTTTTACCCCTATTACTGTGGCCCGAAAATTCCCTTTTTCCCTCATTTCCCCACCAGAACAGTTACGCACTTTTTATTATAAATGAGGCCTATATTAATCTTTGGCCACGTGAACTTCAATTTCGGGGTTCATATTTTTCAGTTTCCCTCACCACCATTAAAAACAATACCCCCCTCCCCCCCGCACATCCGCGCTGCGCAAAAAAAAACTCTTGGTTCTTTTTTTTTTCAAATACTTTTTTTGCCCCATATAGACAATTAAACACCTATTAGGCACATAGTTTGGGAAAATAAAAAAAATTTTCCACACTGCGGCCGGGCGGAGGTCGTTGCTAGACGACTTACATAATGGGAGAATTTTTCCCATTTCACTGGCCCCCCATTTTTTTTAACCCTCAAAAGGGACTAATTAGTGTTCCATTCTCTCAGGGGCATAAGCCTATGCTCCGGATTAATTTTATTGGGATACGGGAAATTTTTGGATTTTAAACAAAACAATCTTCAGTATCCCAAGTCAGCCCAGACTTTACTGCATATAGGCACCAACTCCAGGGCCCATCCATATTTATTGAAACCCTAAAAATGGACTAATTAGTGTTCCTTCTCTCAGGGGAAAGCCTATGTCCCTATTAATTTATTGGGCTTTGGGATTTTGAGACTTTAACAATAACAAGTCCCAGTATCCCAAGTCGCCCCAGCCATTTCTTCATTATTTCTTTAAAACCCCTTCAAAATCCTTTTTTCCTCTTCAGTTGACGTCACACCCAAAATTTCCCACATAAATTATTTACCCATTACTTCGCTCAGTGGACCCCCTTTTCTTAAAGGTGTGCATTTATGTCGCCTGAAGTAAGAACAATTTTTTTATTTAACTGTTTTAAAAATTTTTAACATTATAAGCAGTCAACAATTTTGGTGTTTGCTCGTTCGCAGAGGGGGCCCTTTAAGTCCAAACGCCACCTATTTTTTGTAGGAATTCTGGAGGGTCAAGCTTCCAGGGAAAGTCCCCCACCCAGTAAGTCGATTACATTTAACTCCTTAGGTTTTGTCCGGTAAAGGGAATCTTTTGGACTTTCCTCATTTACTTAATCCCATGCTGTCCAGCCCCCACAAATTAGACGGTTAAACATTCTCTGAAAAAAACTTGTATGGGTTGCCCCTTTCATGAAAAGACACCGTACCGTATTCAACTTCCTCTAGTCTTATTACTAGGGGTTGTCTGAAATTTTTTTTCATGGCCCGTCCCAGTGTTAGGGGAGTGACGCCTTTATGGTTTTGGATTTATCCCCTTTATCCTGAATTTTTACATCCAACACCGGAAAAGGCCCCTCAGCTAGGCCACATTATTGCCTTAGCTGAAACCTTTACATCATCACTGTAGTTCAGGGTTATTAAATTTCTTATTGTACCATTTTTATAAGAATCACATAAAACCCTGCACTAACTGTAATGGGCTTTCTCTTGTTGCTTTGATAGCAACTGTTCAATTTGGTATGACAACCTTTACTTATGATTGTCTAGACATCTGATAAATCTGTCAAGTTCTTTCATTTTTCCATTTTAATACCCAAATGAATTACAGGCTTAAAATTTTTCGTGAAATGAGTCCCCTGGCAGAAGAGGCGTCTTCTCTTTTTCCTTGCCGCTCTTTTTAAAAACTGGGTTACACTTTACTGAGGTACTTATTCCTTTACCTTGATGTGAGGAACCACTATTACTGTTTCCTGACTTGATATGTGCCATTTAACTCTTAATATGATTTTACACTGGGATTATTTTTCCCTTTTGGGCTTACAGATAATTCAGAGTCATTTTGGTTTTATCCTTAGAACTGTTTGGTGGTTGGTCCAATTGAACAATTAAACCCCCCACCCTTGTCTATTTCCCCCAGACCTATATGGAGGTTTTGGCAAACCACCCCTTTGCATTAATAGGTTTTATCAAATGCCTGGCTTACCCCCTTTAATTTTCAAACCTTACTTTTACAAGAATTTTTCTTCCAATCGAAAGTTTTTTTAATTAAAACATTTATTTCCATTCCTTTTCACAATTTTTAGCAGACTTTTCCCTTTAACCAAAATTTGTACCAATCAAAACTACTTTAAAACATCAAATATAACTTTAATTCATTTGGGGTTTCCGGGTTTTTTGATTCACTAAATCAAATGCCTTCGTCCCCTGGCTTTAATAGCTGTAATGATGCTTTCATTATCTAAAAATTCAGGGTTGTCAGCCACATTAACCCATTAGATCCCTCATGGGTTTGAGGTTTTTAATACTGATTATACAACTTAAAATAGGCGCCCCATAAAGGTAATTTTTGCCTTTATTTGTATAAAACCCCAGCCACACTGTGCTGCAATTTTTTGGGCTAATTGTCATCCATCACACGATCGATTAAAAATTGTGCACCCTACACCCCCTTCCCTTAATCATCACTTAATTATTTGTAATTAATTCAATTAATTTTTTTTCAGATTGCATCCGTTCTCGAAGGACCAACGGGCAGATATGGAAAAAATTTTTTTAAAAGGGTGCTTACCTGTATGTACCCCAACATTAATACATACCAGTAAACTCATTGGGGGACAATCATATTTTTTCCGAGTCACCCCGTGTAGACAGTGAGAAAATTAACCACCCCGGTCGCACCAAGTGGTCCCTCGACCTCACAATTTTTATCCAAATCTATCCAAACCTATGGATTGGGTACACCACAGTACGGGACTAAATTTAATTTTGGGGCTGTATGATTATATTGTTTAGTGAATGAAGGGGAGGGGGGGTAGGATACACCGGATACATCCCCAAAGGAAAAAATTTGTACATAATCCCCCACTTCCAGATGTTTTTCCGGGTGATCACTTGAGGGGGCTGGAAACCCATAACCCACTAATTATAACATACCACCCCGGCCGTCTAAGGGTTTCATAAAGAAAGGGTTCTTAAATGTGGGTGATTGATATTCCCCATTTTGATTTACCACTCATTTTTTGATGTCCTGCTACACCGACACGATTTCTTCCCGCAGGACAGGTATCGTGGTTTTTTCCTGCTTTAGACCCGGGCTCAAAGGGGTTTTCCCTTTCCCGTCTCGTTAAAACGAGGTTAGCGGTTCAAATGGAGGGAAACGACTTTTCGCTTCACAATCTCTTAAATTAGCGTTTTTATCATTAAATTACTTAAAATTCACAAGACGATTTAAGTCTCATAATATTTTACAAAAAAGAGGTCACTCCATTAAGATCTGAGACCGATGGTTTATATTAATCCAAAGGGAAAATTTTTCCCGGACACAGTCCCTTGTGGAGCGTTTGTCACCCTCCCTTTCCCTTTTCACACTTTTTCCACCTTTACTGTGGGCCCTAAAAAACCGTCCCTCACTTTTCCACAGGGGAAAAAGTTTCGACACTTTTATTATGAAATACCCATATTTTTCTTTAGGCCACCGGAAGCAATTTCGTGGTTCCATTTTTTTCAGCTTTCCCCACCCATTCAAAACAATCGCGCCCCCCCCCCGCACATCCGCGCAGCGCAAAAAGGGAAATCTTGGGTTTACTCTTATTTTTTAAATACATTTTTTTTGCCCATTTGACACATTAAACACCTATTAGCACTTAGTTTTGGGAAAATAAAAAAATTTTTCCACAATTAATTAATGCATTTGGTCTGAGCTTATAAAGGGAAAAAAAAAACGACTTCATTATTTTAGGGATGATGTACTTGCAGACAAGACTGAGTACTTTTTAAACTTTTTTTGTGGAAAGGAAATTTTTGTCTCTATACTTCGATTTTAAAAAAAAAAAAAAACCCGGGTATCGTTGGGGTCCCTAACGTAATAAAGAACGCTTTTTGATCGGTTTTTTAATTTTAAAGCTCTGGCGTGTTTTACTGAACGCAAGGGTTTTTCCCCTTTATTGTCTAACTCTAAAAGAAAAGTCTCGAAAAGCTTTTCCTTTTCCCCGGTTTTCGGTGTGGGAATCGTTGTTACGCCCCCGGGATTCATTTTGTCTCCCACGCCTGCAGGCCATCTGTGGGCCCTGATATGCACATTCAGCCCGGGTTTCCCCTCTATTTCACCCTAATTCTCTTTTTTTTCCAGTGTTGCGGGTGAGCTCGTCCCACCTCTCTGAGCTCTTGCTGCCTATGTTCCTTGGTATTGTACCAAAATGTTGTATTTGTGTTATTTTTTTTCTTCTGACCCCAAAAAGTAGAGCGCTAACCAAATCGAATAGATGAGAAAGAAGCAGTTTAAAAATAAACAAAGCAAAGTTCCAAAACCTTTGGGGGGGAAAATAAATAACCATAACGCTTATAAATAATAAAATACATCTTAAATGCGAAAAAAATAAGAATTTTGTAAGGTAGAATTAAAACTAACACAACAGTACCAAAGTGTTCTCGGTAAAATGAATAAAAATTTTTTTTTTTTTATTTAAAAAAAAACGGCCTTCTCCCACCATGGCAGGGGGTAGAAAAAACAAATTTCATCATTACCCATCACTTCTTACCAGGGGTGCTTATACTACAGTTAAAACTGCAAAATTTAACAAACCCCCCTTCAGAGGCCCGGGACTGTACCTCCCATCTCCCGGGGCTCATCCGGCCTGCGGTTTCCCGACACCTTCATAAATGTTACCTTGCTCACACCCAACATCACAGAAATCCCAAAAACTATTTGTCTCCTTCGCCCCTATCTAACACGCCACGCATGATTGCTGGAAGTCAAAGCCCGTACACATAAAAACCTCCTTTCCCCCCCCCCTCCAACCCTTTCTAGGGCCCCCCTTACCCCGCCTCCCCCCACTAAAAATTTTACACTCTCCAAGTCATTCTATTTTTTTCCATCCTCTCTGGGATCCAGTGAACTTTCCCCCTTCTAAATATTTTAATAATTCACTTTTTCCCCCCATCACACCTTTCTTCTTCCTTTATTCACTTTTAATTTCCTTTTTTTCATAACCTACCAAAAATCATCCACCAAAATCGCAACTTCTCTTTAAATCTCCCAAAAGAACGGTCTTCAGTTTAAAAAGAAAATGTGAAACTCCCCCCTTTGTTTAGATTCTTTATCTTTTTTAAACCCCCACCTCTTGCCAAAACCCGAGCTTCACTTCTCTTTCATCCC
>NC_069399.1:38077657-38114714 GCF_026875155.1 Cherax quadricarinatus
CCCTTAAAGCCCCACATTTTTTCCCTTAACGGTTTTCCCTGATTACCATCCTCTTTAGGGGTTTTCCCCTGTCATATTACATCGTCTTGGACTTTTTTTTTGTCATTTTCCCATTGCCCTGGACAGGTTTCACCGTCATTTTACATCACCCGGGACGGTTCCCTGTCATTTTCCATCAATCTGGACTGGTTTCCTTGTCATCTTCCATCTTCCTGGCAGGTTTCCCCGTCATATTACATCACACAGGACTGGTTTACCTGTCATATACCATCTCCTTGGATGGTTTTCTCTGTCATTTTTCATCTTCCTGCACTGGTTTCTCCGCTATATTCCATCTCCCTGAACGAATTTCCTTGTCAAATTTAATCTCCCTGGAAGGGTTTGTAGGTGAATGGTTCAGAGAACGACACGTTGATGAATTAGACACAAGTGAAACTCTTGGGTATCATTATTGAGGAAACGTTTTGCCACACATTGGCTTCATCAGTCCATACAAAGGGGTACACATAGCGCCTCTGCTCCCTCTCTCAATACCCATGGGGAGATGTTATCTGGCCCCATTGCCTTTGAGGTATCTAGCTCACTCAGAAGCCTCTTCACTTCTTCCTCGGTTGTGTGCACTGTGTCCAGCATTTGGGTTTGGTGTGCCCCCTTCCGTCTTTCTGGAGTCCCTTCTGTCTCCTCTGTGAACACTTTTTTGAATCTCTTGTTGAGTTCTTCACATACTTCACGGTCATTTATTGTTGTCTCTCCCCCTTTCCCTTCCTTAGCCTAAATTACTGGCCCTTGACTGTTGTTTTCCTCCTGATGGCTGTACAACAGTTTTCGGGTCAGTTTTGGCTTTCGCTGCTATGTCTTTTTTCATATTGTCTTTGGGCCTCCCTTCTTATTTTGTGCAAAATTCGTTTCTGGCTGTACGACTGTTTCCTTATTCTCCTGGGTCCTTTGCCTTCTATATTTTTTCCCATTCCCTAGCACACTTGGTTTTTGCCTCCCTGCACCTTTGGGTAACCATGGGCTCATCCTGGCTTTTTCATTAATCCTGTTACCTTGGGTACAAACCTCTCTCAGCCTCCTTGCATTTTTTTTGCTACATATTCCTTCATTCTTAACTGGCTTCCCTGCCAGTTCTCTGTCCCACTAAACCCCCGTTCAGGTAGTTCCTCTTTCCCTGTGTAGTCCCCTTTCTTGTGTTTGGCTTCTTCGTCCTGGCCTTCCTGCTTCCCCCCTCCACTTGTAGCTCAACTGGTATTCGAAGCTTAAAACCACATGGTCACTGGCCCCAAGGGGTCTTTCATATGTGATGTCCTCGATATCTGCTTACTCAAGGGGAATTTCTAAGTCCAGCCTTGCTGGTTCATCCTCTCCTCTCTCTCTTGTAGTGTCCCTTACGTGTTGGCACATGAAATTTTCCAGTACCACCTCCATCATCTTAGCCCTCCATGTATCTTTGCCCCCATGTGGGTCCAAGTTCTCCCAATCGATCCTTGTGGTTAAAGTCACCCATGATCAGGAGCTTTGCCCTGCACGCATGAGCTCTTCTGGCCACTCTAGCCCGTGTGTCAACCATCGCTCTTGCTCTCGTCGTACTCTTGCCTTGGCCTCCTGCTGTTCGTGGTGGGTTATACATCATGCTATTACCACCTTGGGACCTCCAGAGTGAAGTGTTCCCACTATGTAATCACTTTCTTCTCCGCTGTTCCTCTCTCCAGCTCATCAAAATTCCAGCGATTTTTGATCAGCAACACCACTCCTCCACCCCCCCTGTTCCCTCTGTCTTTCCTCAAGGGTTTGGATCCCCTTGGAAGATGGCATCTGTTATCATACCTGTAAGCTTGGTTTCTGTGAGAGCTATGATGTCCGGTGAAGCTTCTTTGACTCTTTCATGCCACTCCTCCCACATATTTGTTATTCCATCAGCGTTTGTGTACCATACCTTCAGTTTCCTTTCCAACACTGTGGTTTGTGGGCCTGTAGGGTGGGGTCAGTGGTAAGATAGTGGTTGCTGCAACACATGTCTGAGTCAGGTGTAGATAGTGGTTGTGCAACACTACTGAGTACAGTGTTATTATAGTGGTTGCTGCAACACTGCTGAGGTCGGGTGGTAGATAGTGGGTTGCTGCAACACTGCTTGAATCCAGGTGGTAGATAGTGTTTCTGCCAACACTGCTGAGCAGGTTGGTAGATAGTGGTTGCTGGCAACACTGCTGATTCAGGTGGTAATAGTTGTTGCTGCAACACTGCTGAGTCAGGTTGTAGATAGTGGTTGCTGGCAACAACAGCTGAGTCAGGTGGATGATAGAGGTTGCTGCAACACTGCTGATCAGGTGGTAGATAGTGGTTGCAGCAACACTGCAGAGTCAGGTGTTATATATGTGGTTGCTGCAACACTGATGAGTCAGGTGGTAGATAGTTGTTTGCTGCAACACTGCTGAGTCAGGTAGTAGATAGTGGTTCTGCAACACTGCTGGTCAGGTGGTAGATAGTGGTTGCTGCAACACAGCTGAAGTCAGGTGGTAGAAAGTGGTTCAGCAACACAGGCTGAGTCAGTGGTAGATAGTGGTTTGCTGCAACACGGCCTGAGTCAGGTGGTAATAGTGGGTTGCTGCAACACTGCTGAGTCAGGTGGGTAGATAGTGGTATGCTGCAACACTGCTGATTACAGTGGTAGATAGTTGTTCTGCAACACTGCTGAGTCAGTGGTAGAAAGTAGGTTGCTTGCAACACTGCTGAGTCAGGTGGTATATAGTGGTTTTGCTGCAACACTGCTGAGTGCAGGGATAGATAGTATGTTGCTGCAACACTGCTTGAAGTCAGGTGGTAGATAGTGGTTGCTGCAACACTGCTGAAGTCCAGTGTAGATTGTGTTTGCTGCAACACGACTGAGTCAGGGTTTATAAAGTGGTTTGCTCAACACTGCTGAGTCCAGGTGTGTAATAGTGGTTGCTGCAACAACTTGCCTGAGTCAGGTGGTAGATAGTGGTTGCTGTCAACACTGCTGAGTCAGTGTGGTAGATAGGTGGTTGCTGCAAACACTGCTTTGAGTCAGGTGGTAGATAGTGGTTGCTGCACACACTGGCTGAGACAGGTGGTAATAGTGGTTGCTGCAACACTGCTTGAGTCAGGTGTAAATATGGTGTTGCTGCAACACTGGCTGAGGTCAGGGGAAGATATTGGTTTTGCTGCAACACCTGCTGAGTCATTGTTATATAGTGGTTGCTGCAACACTGATGATTCAGGTGGTAGATAGTGTGTTGCTGGCAGACCTGCTGAGTCCGGTGGTAGATAGTGGATGCAGCAGACACCTGCTAGTCAGGTGGTAGATAGTGGTTTGCTCTGCAACACTGCTGAGTCAGGTGTAGATAGTGGTTGCAGCAACACTGCTGAGTCATGTGTAGATAGTGGTTGCTGCAACACAACTGCTGATCAGGTGGTAGACTTAGAGGTTTTGCCTGCAACACTGCTGAGTCAGGTGGTAGATAGTGCTTGCTGTCAACACAGCTGAGTCAGGTGGTAGATAGTGTGTTGCTGCAACACTGCTTGAGTCAGGAGGTAGAATAGTGGTTGCTGCAGACACTGCGAGACAGGTGGTAGATAGGTGGTTTGCTGCAAAACACAGCTGAGTCAGGTGGATGATAGTGGTTGCTGCAACACTGCTGAGTCAGGTGGTAGATAGTGTTGCTGGCAACACTGCTGAGTCGGTGGTAGATAGTGGTTGCTGCACACTGCTGTTCAGGTGGTATATAGTGGTTGCTGCAACACTGCAGCGTCAGGTAATAGATTAGTTTGTTGCAGGGGGGCAACACTGCTGAGTCAGGTGGTAGATAGTGGTTGCTTGCAACACTGGCTGAGGTCCAGGTGGTAGATAGTGGTTGCTGTCAACACTGCTGAGTCAGGTGTAGATAGTTTTGTCTGCAACACTGCTGAGTCAGTGGTAGATAGTGGTTGCTGCAAACTACTGAGTCAGGGTGGTAGACATGTTGCTGCAACACCTGATGAGTCAGGTGGTAGATATGGTTGCTGCAACACTGCTGAGTCAGGTGGTAGATACTTGTTGCTGCACACTGCTGATCAGTGGTAGATCGTGCTTGCAGCAACATTCTGCTGAGTTCAGGTGGTTGATAGTGGTTGCTGCAGAACACTGCTGAGTCATGTGGTAGATAGTGGTTTGCTGCAACCACTGCGAGTCAGGTGGTAATAGTGGTTGCGCAACATCTGCTGAGTCAGTGGTGACAGTGGGTTTGCTGCAACACTGCTGAGTCAGGTGGTAGATAGTGGTTGCTGCAACACTTCTGAGTCAGGTTGGTAATATAGTGGTTGCTGCAACACTGCTGAGTCAGGTGGTAGAATAGTGTTTGCTGCAACACTGCTGAGTCCAGGTTGGGTAGATAGTGGTTGCTGCAACACTGCTGAGTCAGGTGGTAGGATAGTGGTGCCTGCAACACTGTCGAGTCAGGTGGTAGATATTGGGTTGCTGCAACACTGGTGAGTCAGGTTGGTAGATAGTGGTTGCCTGCAAACACTGCTGAGTCAGGTGTTATATAGTGGTTGCTGCAACACTGCTGAGTCAGGTGGAAGATAGTGGTGCTTGCAACACTGTTGAGTCAGGTGGTAATAGTGGTTGCTGCAACACTGCTGAGTCAGGTGGTAAATAGTGTTGCTGCAACACTGGTGATGTCGGTGGTAGATAGTGGTTGCTGCAAGAAACACTGTCTGAGTCAGGTGTAGATGTGTTTGCTGCAACACTGCTGAGTCAGAGTGTTATATAGTGGTTGCTGCAACACTGGTGATCATTGGTAGATAGTGGTTGCTGCAACACTGCTGAGACAGTGGTAGATAGATGTCTGCAACAACAGCTGAGTCAGGTGTTTTATATAGTGGTAGCTGCAACACTGCTGATCAGTGTGAAATAGGTTGCTGCAACACTGGTGAGTCAGGTGGTAGATGAGTGGTTCTGCAACACTGTGAGTCAGGTTGTAGATAGTGGTTGCTGCAAATCACTGGTGAGTCAGGTGGTAGATATTGGTTGCTGCAAACAGCTGCTGAGTCAGGTGGTAGATTAGTGAGGTTGCTGACAACACTGCTGAGTTAGGTGGTAGATAGTGTTGCCTGCAACACTGCTGAGTCAGGTTGGTAGATATAGGTTGCTGCAACACTGCTGAGTCAGGTGGTAGAAAGTGGTTGCTGGCACCACTGCTGAGTCAGGTGGTAATAGTTGTTGCTAGCAACACTGCTGAGTTCATGTGGGTAGCTAGTGGTTGCTGCAACACTGCTGAGTTACCGTGTGGTATACAGTGGTTGCTGCAACACTGCTGATCAGGTGAGACAGTGGTTGCTGCAAACTGTTGAAGTCAGGTGTAGATAGTGGTTGCTGCAACACTGCTAGAGTCAGGTGGGTTAGACAGTGTTTGCTTGCAACACTGCGAGTCAGTTGGTAGATAGTGGTTGCTGCAACACTGCTGATTCACTGGTAGATAGTGTTTGCTGGCAACCTACTGGAGTCAGGTGGGTAGACAGTGGTTGCTGCAACACTGCTGAGTCAGGTGGTAGATAGTGTTTGCTGCAACACTGCTGATTCAGACGCGTCACACTACAACACTCTAAACAGTTTTATCTCCCAACACCTTTCTCTTTCTGTATAATTAGATAAACAATAAACGCATACCTCTGTTTTTTTTTCATTATTCCATATAATGGTTGAATACTGAGCCACAGAGCACTCAATGCATGTGAATACTGACTCACAAAGAACTCACAAAGCATAGAATACTGAACCACAGAGTCACTCACATATATGTGAATGGTGACCACAGAGCCACTCACATATATGTGTGTGCTGACCACAGAGCACTCAAAAATATGTGAGTGCTGACCACAGAGCACTCCACATATATGTGACTGGTGACCCACAGCGCACTCACGGGTATGTGAACTACTGACCACAAGCACCAGATATATGTGAATGCTGACGCACAAAGCACTCACATATATGTGAATGGCTGACCACAGAGCACTCAAATATATGAGTGCTGACTACAGAGCACATTGTAAGTGCTAGGGTTATGGACGCTCCCGAGCTTCAGAACCTTGCATTTATCTACATTGAACTGCATCTGACACTTTTCTGACCAGGTACTGAGTTTGTCTAAATCCCCTGAAGTTTCCCTGATATCTAGTTTGAATCAGTTATCCTAACCTATCTTTGCGTCATCGGCATTTGCTCGTATCACTTGTAATCTCTCGTCAAGATCATTGATATATATTATAAACAACAACGGGCCCAAGACTGCTCCCTTTGGAACGCCACTTGTTACAGGTCCCCACTCGGATTTAACCCCATTTATGCACACTCTCTGCTTTCTGTCTGTGAGCCATGACTCGGTCCATGAGAGCAGTTTTCCCCAATGCCATGAGCTGCCACCATTCTTTAACAGGCACTTTGGTCGGTACTCTATCAAAGCCTTACCAACATCTAAATAAACAATATCAAATTCCTTATCGTGATCAACAGCCTCAAAAGCTTTACAGAAGAAAATTAATAAATTAGACAAGAACGGCCTCTCGTGAATCCATGCTGAGTATCATTAATCAGATTATGCTTATTCAGATGGCGTCTTATAATCTCAGCTATAAGAGACTCTAGCAATTTGCCTACAATTGAGGTCATGCTTATTGGGCGGAAATGTGACGGATAGGACTTGTCCCCTGCTTTAAAAATAGGAATTACATTAGCCATCTTCCACATATCAGACACTACACCTGTTTGAAAGATAAATTAAAATATTAGTTAATGTTAACAGAGTTCCATTTTGCATTCCTTAAGAACCCTTGAAAAAGCTTATCAGGACCCCGGCGATTTATTTTGTTTCAGTCCGTCTGTTTGTTTTCATAAGCAACCATTTCACTAGTGACTGTGATGTACATTAATTTTATCTTCTTCAAGCTCACTATAAAAATTAATTACTGGGATATTGTTAGTGTCCTCCTGTGTAAAAACCGAGAGAAAATAATTATTTAAAATCGAGCACATTTCATTCTCCTTGTCAGTAAGATGCCCATAGTTATTTTTAAGGGGACCTATCTTATCTCTAACTTTTGTTTTACACCTGGAAAAAGCTTTTTGGGTTAGTTTTCGAATCCCTAGCAACTTTAATTTCATACTCCCGTTTAGCTTTTCTTATCCCCTTTTTAATGTCCCTCTTAATGTCAATATATTGATTCATAAGATGACCCTCACCTCTTTTGATACGCCTATAGATTCCTTTCTTTTTCCCTAAAAGATATTTGACCCTATTATTCATCCATTTTGGGTCATTTTTATTCGATCTAATTTCTTTATACGGGATAAATGTTCTTTTGGCACCATGTATAGTGTTCAGAAAGCTGTCATATTGATAGCTCTCTTCGTTACCTCAATCAATAGATGATAAGTGTTCTCTAAGCCTATTGTAATATGCTAATGGAAAATCTGGGACCATTACTGAATTATCCCTACTGTCATATTTCCATTCTATGCTAAAGGTAATTGATTTGTGATCGCTTGTGCCAAGTTCCTCTGTAACTTCTAAATTATTAACAAGGGTTTCCTTGTTTGCCAGAACCAAGTCAAGCAGGTTATTTCCCTTTGTAGGTTCTGTCACAAACTGCTTCAAAAAACAGTCCTGAGCTACTTCTAAGAAGTCGTTTGATTCTAAATTCCAGTCAAGAATTCCAATCAACCTGACTAAAGTTAAAGTCCCCTAGAATTACTACATTATCGTGCCTTGTGGCCTTAACAATTTCCTCCCATAGTAATCTCCCTTGGTCCCTATCTAAGTTTGGGGGACGGCATATCACTCTTAAAAACAGTTTTTCATGCCTCTCTGAAAATTCTATCCAGACAGACTGTATATATTACTTCAGACTTAATACCCGCTTTTATGCAACAGTTCAAGTTATCTCGGACATACAGTGTCACCCCACCCCCCTTACCGATACTTCTATCTAACTGGAACAATTTAAAACCCTGAATGTCACATTCAGCAGTTATGTCCCGACTTTAGGAATTAAACCATGTCTCAGTGATGGCAAATACATCAATGTTACCTGCACTAGCAACTAATCTCAACTCGTCCTCCTTATTCTGAATACGGATATTAGCTATATATTTTAAAGAACCCTTTTTCTCTTTACCCATGCTGCTCATTTCTGTTTTTCCACTAAAACGTATTACTGTCCTTATCACCTATGCTACTGCCTTTCCAATATCCACATCTTCTTCCTATTACTAGTTTCCCTAGAAACTCATAATATTACTAACTGGGACTTCACTGTTATTGCTGCCAAAACCATGACCAATAACTATTCCTAGTTAAAAGTCTAACAGCTCCCTCCAATGCCGTTGCTCCAGTGCCCCACCCCAGACCTAGATAAGTGAACCTTCCCCTGGCTACATGTACATTTCTGCCTAGAGAGGTCCGGCTCTCTGTTAATGTTTTGCTTTTCCTTTATATTTGTCTAGCCAGCACTGACACAATTGCTGGACATTCATTCATTTACAACTCTCTCCTTGTCAAAATACCACATATGCAGGCTCCCACCTTTCTTCTAATTAATCTTATTGCTGACCATACCTGCTATCAGGTTCTCATCTATGTCTGCCATCTCATTGCCTCCCACACTGAGCCAGATAATAGGATGTTACCTCCATTACCTTTCATGATGTGTCCCAGACGGCTAATCAATATCCCCATCCCAGCCCCAGGAAAACATGCCCTCTGCCTCCTCTTCCTGTCCCTAAGTCAAATTGGCCCTATCCATAAACTTAACCTGTATCCAACTAAAACAATGTTCTTACATTCACTTGGTGAATTCGTCTTGGTGAAGGTTCTCGGGGGGTCTTCGACTGGAGTTTCAAGGGATGTCTTACTTACGTGTGCCAATGTTCCTTGGTGCCTCATTGTGACGTTCCCAGTAGACAACCCACATTTCGTCAGGTAGCACCGAAATGGGTTGGAAAATTTCCACAGTAGTCTTTCTGGTTCTTTCCTGATTTTGCCGTTCCATACTATCTTCATGGATCCTCAGCTTGGTTCCATGTTGCCCGGCCACTGACCAGGTTCCAATCTTAACCGAGGACTCACAACGGTGGTATTACCACGAATTTCTTGATCTCCTCCGTTAATCGCCGTATCTCATGCTTAGCAACCCTAAGCTGTAGTGAGTGCTCAAGAGAGGACATCTTGGTTCAGATTCACAGGGAGCACACAGACAAGTTTTCTCAAAGCTTGTACAGTGTCACCACAACATCATTAAGTACAGGTCATCTTCACAACATCCGCAAACTGGGGACACTTCGGAGTCTTTCCTTCCATCATGTCGTTCACAAATACAGGAAACTGACGCGGTCTTTGATGATCCCTGTGGCAACCACTCGTTTACAGACACCCATTGATACCTCGCACGAACCATGACTCTGTTGTATTCCTGACAGTTATTCCCTGATAATTGTAGTGCCTTCCCTGTTCTCCGAGCCTGGTCCTCAGCTTTTGTACTAATCTCTTCTGGTGGAAACTGTGTCAGACGCCTTCTTACAGGCAAGAAAATGCATCTTACCCACCCCTCTCTCATCTCTTTCTCTTGTCTTACTGCCGTCACCCTGGTCATAGAACTCCAGTAGGTTTTGTGACGCAGGATTGCCCATGCGTGTGTGTGTTGTGTACATCACCTATTTTGCCACTCACCTATTTGTGGTTGCAGGGGTCGAGTCACAGCTCCTGGGCCCCGATCTTCACTGATTCGCTACTAGGTCCTCTCTCTCCCAGCCCCATGAGCTTTATTCATACTCGCCTTAAAATATGAATGGTTCCCGCCTCCACTACTTCACTTTCTAGGCTTATTCCACCGCTTGACTACGCTATAATGAAAGAAATACTTCCTAAATCCCTTTGATTCATCTGAGTCTTCAAACTTCCATTGTGGTCCTTCTCTGTGTCTGTGTCCCATCTCTGGAACTTCCCGGATTTGTCCACCTCATCTATTCCGCGCAGTATTTTATATTGTCGTTATCATGTCTCCCTGACCTCCTGGCCTCAGTGTTGTCAGGCCGATTTCCTCAACCTTTCTTCGTAGGCATTCCCCGATAGCTCTGGGAATTGTCTTGTTGCAATCCTTTGCACTTTCTCTAATTTCTTGAAGTGACTTGGACTAGGTGTGGATTCCAAATTGGTGCTGCATTAATCCAGTATGGGGCTGATGTTAAAATGGTTTACAGAGTCTTGAATGAATCCTTACTGAGGTATCGGAACGCTATCCGTAGGTTTTGCCAGGCGCCGTTTGCTGCCAGCAGTTATCTGATGATGTGCGCTCGGGAGATATGCTCGGTTGTTATACTCCCCCCAGTCTTTTTCTTGAGTGAGGCTTGCAGGACTTTGGCCGTTAAACTATTTGTGTCTGCGGTCTTCTTTGGCCCTTCCCCAATCTTCATGACTTTGCACTTGGCAGGGTTTTAAAATCTCAAGGAGCCAGTTGCTGGACAAGCGTGTTGTGCCAGGTCTCTTTGTAGTCCTGCCTGATCCTCATTCCGATTTGTTTTTCATTAACTTCACATCAGTCGCAAACAAGAACACTTTTGAGTCATCCCTTCGGTTGTCATTCACAATATACCAAATACAGCCAGGTCCTAGGACTGACCCCTGTGGAACCCCGTTTCACTGGCGCCACTCTGACACCTGTCACGTACCATGACTCGTGGCCTCCTCTGTCAGGTATGCTCTGATCCATTGCAGTGCCTTTTCCTGTTATGTGTGCCTGATCCTCTAGCTTTTGCAGAACCTCTTGTGAGGAACTGTGTCGAAGGCCTTCTTGAGTGTGTGGTTGTGTGTGTGTGTGTGTGTGTGTGTGATTGTGTGTGTGTCCTAACCTAATTGTCTCACCTAATTGTGGTTGTAGGGGTCGATTCATAGTTCCTGGTCCCTCCTTTCATTGGTAGCCAATAGGCCCACTCGCTCCACGAGCTTTATCATACCTCTTCTTAAGCTGTGCATGGTATCCTGCCTCCACTACTCACTTTCCAAACTTTTCCGCTTCCTGACAACTCTACGACTGATGGAAGTACTTCCTAACTTTCCCTGCTGACACATTTGAGTTTTCAACTTCTTCCCCAATAGAGACCCTTGTTGCTGTTGATCCCATCTATGGAACATTCTGTTTTTTTTTTTTCCCACCTTGTCGACTCCTCCCAGTATATGATAGTCATATTCATGTCCTCCATGTCTCTCCTGTCCTCCGTGTCGTCAAGTTCGAATCCCTTAACCTCTTCTCGTAGGATATGCCCCTTACGCTCCGGGACCATGTCTCTAAGAAACCTTTGCACTTTGTCTAGTTTCCTGAAGTGCTTGATAGAATGGGTTCCTAACTAGAGCTGCCATACTCCAATATGGGCCCTGACGTACACGGTGTATAGGGACCGGAACGATTCCTTATGAGATGCCGAATTATAATCTTAGATTAGTTAGTCGGTCCATTTGGTTGATGTGCACATCAGGAGAGGTGTTCGGTATTATGCGCTCTCAGATCCTTTTTCGTGAATGAGGTTTATATCTTTGGACCCTAGATGCATTCTGTCTGTGGTCTTCTTTGCCCTTCCCAGATTCTTCATGGACTTTGCACTTGGTTGGGTTGAACTCAGGTGCCAGTTGCTGGACGAGGCCTGCTACCTGCTGTCCGGATCAGTTTGTAGTCTTCATTTGTCTTCATCGACTGAATTTTCCTCATTTATCGTCACGTCCTCTGCAAACAGGGGGACACTTCTGAGCATTTCTTCCGATCATGTCGTTCACATACACCAGAAACAGCACTGGTCCTAATAACTGATCCTGTGAAACCCACTCTCTAGACGCCCACTCTGCACACCTCTTTACATACCATGGACTCGCTGATTGCCTTCCCGTCAGGTGTTTCTCTGATACATTGCAGTACCCTTCCCACTTTACTTGCATGGTTCTTCAGTTTTGTTTACACTATCATTGTTGTGGAAGTGTCAAAAGCATTTTCACAGTCCACGAAAATGCAGGTCTACCCAGACTTCACTTCTCTCTTCCATTACTGCTGTCACGTTGTATAGAAATCTTAGTAGGTTTTCTGTGACTCAGGATTTTCCTATCTCTGATTCTGTGCTAGTTGTCGTTTATAAGCTCATTCCTTATTAGGTCGCTCCACCACTCTTCGAAATCTTCTCCTTGCCTTTGCTTACTTTACATGCCAGTGACACTGGTCTGTAGATTAATGCTACATGTTGTTCATTTTTTTTAAATTTGGGATATATTTAATGAGTAGTCTCCCTGTCTCGAAGATGTGTTGAAGTTTGTTGTTAGTGGTACACAGAGCGCCTTTTGTTCCCTTCTCAGGTTCCATGGATAAGATGTCACCGAGGCCTATCGCTTGTATATATCTAGTTCTCTTAACACTCTATTGTGTATGTGTGTGTGTGGGGAGGGGGGGGTGCACTGCATGTCAGCCTGAACATAAGAAAGAAAATAAGCATTTTAATAAAGCTGTTAATTGTTATTACTTATTCAGTGTATAGTAATCCACTGCAAGCTCCCATCCTTTGGACAATAGCCCCAAAACACAGTGAGCCCTTAAAACACTTAATATTTTCTATTTAGGACAAACAAAAAAGTTTACTTCATTTAAACCATTTTTTGAAATATCCATTTACGATTCTTATGTAATGATGAGTTAGGTCTTTTTGCTAATGTTTTTTCTTATTTTTGTTGGTAGGTTCACAAGTGGTGTTTTCCTGCCGAGGAGATACATCGAAAGGCGCCTCCGCACTCCGTCGCTTACTTTCTCCACGCTGATGGCCACATCCCACAAGGCCCAGGGGATTCTTCCACTGAAGAAGCTCCCACAGTGCGGAATACGCTTGCAGCAGGTGCTAGGGCTTTATACTCAGAATAAACAGACTTTACGCTTGCAGCAAGCCTCCCGGAAATCATTGCCACTGAATCATACTGTGAAGGTCGTGTATATTACCACTTGACAGTCTCCTTCCCTTTACTACCATGTTTACCTGACTGTGTTCTGAGTAGTGTCCAGATTAATGATGGTGAATTTCTGATTGCGGCGTTATATTTTGTGTACAAATCTGCAGTCACTTTATCCACATCATCGAGTCTACTTCCACACCAAGCGTTTTTTTTCTAATATTCTTTATGAATAAATGCAACAAAATTATGTTTTCAAAAATCTGTTTGCAAAAAAATATTTTTTCTTAATTAATAATGTTTTTGGATTTCCAGCTCAACACTTAGACAATAAAAAAAAATTGATACTTGACAAATTAAGTATTTCCTAAAAAGATACCTGTAAGGGGTGTCTGAGAGTTGTTTTTTTTTTTTTTTAATCTTGTTTTTTTCTAAAACTTTTCGATTTTATTTGTTCATATATACCTCGAGAAACTTCAAATTTTCAACACTTTTGTAGGTAACCGGAACCAATTGTATTGTATAAGTTGTAATGTTGATGTTCAGTGTATCCAGTAATTGTTAGAATCTCTTACTGCATACTCGAGAATGCCTCGGAAACCTCTGAGGTGTAACTTTGAAACCCCTTGAAACAGGTGCCAAAAAAAAAAAAAAAAAAAAAAAAAGGGACGCAGGGTTACAAAAATTCACTTGTGAAGCTGCGGATTAGGCTATTGTTGTGTAAAATAGTGTATTTTTTTTGGTTAATGGCCCTGAAGCATCTTTGGGCCAGGATAGTATAATATGTTTAGTTTCCATGAAGGTATATATGATGATGCGATGGAATCCGCGCAAACTGGAGGATGAATCATCTGAATGCGTTCTATTTTCACTACTGTTGTAATTTGTTGTCAGCCTTTTTTTTTGTTTTTGCTTTTATCATTCCTTTTTCACAATTTCTGTTGCAATTATCTTCACACCAACCCTAGATTAGTCAACCCCATCTCTGGCATACATGTCATTTCTGTCAGTGAAGATCCCTTATTGTGTATAAATATGCTTCTTGTTGTCACAGTGCTTTTTGTCCAGCAACTTGTGTACACTGGTTGCCCTGGATAACCATTTCATTTCCAACTCCTCTCCCTTGCATATGACATATATTACAGGGTGCCTTCCCTTCTTTCTAATTACGTCTATCATTGACCATAATCTGTTAATCAGGTCCTCCTACACAGGAATGTTCTACAGGAATGTTCCTAATGCCACTCATGACACTGTCAAGACAGCTAACAATATACAGTTAAATCCTGCGGTTGTTGAACCGTACTAGTTGTTAAACAATGGGTTTTCGAACTGACTTTGTTCGATTTGGTTTCATAGTGGTCTTGGCTGGTCGACAAAGAACGCTTGGATCCCGATGATCACCAGGGTCCTAGCAGGGTCTCAATCTGTGTAGCAACTAATGCTTGTGCATGCATGTCTAAATGGGGACAAGACCAATACGATCATGCAGACATGGTGACGAAAAGAGGGGAGCCGACGAAACTCTACAGAGAAGATTTTTTACTGCCAGGAAGGAAAAAAGACTTGTAACATTGACAGAAAATATACACCCAACTGAAAACAACGGATATTAATACCAGCAAACAACGCCCCTCTAAATTCCAAACAATTTAGCTACATTTATCTTTGTCATCAACAAACAAAACGCCTTACATCAAGATAAACTGCTCATGGATGCAATGTGAAGTACACAGACTTTGTGAAAGCCATCGAAAGTGCACCACGCAGGCAATAGTGCACAAATTGCGTGATAAAAGAATACAGGAAAAGTTGGTAGATGGGATCTATAACTTTCTGACAAAAACAAAAAACACAAAGAGTAATAGAAAACAGAATAAAGTCTGGGTAACTACAGTGAAAAGCTCTTTCCACATGGTACCGTACTCGCTCTCATCTGTTCTTATCTCTTATCAGACATAGAGATGTAAGCCATAGCTTCGTTGTTTCCTTTGCGGATGACACCCGAACTGCCATGCTTGTCCTCCATCGAAGACACATGAAAGACGGCCAAGCGAATAACCAAATCTTTAAATGGGCAGCAGGAAACAATATGAATGTTCAATGAGGGACAAATTTCAACTACTAGATATGGGAAAACTTGAGGAAATGAAAACTTTATCGGTCTATAAAACAAATCGCAGAAAGATCATTAAAAGCATTATGGAAGTGAAAAAAAAAAACACTTATCTTCCATGCCAACTAAGACGAAAACAACTTCCAGTATTGGACCCTGCTTAGACGACATTGGACCTACACGAGCTAGCAAAGAACGTGAGTGAGATACTAAAGTCCAATACGATTCAGGGATTTAGCGAGCCGTTAACAAAACCTTAATGGAGTTTTATGACGACAGAGACCCAATTTCGTCATTTCAGAATCTCGCAATTATCTTTACACCATAGACCTTTAACAGGGCAATTATGGCAAGCCCATGCACTCTGCCCCTGACCCGGTCTCGTGGAACTCTGTGTTCATCATCAACCTGCAAGAAGTCCCTGTCAGGTGCCTTCATCATTCTATGGAGAGGGAGCATGCACACTGGAGTCGTCCCAGTCTTAAAAAATACAGACATAGTCCCACTCACAAAGGTGGGAGTAAGGCAATTGCAATGACCTACAGAACGATAGCGCATACATTTACATATCATAAAAATCTTTGAAAGGATATTAAGAAGCTAGATCGAAACCATTAACTACCAAGCATTAACAACCCAGGGCACCACGGTTAGAGCAGGTCGCTCTGATGTCCAGCTACTGGACCACTATGACAAGAACTGGATGCATTAGAGGATAAGGCAAATTGTAGATGAGGTTATAAAACAGACTGCGAAAACTTCTTCAAATGCGACCACGGTGTAATAGCGCACAAAATGTGTGATAAAAGAATTAGCAGGAAAGTAGGTAGATGGATTTTTAACTTCTTAATAAATAGAACAAAAGAGCTTAATAAAAGAGTATACTGAGGTGGCTACAGTTGAAAGTGTGTTCCACGAGGTACAGCACTCGCTACCATCCTGTTCCTCATCCTCATAATCTGAATTTGACTGAGTTTGTAAACCAAAGCTCCGTGTTCCTTGCGGATGGGAACCCGAAGTACCATGGACATGTCCTCCATCGAACACATTTCCTGACTCCAAATAGACATCAACAAATCTTTAAATGGGCATCAGAAAAGCATTATGAAGTTCAGTGAAATATTTCAGCTACTCAGATTGATAAACTTGAGGAAATTAAAAACTTTATTGGGTAATCAACAAATTCTAACCGCCCTCAGTTGAGCGAAAAACTAATGATGAAGGACCTGGGAGTGATAGCGTCAGAGGATAGCACCTTAAAAGACCACAACAATATATTCTACCTCATTCTGCTAGAAAATTAATAAGATGGATAATGAGAACCTCAAAACTAGGGACACCAAGCCCATGATAGATTCTCTTCAAACCGCTGTTCTCCTAGGCTGGAAAGACTACTAAAGACTGATGCCCCTTGAAGGCAGGCGATATGTGATCTGGAGAAATTTACAGAGAACCTTAATAAACGGCCAACATTACGTACGACAAAGCACCCAAATTACTGGTGAACGGTTAAGTCCTTGATTTGTATTCCTGGAATGCAAGAAGAAAGAAACATGATATTATGCGCTTTGAAATTCCTAGAGGGTTTTGGTACAAAACTGGACACACGAAAAATCACTCCCTTTAAAAGCAGAAGTCTCGGCATAGAGATGCAACATTTCCCAATGAAAGGCAGGGCTAGCACGAGGTAAGCTAAGAGACAGCACATTAAATGAGGGATGATATTCTATAGCCCTCTGGATGTTTCAGAAGGCGCTGGACAGGCACCTAAAGTCAGTACTTGACCAGCTGGCTGTGGTTGTACGTCAGTTTGCTTGTGGCAGCAGTAAGGCCTTGTTGGTCAGCCCTGATCCACCACGAGGCCTGGTCTCTCAGACCGGACCGCGGGGGCGTTGCTTCCGGCGGCCCTCTCCCAGGTCTCCTGCCCGCGTTTCCCAGTCATTTGTCCATTACCTGGACGGGTTTCCTTGTCATTTCCATGGGCCCTGGTAACGGTTTGCCTTGTCATTTTAAACATTGCCCTAAATGTTTTCTATTTTACTTTTCCATCGCCCTAGACGGGTTTCCATGTCATATTCCATCGCCCTGGACGGGTTTCACTGTCATTCTGAATAGCCTTGGAAGGTTTTTCCCTATCATTTGCTGTTGTCTTGGGCTGGTTTCTCTCTCACATTCCATCATCCTGGACGAGTTTCCCCATATATTTCCATCGCTTAACGGTTTTCCTGACATATTCCATCTCTCTTCGGGTTTCCTGTCATATTACAAGTCTTGGACTTTTTTTTCTGTCATTTTACATTGCCCTGGACAGGTTTCACCGTCATATTACATCACCCAGGACGGGTTTCCCTGTCTTTCTGGTTCTTGACCCAGCTGTAGGGTAGGTAGAGGTGTGGTCTTATGGTATGGTCTTTCTGGGTCTTGACCAGCTGTAAGGTAGGTAGTGGTTGTGTTTACTGGTATGGTCTTTCCGGGTCATGCCCAGCTGCGGGTAGGGGAGTGGTGTGGTTTACTGGTATGGTCTTTCCCTAGGGTCATGACCCAGCTGCGGGTAGGTAGTGGTGTGGTCTTTACTGGTAGGTCTTTCCGGGTCATGACCCAGCTGACGGGTAGGATAGTGGTGCTTTGTGGTCTTATGGTATGGTCTTTCGGGTCACGACCAGTGCAGGGTAGGTAGTGGTGTGGTCTTACTAATAAAGAGGTTTCTTCAGTTGGAATACAGAGGAAAAAATACACTTGAGATGAAGGAAAGTGTTTGTAAGGTGATCAGTCATCCATTGGTTGGAGACTTGAGGGAACTGACCTGCCTGGGAGCAACTACAGGTTGTCCTCAGTGTTATATTCGCCTGTGTTCGACTGAAGAAACCTGTAGTGCAGGCAAAATGTTTCTTCAATAAAGGCACCCAGTTATTGCACATCTTTTCCATCATTAAGATGATACGTCTGTCAAATACCGATAAATAATTTCAACATGGAACATCGTTATGGATTTATAAAATTACCGGACAGTCTTTTCATGGAACAAAGTTTCGATCTATGTTGATCTTTGTCCAGTGACTTGGTCAGTAATTGAACTCTTTATGGTAATGTGTGCTAATGTAATTCACACTCTCACACCCACTCAATATTCTTTAACAATGTGTAATAATGTACTCTGGACTCTCCAACACACTCAGCACTCTTTGACTCACACACTCACGCAGCTAAAAAAAAAATGGCTGCGTATTATAGAAGAAAAAAAAACTGGTATAGTACCACTTTGAGGGGGGACTTTGAGAGCTGTGAACCCCAAACACGAATTTCTCAAAGAGGAACTTAACTCTTCAAATGTAGCCTCCCCATGAAGCATTACCATATATGATATTAGAACAAATGTTTTAATATCCTTATATACAGATGATGTATTTACAGAGAGGGGACACAGATAAATCTGCGCTAAAATACATCCACCCGGGGTAGACTCGCCTACGTAGTCCAGCCAGAGGAATTTCACGTCCAGTTAACACCACCATGGTGAGGCCAATTATTTTAAATTTTTATTCTTCTATTTATATGTCATAGATTTTAATTTGTGAATATAAGTTTTTGCTAATATAAATTTCATATTACAATAAGGTACAAAATGTACATTATTTGTTTTATTAAGAGAGAAATTGAAGAAGGAATTGATGTCACAGAAATTCAGTAAGAATCAGTAATTACATTGTGCGAATAGAGTTACTGAGTGCGTATGTTAGTTAAGAACACATATAACAGTGTTAGTGGTAGGTAAGACGCATAGGCAAGAGTTAGGTAACTTTATTCCGAAATGTTTCGCCTACACAGTAGGCTTCTTCAGTCGAGTACAGAAAGTAGGCAGGAACAGTAGAGATTTGAAGATGATGTAATCATACACACCCAGCACTAACACAAGTGTTAGTGCTGAGTGTGTATGTTAGTGAAGAACACATTATAACAGTGTTAGTGCTGGGTGTGTATGTTAGTGAAGAACACATTATAACAGTGCTAGTGCTGAGTGTGTATGTTAGTGAAGAACACATTATAACAGTGTTAGTGCTGGGTGTGTATGTTAGTGAAGAACACATTATAACAGTGTAGTGCTGGGTTGTGATATGTTAGTGAAGAACACATTTAGAACAGTGTTTGTGTGGTGTGTATGTTAGTGAAGAAAAATTATAACAGTGCTACTGCTGAGGTGTGTTGTTAGTGAAGAACACATTATAACAGTGCTAGTGCTGAGTGTGTATGTTAGTGAAGAACACATTATAACAGTGTTAGTGCTGGGTGTGTATGTTAGTGAAGAACACATTATAACAGTGTTAGTGCTGGGTGTGTATGTTAGTGAAGATCAAATTATAACTGTGTTTAGTGTGTGTGTGTTGTTAGTGAAGAACACATTATAAATAGTGTTAGTTGCTGGGTGTGTAAGTTAGTGAAGGACACTTATAACAGTGCTATTGATGGGTGTGTATTGTTAGTGAAGAACACATTATAAACAGTGCTAGTGGCTGAGTGTGTATATGTTAGTGAAGAAAAGAACACATTATAAAAGTGTTAGTGATGGGTGTGTATAGGTTAGTGAAGAAAATTATAACAGTTGATAGTGCTGGGTGTGTATGTTAGAGTAATGAACACATTATACAGTGTTAGTGCTGGGTTGTATGTTAGTGAAGAACACATTATAACAGTGTTAGTGCCTGGGGTGTGTATGTTAGTGAGAACACATTATTACAGTGTTAGTGCTGGGTGTGTATGATTGTGAAGAACAATTATAAAGTGTTAGATGACTGTGTGAGTGATGTTAGTGAAGAACACATTATAACAGTGTAGTGCTCGGTGGGTCTGTTAGTCGAAAGAACACATTATAACAGTGTTAGTGCGGGTGTGTATGTTAGTGAAGACCACATTATAAACAGTGTTAGTGTGGGTGTGTTGTTAGTGAAGAACACAATTATAACAGTTGTTAGTGCTGGGTGTGTATGTTAGTGAAGAACACATTATAACAGTGCTAGTGCTGAGTGTGTATGTTAGTGAAGAACACATTATAACAGTGTTAGTGCTGGGTGTGTATGTTAGTGAAGAACACATTATAACAGTGCTAGTGCTGAGTGTGTATGTTAGTGAAGAAACTCATTTATAACAGTGTTAGTGCTGGGTGGTGTGGTTTGTTAGTGAAGAATACACATTATAACAGTGCTTGTGCTGAGCTGTGTATGTTAGTGAAGGATACACTTATAACAGTGTTAGTGCTGGGTGTGTATGTTAGTGAAGAACACATTATAACAGTGTTAGTGCTGGGTGTGTATGTTAGTGAAGAACACATTATAACAGTGTTAGTGCTGGGTGTGTATGTTAGTGAAGAACACATTATAACAGTGTTAGTGCTGGGTGTGTATGTTAGTGAAGAACACATTATAACAGCGCTGAGACTGATCAAGTTATAACATGATTAAGTTTATTATCTTCACCATTATAAAGTGTACATCACACAGAGTATTATGTCAGTTATTAATGTTTGGTACTTTAAGTAATATTACTGGCACCTGATGTGTTGTTAACATTATTCACCATTGTTCAACTGTTCAGCAATCGTTTCTCTGCATCACCTGTGAACATTGAACTACAAGATCAGTTAGAAATAATTGGTTTTCGTTATGTTTAGGTTTCACCTTAAGTTCAAGAATGTCTTCAGTTTCAGGTGTACTTATTCGAGTGTATTTACATGTATCAGCAAACATTCAGCTTCTTGATGGTTAACAAGTCAAAGATTCGAATAACAAGAATTAATGATGTTAGTTTATACTCTATTATGCGACTACAAATTACAATAATTGATGTCAAGATCTAACAAGTTTGAGAAACAGTGCCAGTAATGGTACGGAGAAACAGTGCTAGTAATGGTACGGAGAAACAGTGCCAGTAATGGTACGGAGAAACAGTGCTAGTAATGGTACGCGTGAACAGTGCAGTAATGGATACGGCAAACAGTGCCAGTTAATAGCTCAGAGAAGCAGTTTGCCAGTAATGGTACGGGAAACAGTGCCAGTATGGTACAGAGAAAAAAAACAGTGCAGTAATGGTACGGAGAAATGAAACAGTGCCAGTAATGGTACGGAGAAACAGTGCCAGTAATGGTACGGAGAAACAGTGCCAGTAATGGTACGGAGAAACAGTGCCAGTAATGGTACGGAGAAACAGTGCCAGTAATGGTACGGAGAAACAGTGCCAGTAATGGTACGGAGAAACAGTGCCAGTAATGGTACGGAGAAACAGTGCCAGTAATGGTACGGAGAAACAGTGCCAGTAATGGTACGGAGAAACAGTGCCAGTAATGGTACGGAGAAGAAACGTGCCATTAATGGTACGGAGAAGAAAACAGAGCAGTAATGTATGGAGAAAACAGTGCCAGTTAATGGTACGGAAAACAGTGCCATGTAATAGCATAGAGAAAGGGGGGGGCAGTGCCAGTATTGGTACGGAGAAACAGTGCAGTATGGTACGAGTACAGAGCCAGTAATGGTACGGAGAAGAAACAAGTGCCAGTATGGTACGGAGAACAGTGCCAGTAATCGTTATGGAGAAACAGTGCCAGTAATGGTACGGAGGAAGAAACAGTGCCAGTATTGTAACGGTTGACGCTGCACTAGGCATGGTTAATGTACTTTGTTGCTGGAGTCTCTGTGTGTGCTCTATAAACCATTATTAAAAATTACACAAGCAATTTTATGTTCAGCGGACTGTGCTGGTTTTTGTAGTTTAGGATATGGTATCTTGGTCCCTTGAAGGACGTACTGTATCCTTGGTCCCTTGAAGGTACTGGTATCCTTGGTCCCATGAAGATACTGAATATCCTTAGGTCCCTCTGAAGGTATGGTATCCTTGGTCCCTCTCTCGACGCCTTTTACTAAGACGTTCTATGTCAAAATTTACATTTTCTGAAGAAAATTGGCATTAATTTCCAAATGATGACTTGTGACTGTGTAACAGAGTCCTTTACATCATTACTGACCCGCTTATGTCCCTTACCTGGAGGGTATTCTGGGTAGCATTGCCCCGCGGCCCGGTCATGACCCGGCCTCCCGGTGGATCAGGGCTGATTAACATGGATCTTCCTGTAGCCGCACATAGTCCAGCGTATGAACCACAGCCCGGCTCATCCGGCACTGGCTTTAGGTATCTGTCCAGCTGCATCTTGATGGATCAACCAGGGGTCTATTGGTAATTACCCTTAACGGCTGGCGTGAATAGAGGCTGTTGAACAGTCTTGGACCTGAAACTTATTGTGTTTTCCATAAGTGTATAATGGGGCCCTACTTTTCATTGGGGTAAGTTGCATGCCTGACAAGTCTTTTGCTGTCGTAGTGAATGATTTTAGTGTGTAGATTAAGGACCAGTCCCTCTAGGATTTTCCGGTGTAGTTATGAAGTATTCTTCTCCTTCGCTCCAGTGAGAACAAGTCATGTGCTTCCAAGCGTTCCCATGTTTGGATTTATATTGTGCAGTAAAGGTTCTCTCTACATTCTCTTGGTCTGCGATCTCATTCTGCTTGAATGGAGTTGTTAATTTACAGCAAATTCCAGCTAGAAAGAAACGATGTGATATACAAAGATCATTTTTGGCTTGGCTTCTCTTGTGTTGAATTGTTTCATTATCTTCCTATCATTTCCTTGCAGATGGGATAATGGCACTATTGTGACCCTTGATGGTTTGACATTTCTCAGACATTGCGACTCCCAGGTCTTCACATTACTTTTCCACTCTATTGTGTGATTAGAGTTTGTAGTATTCTCAGTTCTAGCTATTATTCCTCCAGATTTTCCATAACTGAGTAAGTTGGAATTGTTCCTTCAGTGATAATAATACTGTTTCTCTCCGTTGCCTATTGGAAACTTGGTTTATATCTTGGAGATTTGCCGTGTTCCTCTATGGATGACTCACTTTGTCAGATCCTAGTGTCCATCTGAAAAGGATGATACAGTCCTATGGATTTTACAACTCTATTCTAATATATGGGATGAGGAACAGGATAGGGGAGGGTACTGTGCCTTGTGGAACATAGCTCTTCACTATGGCACATTCAAAACTTTAACTATATATTCGATAATTAGAATTTTGAAGATTAATCTCCCACTTTTGCCAGCTATCCTTTAGCACACATATTGTTGAGTTTATTACACCATGACGCATCTGTCAAAGACTTTTGCAAAATCTTTGTATACTACATCTGCATTCTGCCTTTCTATTGCTCCAGACCATATGACAGTGAACCAGTAGTTCGAGAGGCAGGAGCGCCTGCTGTTACCCATGTTGCCCTGGACTGGGTTGCAATCCTGCTTCTTAAGAACTTTTAAAAATTTTTGTGTGGAGGAAAACAAAGTTTATTGTCCTATGGTTTTCTTAGCTATTGCTTGCGCCACATATATGATGTGGGGCTAGTATCCAATGTTTTTAGTGACGTGGAAGTCTCACCTGTGTCTATCCTCCTTTTTCCACAGCAATACTTAAGCCCGTGAGAGGAAGTTTCTTGCTTTCAAAATGAACACAGATTCCACGAGACTGGCCTGGGGCTGAGTGCCCCATGTGCATAGTGTCCAATGGCTTCTCAAAGTCTAAGTAGAGTTAGAGTTATTCAGAACTTTGGCATACATTGGCAGGGGTTTTTGAGGCTCATTCATGAAAAATTATCTGGATGTCTATCCTTAAGAAGACTGATAGTTGCTCGTTAAAAACACAGAGTAGTATAGATATTCCACTATCGTACTCATTTCTTTGTGACATCGGTGGTAAAGTTCCAATCTTGTCTAAGCAGGGGCCCTAAATTAGATAAGGTTTTTGTTTTTGTTTAGGGCATAAGAAAAATATTTCGATTTCTTTTCAATCTGACTAATCGCTTTAGCTGCTCTTGCCTCTCCTCGCCGATAGTTTCTCATGTAGGTCAAAACAAGGACCTGACTGTTGTAACATTGAGAATCTCCCATGATGGCAGCCAGACCACATGGAACAGCAGTACATCTCGCGTCACTACTTCAGGACCTTCAGGATGATCCTTGAGCACACTCAGAAAGTATTGACGGCGGACTGCACATGACTTCAAACTGGAAAAAGGATTCAAGCGAAACTGCATCGCTGAAAATAACCAGCAAATAGATGAAGATGAGACTACTGTAAACAATGCTTATCTCACTTTCCTTCACCACCCATCTTTAATGGATTCCATTATTTTCACTTTACGAGAGTTTGACTGAAACTATCTGGAAAGATAATCAACCATCCTTTACCTGTCTCTAGAACATTGAAGATTGTTTTCTTGCTATATTCCATTTGACGATATGGTAGTGAACATGGCAAGTGAGTTGAGAGGATGTGTGTTTGACACTCTTTCCTCTTATTCATATTGTTATAGCTTTTTTTTCCCTCTGTGCTTTGCCTCCTATTTCATTTTATATCCCAGGTCAATACATGGTGGAATTGAATGTGTGAGACCACTCGAGTATTATAGGATTTGCACAGTGGAAGCCCTCTGGGCGGTGTTCTGTTTTCATAATGTTTTTCCCGTCGTTCAACTGAATTACCTAACGCTAATTGTGACGACAAACAAGGAACTCGTGCATGGATTTTCTGGTATATTGCAGTGTATCTCGAGTCGTATTATTTAATAACAAAAATGCAAAGGTTTCTGTCACCATCAGCACAGAAGTATGCAACATCTAATCCCAAGATGCTGCTTAAGAAGCCGTCACCCCTTTGTTCAGCCGGCAAGAACAATGTGAGCGATGAATGTCATTTGTGAGAAAGTCATCACACAGCCGTGGATGCTTACTCTCTTTTTCTGCATACATAACATTTCCCAAAACGACATTTCTCCCTCGGGGGGGGGGTGTGTGGTGTGATCAAGCACTGCACGCAGTTGCGTCTACCTGCACATCCAATCCAACAACATTGTTCAAGTGGCCGATGCACCCAACAAATGACGTAAGTGTTTACATTCCCCCTGGTTTTGAGAATTACAGTAGTTCAATAACTTGGATCAGACAGTTTGACCTGTGTAGCCGCAACATTACAGTTGCATGTTTAAACGAAAAAGCCTGTTTAAGAACAGAACTAACGAGGGTTCTAACTAATGCGCACGATAATTCAATAAAAAAATGCATTGCAGCCCGATCCTATTAACGCAGAGACATAACTTCAACTGAACTGCAAAGAATCATTTCAGTGAACATGGTATTATGAGCCTCACTAGACTCATCTCCTTCATATAAACCTCCTCCATATATTATCCTAATGTAGGTATAGTAACATTGTAGATTTACCCTCAGTAAGAACTGATCTAGACTCAGAGAAAAGAGTTTGTTTCTAATTTACTTAGAAGGCGACTGAGGTTTTCATCACCTAGCATCTGTGCTGCTAGTCTCCTTGAATCATGCATTATGATGCTGAAAAATAACTGCTCGGACACGCGTCTCACGGCATCTTTGCGGAGCACTGCAATGAGACTGTAGTAATTAACTATCCAAATATGGGAGTAGACCCTCATCACTAACCCACCAAATTCTAAGAATAATATTAATACCTCTCGTTACTGAGCGAAGGTCGCAATGCTTTATCAACAGTACAAAAACATGACAGTGATATCATGGGTAATTTAATTTCGTAGAATTAGTAATGAGCTGCTGAAGGTTATTGGGAGATGCCATAAACCTAACTGTCGCCTCATCACTATTTTATTACAAGGTGAGGGACAATGGCTAGATTTGGCAATTTGGGTTGGCAAACAGTTCTCCCATATGAAAATCGCGCCTGTCATAATTACATGGTGTAGCACCTAGCCTCAGTCTTCACCGTTGTAAAGTTATTCGCCGATGCTTTTCACAGCATTAATTCTGATGTAGTTTTGCCCTTAATTGGAACTTTAAATAAAAGTTACTGTAAGTAATATCTGGGATCCGAGATATTTGGCCAGCGTTCCTTGAAGCTAGCTTAATTCTTGACGCATTAGTCAACTACGCCACCATCCCTCAAACGTTAAGTGTCCAGCAAGTACACTGGACATGCCACTCCTAACACGAGCACATTCGTGGCCGTGGATAGTTACAGAAGCTGATTTCATTATCCTCCCATGTGTGTGTGTGTGTGTGTGGTGTGTGTGTGTGTGTGTGTACTCACCTAGTTGAGGTTGCAGGGGTCGAGTCCAAGCTCCTGGCCCCGCCTCTTCACTGATCACTACTAGGTCACTCTCCCTGAACCGTGAGCTTTATCATACCTCTGCTTAAAGCTATGTATGGATCCTGCCTCCACTACATCGCTTCCCAAATTATTCCACTTCCTGACTACTCTGTGGCTGAAGAAATACTTCCTAACATCCCTTGATTCAATCTGTGTCTTCAACTTCCAAACTGTGTCCCCCTTTGCAGTTCCCATCTCTGGAACATCCTGTCTTTGTCACCTTGTCAATTCCTCTCATAATTTTGTATTTCGTTATCAATGTCTCCTCCCCTATCTCGCCTTGTTTCCTCCAGTGCGTCAGGTTGATTACCCTCAACCCTCTCCGCGTAGGACACAATGCCTTTTAGCTCTGGGCTAGTCTTGTTGCAAACCTTGCACTTTCTCTAGTTTCTTACGTGCTTGGCTAGGTGTGGCTTCCAAACTGGTGCCGCCATACCTCCAATAGGGCCTAACGTACACGTGTACAGGGTCCTGAACGATTCCTTATTAAGATGTCGGAATGCTGTTCTGAGGTTTTTGCTAGGCGACCATATGCTGCAGCAGTTATTTGGTTGATGTGCGCTTCATAGATGTGCCAGGTTTTATCCTCAACCCCAAGATCTTTTTTCCTTGAGTGAGGTTTGTAGCCTCTGGCCCCCTAACAGTACCTGTCTGCGCCCTTCTTTGCCCTTCCCCAAGCTTCATGACTTTGCACTTTGGTGGGTTTGAGCTCCAGTATCCAAATGCTGGACCAGGTGTGCAGCCTGTTCCAGATCCCTTTGTAGTGTGTGTGTGTGTGTTGGTGTGTGTGTTGTTTGTGTGTGTGTGTGTGTGGTGTGTGTGTAGTGTGTGTGGTGTGTAGATAAACAGAAGAATGGACGAGATACAAACTATTGTCCTGATTAGTATTAGATCCAATGCTCTACCACTGAGCTACGAGCTTCTAATAGAAAAGATACCCAGTTTCTGGTGTGTCACGTCTGCGCCAGAGGCCTCCAACTCTGGCCTAAATAATCCTTTCCCACATCTTCCAGTAGCCTTATACTCCTCAGGAACATATAGTCTATGAATTTGAAGATAATTCGTAAAAGACACTGTCAGTAAATAAACAGAAAATGACGGGGATTCGAACTGTGGTGCGTGAACGGGGTTTTTTTTTTTTTTATTTTGAAGGTCCAGCGCTGCTACCCCTTGGCTATATAATTACGAAATCTCTCACCATTCTTCTATTTGTAATATATTATGAAAATATATCTAGATAGTCGAACATCTATTACTGTCAATATCATCAAAACTGTCGACAGTTTAGGTTTTTCCCTTTATAGGACATAAGTTCATTTTGTTCTGTTTCACCCAAGTAAAACATTTTATTAATGAACTCAGAAAGTTTAACTTCCATGTGTTTAGACAGGTTTAAGAGTTCTGCCTTTTATACTTAGACTTTATAACTTTCTTCTTTAAGATAAAAATTATGAAACTGAAGCGTATAAATCCTCGGCTTCAGCCATCTCAACCTCAGAAAATAACTTTTTCTCCCGACAAAATTCTCTGATTTCATTAGTGATGAAGATGAACTGATCACCCCACCATGAAGTCAATGAGTGAATCCAAGTCTAGATCAATGTCTCACTCTGGATCCCAGAACACATAACCTGGTCAGGAGGGTAAAAATTGTGGCATAATTTTGATTAGACGAAAAATCAGGGTAATAGATCCAACTCTTCTTCTATATCTGTAAAATAGAATTCTTGAAACCTTAATTTTAGCTTTTTATTAAAGCTGTGAGTAACGTAAAATGACTTAACCAGGTCAAGCAAATATATATCAAGGAAGTAGAGTATCTGTGAACAATAAAACTAGTCTTGCAGCCCCAGGAAACAGGCCAATTGTCATTCGCAAAGTGTATCTGCGTTTCAAAACTTATTGCGTAAGCAGTTAAGTCATCGTCTTGTGTATGAGGGGATATTATTTAGGACACTTTGAAGCCCGCACCCACATCTGACTCTCCAGAATACCTTCATCAAGTTTCTTAACCAATTCTAATGTTCACTATGTTTTCGTCTCTAATTCATTTATTGTTCTTGTTTCCTCGGTTTGGCTAAACCTTCTCATCATTTTAGTCTCACTTCGTGATCCCGCTCGCAGCTGTAATATAGCGCTGCAGTCCGCTACTCTCGGTCATCATGTTCTGTCCACTCTTTCTTTCTGTGTTTTGACTCTAACTTAACAGCGCTGAAATTACTTAGATAAGCTACAGAGCGACCCAGTTCTTACTGATTGTTACAAAATGCTGCCAGCTTCCAGCTTGAAAACCTGCAAATTTTCTCACGCTCAGTGTGACTCCAAACTACTAATTCACACAACATAGAAATAATTAAAAGAAAATGGAAAATGGTGAAGAGAGAAAAGTAGTTGAAACAAAACTTAAGTTAGAAGGTCACAACACTCTCACAAAGAGAAAATTTAAGTTAACTTATTTAAAGTCAATGAAAAATGTTTTCATGTCTACTTCTGTCTTAATAGAATTAAAGCTGAGAGCCAAACCCAACGAGAACATAAATGAAAAACACTTGTGTAACATATGGGAAATCTTTATCGGAAATGGTTTGGCCAGACTGTGGCTTCTTCAGCCCAATACAGAGGAAAGGTGACGATGAGGAGAGTTTGAGGTCTCATCCCTCAGCCTCCTTAAACTCCTCATCTTCCTCTTTCATCAGTATTATACTGAAACGCCACAGCCTGGCGAAACACTTCCAATGTCTCATTTATCACCCAACAATTGTTCTACAACATCACCTAATCTCCAAACACTGTAAACAACAATCACATAACTCCCACAACACTGTAATGACTCAATCACATAATCTCCACAGACTGATAATACAACAATCTCATAATCTCCACAACACTGGTAATACAACAATCACAAATCTCCACAACACTGGAATACAACAAACACATTATCTCCACAAAACTGGGTACTACACAATCACATAACTCCACAACACTGGTACTACAACAATCAAATAATCTCCAAAACACTGGTAATACCACAATCACATAATCTCCACACACTGGTAATAACAACAATCACATAATCTCCCCACAACACTTGTAATACAACAATCACATTAAATCTCCCAACACTGGACATTAACAAACATCAACATAATCTCACACACAGGTAATACGAACCATCACATAATCTCCACAACACTGGTAATACACAATCTCATAATCTCCACAACCTGGTAATACAACATCACATAATCTCGCACAACACTGGTATACAACAATCACAATAATCTCCACACACTGGTAAATACAAAATCACATAACTCCACAACACTGGTAATACAAACAACAATCAGCATAATCTCCCCAACACTGGTAATACAACAATCACCATAATCTCCACATCACTGGTAACGAGGGACAACAATCACATAATCTCCAACAACGACTGATAATACAAACAATCACCTAATCTCCACAACACTGTATACAACAATCACAGTAATCTCCAAAACACTGGTAATACAACAATCACATAATCTCCGACAACACTGGTAAGACAACAATCACATAATCTCCACAACACTTGTAATACAACAATCACATAAACTCCACAACACTTGGGTAATACAACAATCCACAATAATCTCCATAAGACCGGAAAACAACAATCACATAATCTCTACAACACTGGTAATACAACATCATCTAATCACCACAACACTGGTAATACCACCAATCACCTAATCTCCATAAGAGCCGGTAATACCCATATCACAAATCTCTACAACACTGGTAATACAACATTCACATAATCTCCACAAACACTGGTATACAACAATCTCATAATCTCCATAAGACCCGTAATGACAACAATCACATAATCTCTACAACACTTGGGGGTAAATACAACATTCACATAATCTCCACAACACTGGTAATACAACATCACTAATCATCCATAAGACCGTAATACAACTATCACATAATCTCCACACACTGGTAAAACAACAATCACATAATCTCCCACAACACTGGTATTACCACAATCACATAATCTCCACAACACTGTAATACAACAAACACATAATCTCCACAACACTGGTAATACAACAATCAACATAATCTCCATCAACACTGGTAAATACAACAACACATAATCTCCAACAAACACTGGTAATACAACACACTAACATAAAAGTTGATCTTAAATATTCCCCTAACAGAGGCTGGAAACCCTACAATAACCAGAAAAGTCTAAGTTACGCTGCAAACACAGAATTATAAAGACAGACCAGTATTGATCTTCTCATAAACTTACAAGTAAAATCTACTAACATGATTCAACGCATTGACATTGTAACTCAACGTTCTTATATTCCTATTGCTTCCTGGCAACTTGCAGTTATCTCAGGAAAGGGAAGGGGGTCACCGCCCCTGCTCAGAAAAGAAACACCATTACATAATAAAAAAAATCATGATAAAATCAAAATACAGATACGAATAAAGGCACAAACTTTAATAATACGAATAATAATAATAATAATAGATAATAATAATAAATAATAATAATAATAATAATTAATAATAATAATAATTAATAAAATATAAGTATTTATCAGGTATGGACAGGAATAGCAGGAACCCCAGGTTAGTCACGTGTGGTAAACTACCATGGCCACCGAGATGGAATTAAGACATGGGTTTATGTAAGCTCTTAGTTAAAGGAAAGAGGAAAGATGGTGGTGGAATGAGCCACAGGTGGAGACAGTGTGTAGGACGCTGGTGTAAGTAAGTGTAAGCTGAGGCTTACAAAGGCCTGGTTGTCTAAGGCCCATTGGTCATATAGTGCGCCCAGTCTATGAATCTGAATTAAGCCTGGATAGGCTGTTTCCTCCTAGATTTGCTTGTTTAAGTAAAAAGAAGAGTGCAGTCGATGAGTGAAGATAGCCAGGCCGGGTGACATCATCACTCGTTAACCTCATACACTCCAGCTAATATCTGTCTCCATATTTAGTGACGAGGCGCCACGTCTGGGGGATCAGACTTACCTTTATGGGGGGGGGTTTGGTAAAAAAAATATGAGAATATGAAACTTGCATGACAAATAAGCTGCATAAACTGCATCAAAAGTGTGGAAGGTTTATATAAAAATTAAGTTAAGGTACAAAACTATCAACCGGGATAACCACTGACACAAAACAAAACTATCAACCGGTAATAACTCTACTGACACAAGAACCAAACTATCAACCGGGATAACTCACTGACACAAGAACCAAACTATCAACCGGAATAACTCACTGACACAAAACAAAAACTATCAACCGGAATAACTCACTGACACAAGACCAAAACTATCAACCGGATAACTCACTGACACAAGAACAAAACCTATCAACCGGGATAACTCACGACACAAGACAAAACTATCAACCGGATAACTCACGACACAAGAACCAAAATAAGAGAGAAGAAGCTGTAACAGGCTATTGCCCATGTTAGGCAGGTCCAAGTCCCACCCATAGGTTTGACAAGTATTCACTTACTTATGACTTCCGATTTTTAAAGCTACTCAAGGGATTTAACCATCAAAACTCTACTTGGAGTTTGTTCCCACTCATGCCACAACTCTATTACCAAACAAACCTAAGCCTTACCTATATCTTTCTTCTTAATCCAAAGTGATCCAACTTGTTCCAATTGCTGCGATTCCTGTCTAGGTTAGATATTTCTAGCATGTTATTTATTCCACTTTATATATTCCTGTTTTTTTTTAATTTATACACTTCAATCATATTCCCCCTAATTCTATGCCATTCAAGAGTGCAGATTCAATGGCTCTCAGTTTAACCCTCTGTGGAAAAAATTTGATACATTACATCAACTTTGTCATCCTTCTCTGTATTTTTTCCAGCGCATTTATGTCCATTCTGTAATACAGTGACAAAAACAGTGCAGCATAATCTAGATGAGACCTAACCAACTATATATAGAATTAAAGAATAACCTGAGGTTCCTGAAATTTATACTTCTTGCTATAAATGGAAGAGGTAAGGTTCCTAGGGATTAACAGGAAAGCAATAAGGCAGAAGGGATAAAATTGTGTGCTAAAATTGTAGGGGATAAAGCCTGCTGAGTTATACCTGGTAAAGTGTAATTGTATAGTTATGTATTGCTAAGAATAAAGAGTAAGACGGAAGTAGGATAGCAGATGAATAAAGATAGGCTTAGGATGGGTATGGGTGTGTGACCAGGTGGTTACAGTGAAACAACATAGGTGAACAGTATTTAGATAAGGGAAAAGACCTTATTTTGGCATTTATGGAGTTGGAAAAAGGCCGTAATGACAGGGTGGATAGGGGGGCAATGTGGCAGATATTGTAAAGAGTTACACAACAAGTAAAAGAGTTACAGCCAACAAGTAAAGAGTTACACAACAAGTAAAGAGTAGAACACGAACAAGTGAAGAGTACACAACAGTTAAGAGTTTACACAACATGTGAAAGTTACACAAGAAAAGAGTTACACAAGTAAAGAGTTTACAACAACAAGTAAAAAGTTCACAACAAGTAAAAGAGTTTACACAAACGTAAAGAGTTACACAACAAGTAAAGAGTTACACAACAAGTAAAGAGTTACACAACAAGTAAAGAGTTACACAACAAGTAAAGAGTTACACAAGTAAAGAGTTACACAACAAGTAAAGAGTTACACAACAAGTAAAGAGTTACACAAGTAAAGAGTTACACAACAAGTAAAGAGTTACACAAGTAAAGAGTTACACAAGTAAAGAGTTACACAAGTAAAGAGTTACACAAGTAAAGAGTTACACAAGTAAAGAGTTACACAACAAGTAAAGAGTTACACAACAAGTAAAGAGTTACACAACAAGTAAAGAGTTTACACAAGTAAAGAGTTACACAACAAGTAAAGAGTTACACAAGTAAAGAGTTACACAAGTAAAGAGTTACACAAGTAAAGAGTTACACAACAAGTAAAGATTTACACAACAAGTAAAGAGTTACACAACAAGTAAAGAGTTACACAACAAGTGAAGAGTTACACAACAAGTAAAGAGTTACACAACAAGTAAAGAGTTACACAACAAGTGAAGAGTTAAACAACAAGTAAAGAGTTACACAACAAGTAAAGAGTTACACAACAAGTAAAGAGTTACACAACAAGTAAAGAGTTACACAACAAGTGAAGAGTTACACAACAAGTAAAGAGTTACACAACAAGTGAAGAGTTACACAACAGTGAAGGAGTTAACAAACAAGTGAAGAGTTACACAAAAAAGTGAAGAGTTACACAACAAGTGAAGAGTTACACAACAAGTAAAGAGTTACACAACAAGTGAAGAGTTATACAACAAGTAAAGAGTTACACAACAAGTAAAGAGTTACACAACAAGTGAAGAGTTAAACAACAAGTAAAGAGTTACACAACAAGTAAAGAGTTACACAACAAGTAAAGAGTTACACAACAAGTGAAGAGTTACACAACAAGTGAAGAGTTACACAACAATTTGAAGATTACACAACAAGTAAAGAGTTACACAACAAGTGAAGATTACACAACAAGTGAAGATTACCCAACAAGTAAAGAGTACACAACAAGTGAAGAGTTACACAACAAGTGAAGAGTTACACAACAAGTGAAGAGTTACACAACAAGTAAAGAGTTACACAACAAGTGAAGAGTTACACAACAAGTAAAGAGTTACACAACAAGTGAAGAGTTACACAACAAGTGAAGAGTTACACAACAAGTAAAGAGTTACACAACAAGTGAAGAGTTACACAACAAGTGAAGAGTTACACAACAAGTAAAGATTACCAACAAGTGAAGAGTTACACAACAAGTGAAGAGTTACACAACAAGTAAAGAGTTACACAACAAGTGAAGAGTTACACAACAAGTAAAGAGTTACACAACAAGTAAAGAGTTACACAACAAGTGAAGAGTTACACAACAAGTAAAGAGTTACACAACAAGTAAAGAGTTACACAACAAGTAAAGAGTTACACAACAAGTAAAGAGTTACACAACAAGTGAAGAGTTACACAACAAGTAAAGAGTTACACAACAAGTGAAGAGTTACACAACAAGTAAGATTTTACACAACAAGTAAGAGTTACACAACAAGTAAAGAGTTACACAACAAGTAAAGAGTTACAAAACAAGTAAAGAGTTACACAACAAGTAAAGAGTTACACAACAAGTGAAGAGTTACACAACAAGTAAAGAGTTACACAACAAGTAAAGAGTTACACAACAAGTAAAGAGTTACACAACAAGTAAAGAGTTTTGCACCTTCCATACCCCGTATTTTGAAATATAAAATAAATCCATCATATGTTAAGATGCTGAAATAAAATTATATAAGAGCAAAAATGTAAGATGTATTCCTCCAGTAAGATATTTATGTCAAACAATTACAATGCAGCTGCCTGTGGCACTTAGTGCTGACCTGGATAAATAGTTTGACATGCGGCACTGGCACTCTGGCTCCATACCTCGTGTTATCTTTTTACACAACTTATGGGTTGTCGATGAAACTTCTTTTCCAGGGAAATTTTCTATGTCATCAAATTCAACGTTTGTTCTTCATTTTCTAAAATTATAAAGTAGCCGACTACTGCTGCTGTCATACTTTATTGTAGTTGTGCAATATTGTAGTTGTGCAGTATTGTAGTTGTGCAATATTGTAGTTGTGCAATATTGTAGTTGTGCAATATTGTAGTTGTGCAATATTGTAGTTGTGCAATATTGTAGTTGTGCAATATTGTAGTTGTGCAATATTGTAGTTGTGCAATATTGTAGTTGTGCAATGTTGTAGTTGTGCAATATTGTAGTTGTGCGATATTGTAGTTGTGCAATATTGTAGTTGTGCAATATTGTAGTTGTGCGATATTGTAGTTGTGCGATATTCCAGGGTCGACACATCTCTGTCCTGACGTATAGGTATCATCTTAATTTTATCACAAATAAGCATTTCTACCCTTGAGGTTTTATAACCTTCATTTTAGATCCTAATGTCTCATCCACATACTATGCATATGTCCTATGTGCTTTTAAAATCAAGTTAAGAGGCGCCATTAAACAACACAGCTGGGAACTCAGCGTGTGTGCACTCACCTCTTAAGGTGAGTTAATTGTATGACAAGTTGATTTTTACTAATGTTCTTCAGATTATTATTATAATCAAAGTCAAGCACTAAACCCACAAGGGTCATACAGCACTGTATGTTCTTCGGAAATAATCAAGTTTTTCCTTTGAAAAATTCTACATATGTACCTAGACAATTCCTGGAGTCTCTTGTTTAACAATAATTTCTTTTTTCTGTGGGTGACCTTCTACACTGACACATTCACTGTGGACGACCTTCTACACTGACACATTCACTGTGGACGACCTTCTACACTGAGACATTCACTGTGGGTGACCTTCTACACTGAACACATCCACTGTGGTGACCTTCTACACGACACATCCACGTGGTGACCTTTTACACTGACACATTCACTGTGGGTGACCTTCTACACTGACACATTCACTGTGGGTGACCTTCTACACTGACACATCCACTGTGGGTGACCTTCTACACTGACACATCCACTGTGGGTGACCTTCTACACTGACACATCCACTGTGGGTGACCTTCTACACTGACACATCCACTGTGGGTGACCTTCTACACTGACACATCCACTTTCTGATAAATACCTTTATTTGTTAATCCATCTGTATGTGGATACATATTCCTATTATTGTATTTGCAATGTATAGATGAATTAATACGTATCTCTTTCTCTTCGTAACTTCGATTATATTAGCTGGATATTTTGACTCAAGAACGAGCAATTTAGTTACAGGAGAAAATGGATCAGAAGAAATTAAAAAATAAAATGTTTTGGGACTATGATCAATCACTCATTACAAAATGAGCAAAATAATAATGAAGATCCATCAGGAGGTAACGGACGCCCCCAAAAAATCATCGTGAATGATGATCCATTTTAATTTGTATAAATACTTTCTTAGAGAAATGGAAATTCATAGTCAATGAATTCACAAAAAAAGACAAAAGAAAGGAAAAATATCGAGGGGGAACTTCATGAATCTAGTTAGAAATCGAAGAGTTAGGAGTCCAGTTAAAGAGAAGTGCGATCTTAAGTTTAAAAAAGGGTTGGTACCTCACTAGAATTATGCATATGTATATAACCTCGTGTCAATAGCATTTAAGTAATAAAGTTCTTTAAGTAAGATGGCTGAATATATTTCATATATTACTAGTGATATATACATATATATTTCCCCTTTGAATACTTTATACTTATGTTAAATAGTAAACAATCGTCAAATGGCTAGTCACAATACGACGTTCCATTAATATATATATATATAAATATATAATATATATATATATATAATATATATATAATATAATATATATATATATATATATATATATATAATTTTATATATTATATAAAAATATATAATTTTCCCCCAAGTCCCAGTTTAACCAAAAAATATAGCAATTATATTTTTTTTTTTATCTTGAAGACGATAAAAAGCGGGAAATTATGAATGGATTTAATATGGAAGATATTATCGCCAGAGATGTGGGTAGAATTCCCAAGTTATTTACACTGAATTAACTATAGAAAATATAGTGTAGAAAATCAAAGTCTCAAAAAATGTAATTATTTTCATGTATAAAAAAATGAATAAATGTACGACAAT
>NC_069399.1:38115214-38143698 GCF_026875155.1 Cherax quadricarinatus
AAGATGATTAATGCAGATGATTTTATGTCAAACAATTACAATGCAGCTGCCTGTGGCACTTAGTGCAGACCTGGATAAATAGTTTGACATGCGGCACTGGCACTCTGGCTCCATACCTCGTGTTATCTGTTTACACAACTTATGGGTTGTCGATGAAACTTCTTTTCCAGGGAAATTTTCTATGTCATCAAATTCAACGTTTGTTCTTCACTTTCTAAAATTATAAAGTAGCCGACTACTGCTGCTGTCTTACTTTATTGTAGTTGTGTAATATTGTAGTTGTGTAATATTGTAGTTGTGCAATATTGTAGTTGTGTAATATTGTAGTTGTGCAATATTGTAGTTGTGCAATATTGTAGTTGTGCAATATTGTAGTTGTGCAATATTGTAGTTGTGCAATATTGTTGTTGTGCAATATTGTAGTTGTGTGATATTGTTGTTGTGCAATATTGTAGTTGTGCAATATTGTTGTTGTGCAATATTGTAGTTGTGTGATATTGTAGTTGTGCAATATTGTAGTTGTGCAATATTGTTGTTGTGCAATATTGTTGTTGTGCAATATTGTTGTTGTGCAATATTGTTGTTGTGCAATATTGTTGTGCAATATTGTTGTTGTGCAATATTGTTGTTGTGCAATATTGTTGTTGTGCAATATTGTTGTTGTGCAATATTGTTGTTGTGCAATATTGTAGTTGTGCAATATTGTTGTTGTGCAATATTGTTGTTGTGCAATATTGTTGTTGTGCAATATTGTGTAGTTGTGCAATATTGTTGTTGTGCAATATTGTTGTTGTGCAATATTGTTGTTTGGCAATATTGTTGTTGTGTAATATTGTTGTTGTGCAATATTGTAGTTGTGCAATATTGTTGTTGTGCAATATTGTTGTTGTGCAATATTGTTATTGTGTGATATTGTAGTTGTGCAATATTGTTGTTGTGCAATATTGTTGTTGTGCAATATTGTAGTTGTGCAATATTGTAGTTGTGCAATATTGTTGTTGTGCAATATTGTTGTTGTGCAATATTGTTGTTGTGCAATATTGTTGTTGTGCAATATTGTTGTTGTGCAATATTGTTGTTGTGCAATATTGTTGTTGTGCAATATTGTAGTTGTGCAATATTGTTGTTGTGCAATATTGTTGTTGTGCAATATTGTAGTTGTGCAATATTGTTGTTGTGCAATATTGTAGTTGTGCAATATTGTTGTTGTGCAATATTGTTGTTGTGCAATATTGTTGTTTGCAATATTGAGTTGTGCAATATTGTAGTTGTGGCAATATTGTAGTTGTGCACTATTTGTTGTTGTGCAATATTGTTGTTGTGCAATATTGTTGTTGTGCAATATTGTAGTTGTGCAATATTGTTGTTGTGCAATATTGTTGTTGTGCAATATTGTTGTTGTGCAATATTGTAGTTGTGCAATATTGTTGTTGTGCAATATTGTTGTTGTGTGATATTGTAGTTGTGCAATATTGTTGTTGTGCAATATTGTTGTTGTGTGATATTGTAGTTGTGCAATATTGTTGTTGTGCAATATTGTAGTTGTGTGATATTGTAGTTGTGCAATATTGTTGTTGTGCAATATTGTTGTTGTGCAATATTGTTGTTGTGCAATATTGTAGTTGTGCAATATTGTAGTTGTGCAATATTGTAGTTGTGTGATATTGTAGTTGTGCAATATTGTAGTTGTGCAATATTGTAGTTGTGCAATATTGTAGTTGTGTAATATTGTAGTTGTGCAATATTGTAGTTGTGCAATATTGTAGTTGTGCAATATTGTAGTTGTGTGATATTGTAGTTGTGCAATATTGTAGTTGTGCAATATTGTAGTTGTACGATATTGTAGTTGTGTGATATTGTAGTTGTGCAATATTGTAGTTGTGCAATATTGTAGTTGTACGATATTGTAGTTGTGCGATATTGTAGTTGTGCGATATTGTAGTTGTGCAATATTGTAGTTGTGCGATATTGTAGTTGTGCGATATTGTAGTTGTGCGATATTGTAGTTGTGCGATATTGTAGTTGTGTAATATTCCAGGATCGACACATCTCTCGCCTGACGTATAGGTATCATCTTAATTTTATCACAAATAAGCATTTCGACTCTTGAGGTTTTATAACCTTCATTTTAGGTCCTAATGTCTCATCCACATACTAGGCATATGTCCTATGTGCTTTTAAAATCAAGTTAAGAGGCGCCATTAAACAACACAGCTGGGAACTCAGCGTGTGTGCACTCACCTCCTAAGGTGAGTTAATTGTATGACAAGTTTATTTTTACTAATGTTCCTCAGATTATTATTATAATCAAAGTCAAGCAGTAAACCCACAAGGGTCATACAGCACTGTTTGTTCTTCGGAAATAATCAAGTTTTTTCCTTTGAAAAATTCTACATATGTACCTAGACACAATTCCTGGAGTCTCTGTTTAGACAATAATTTCTTTTTTCTGTGGGTGATCTTCTACACTGACACATTCACTGTGGGTGACCTTCTACACTGACACATTCACTGTGGGTGACCTTCTACACTGACACATCCACTTTCTGATAAATACCTTTATTTGTTAATCCATCTGTATGTGGATACATATTCCTATTATTGTATTTGCAGTGTATAGATGAATTAATACGTATCTCTTTCTCTTCGTAACTTCGATTATATTAGCTGGATATTTTGACTCAAGAACGAGCAATTTAGTTACAGGAGAAAATGGATCAGAAGAAATTAAAAAATAAAATGTTTTGTACTATGATCCATCACTCATTACAAAATGAGCAAAATAAATAATGAAGATCCATCAGGAGGTAACGGACGCCCCCAAAAAATCATCGTGAATGATGATCCATCTTAGAGAAATGGAAATTCATAGTCAATGAATTCACAAAAGAAAGACAAAAGAAAGGAAAATATCGTGGGAGAACTTCATGAATCTAGTTAGAAATCGAAGAGTTAGGAGTCAGTTAAAGAGAAGTGCGATGCTTAAGTTTAAAAGGATTGATACCTTACTAGAAGTTATGCATATGTATATAACCTCGTGTGCAATAACATTTAAGTAATAAAGTTCTTTAAGTAAGATGGCTGAATATATTTCATATATTACTAGTGATATATACATATATATTTCCCCTTTGAATACTTTATGCTTTTGTTAAATAGTAAACAATCGTCATAATGGATAGTCACAATACGACGTTCCATTAAAATATATATATAAATATATATATATATATATATAATATATATAATATATATATTATATATATATATATATATATATATATATATATATATATATATATTTTTTTCCCCCAAGTCCCAGTTTATACCAAAAAAATATAGCAATTATATTTTTTTTTATCTTGAGGACGATAAAATCGGGAAATTATGAATGGATTTAATATGGAAGATATTATCGCCAGAGATGTGGGTAGAATTCTCCAAGTTATTTACACTGAATTTAACTAAAGATAATATACTGTAGAAGTCAAAGTTTCAAATAATGTAATTATTATGAATAAATTGTACGACAATAAATATAAAAAGTCTATTATTCCTAATGGAAAATGTTGTTGTGTTATGTATGAGTCTGGATGTGAAGGATCTGATATGATGGGTTTAAAACCCAATTTCTAATTTATATAAGTTTACAAATATAAGAAAAAGGCTAAAACAAATTAACTTTGAACACAAAACTTATCCAACCTGAATCATATATTAACTAGACATGTGGTGAATCTTGATGGATTTGCTGACTTAAATACGACCAAACTACAGTATGCATAAATGTGTGAATTCACTAATCATTGATGAGAGAGAGATTAGCAGAGTGTAACTACAAAAGTTCTATTTTATAATTTATATGACATTTAGTTAAATGGTTTATTACAGTATAACTTGCCATTATCCAAACAGCGCTTCCGTCACCCACTTTAGACATCTTCCAGTGAATTTTCCCCCCTACAAGGGTGAGGGTTGAGGATTGCAGGTTATTCTGATATATAATGCCAGGGGGGCGAGGCACCTGATTATTAAAAATTTTCAATGGATTAACCTGAAAAGCTATAATTTTTTTTTATTAATATCGCGGCCCCCAAAGCTTTAGAATTTTCGATTGAAAGTCTTAAGTGATATAAATAGTGATGTAAACAAAGAGAATCCAAGAAAATGAGAGCAATGGAAGCGTTAAAATATTGGCAGGATGTTGATGGTGGGAAACCTAAAATCAGATTAATACAGGATTAAAAACTGCAAACACAATAAAATGGGTATATTTGTCTAAATGTAATTAGCTCACCGTGATATTTCTTGATGAGAATAAGTGTTCACTTGCCATACATGGGCTCAGTAGCCACCTTGGTTTTTCTATACAGTAAGTGAAGGATATTATAGAGCGGGTGGGTTTGCATCCATTATAGTAACAAGGTATATCTATGAAATAAACCCATTAACCAATTAATGGGTAGTATTTGGTAGTAATTCTGGATTCAGAGCACAATAAGATTTTTTCCTATTGTGCTCTGAATCTCGCCTTAAAATCAGAGAACTTTAATATGGCTGCTAAATCTAGTGCAATAAGAGATGATTAGAGGAAGGTTGTAACACGTGTTTCATAATGTTTCCTGAAAGCTGTGTTGTGCGTCAATAAATCACTGACAATGTTGAATGTAGATATGAGATAAGATTTCGTTCGGATTTTTAACCCCGGAGGGTTAGCCACCCAGGATAACAAAAGTAAGTCAGTGCGTCATCGAGGACTGTCAGTCTTATTTCCATTGTGGTCCTCAATCTTGTACCCCAGGATGCGACCCACACCAGTCGACTAACATCCAGGTACCTATTTGCTGCTAGGTGAACAGGACAATAGGTGTAAGGAAACTCGTCGAAATGTTTTCACCCCGCCGGGAATCAAACCCGGGCCCTCCGTGTGTGAAGCGAGAGCTTCAAGATTGAATTGGAACCATACACCTGGGTGATCAATTTGCCTAGAATTTTATTATATGACTACTTCCATCAAGTTGCGGGCAGATCAAGTTGTCCTTCCATCAAGTTGTGGGCAGATCAAGATGTCCTTCCTTCAAGTTGTGGGCAGATCAAGGTGTCCTTCCATCAAGTTGTGGGCAGATCAAGGTGTCCTTCCATCAAGTTGTGGACAGATCAAGATGTCCTTCCATCAAGTTGTTGGCAGATAAAGGTGTCCTTCCATCAAGTTGTGGGCAGTTCAAGGTGTCCTTCCATCAAGTTGTGGGCAGATCAAGTTGTCCTTCCATCAAGTTGTGGGCAGATCAAGATGTCCTTCCACCAAGTTGTGGGCAGATCAAGATGTCCTTCCATCAAGTTGTGGGCAGATCAAGATGTCCTTCCATCAAGTTGTGGGCAGATCAAGATGTCCTTCCATCAAGTTGTGGGCAGATCAAGATGTCCTTCCATCAAGTTGTGGGCAGATCAAGTTGTCCTTCCGTCAAGTTTTGGGCAGATCAAGATGTCCTTCCATCAAGTTGTGGGCAGATCAAGGTGTCCTTCCATCAAGTTGTGGGCAGATCAAGTTGTCCTTCCATCAAGTTGTGGGCAGATCAAGATGCCCTTCCATCAAGTTGTGGGCAGATCAAGATGTCTTTCCATCAAGCTGTGGGCAGATCAAGATGTCCTGTTTAATATGTTTGGTAGTTTGTAAGCGGGTGGTTAATGATAAATCTTCAGAGGCTTCTTAGTTTATTGTTAAGTCGTGGTGGGTACACAGGCTTGTGTGTTGTGCCCATGGCCCGGGCAGGGCCATCCCACGAGAGAGAGCTAGGAGGCCTTGTGTCTTGCTGCTAGGCCGCTGTGTGAGTGAGAGTGAGGCAAGTCTGGGCATACTGAAGTGGCAGGGCCTATAGGTGGCAGCACCAGCATGGTGCGATATATGAACTAAGCTGGCAGACAGCATGGGCTGTCTGTGCAGACAGTACAGGCTGTCTACATACGCTCGGCCACCTACCGCGCGTCGTCCCTACGCGACAATACTGGTGGTAAAAGAAACTCTGTCTCTCTCTCGTAGGAACAGGGCACAGAACACAAAATAAAAACATATATATACATATGGACATGGAAAAAAAAACTTCCTACAGGGAGGGAAAAAAACATGTGGGGGGTGCTAAACATCGTGGTCAAAGGCAGTGAGCGTCGATGGGCATCACTGCACGCCTTCCTGCGTCTGGACAGATACTGCAACACGGGAGACATCGCTGCGGCTGAGCTGTGACGTAACAGGGTACGGTCTCCTCTGGAACGGTGAAGCAGTCTTCGTAGGAGTCGCTGCAGGTTTTCACTCAACCTGGGGCACGACATGCTGGTGCCCTCGAGTGAGGCGTCGACAAAACTCGGCAACTGGGCAGGACTTCTGGCAAGCGACTCAGGAGGACACTTCTCGACTGGTACTGTCGCTGGGCTGTCACTGCCGGGGAGCGTGGAGCGAGTTGTGGAGCGAGTCGTGGCAGAGACGACTGGACGAAACATCTGGGAGTCGTAACATCATACACCAGACCGCAGTGAGAGAGCTAGCAGTCAAAGTGACATCTTCTTTGTGCAGGCTGCTCACTGAAGCTTGTGACATGAGGCTGACACAGCGCCTGCCGACAGTGGCTAACTGCGGCTTGGCGAGTATCATTCTCTCGGCAGTTGGAGTTATAGCAGAGGTTAGTCTAAGCGTCCCCAGACTTGTTTCTCTACATATAACTACACTCTGAAGGTCTGGAGGTGAAATGAAACAAATCTCGATGGGAATCGTAGCAGGTACGATTCTGCAGAACATCACGAGCGACGAGCATAAAAGCTTTCTGTACAAGAGGGCTCAGTCACTCGGGGCTGTCTGATAGCTGTCAAACACACTGGTCACACGGGTGACTTAACACAGTGGTGCTACTCAGGTCTGGCTCAGACCTCACTGGACACACTGAAACTTTACACACCCGCAGTACATCATGGCTTAAACTAGCAAATGATGCTTTTCTGTGCACAAAACTGACACTAAGACATATACTAAAATGTGAGAACACTGACTGAGAGGAATTAATTAACACGACATATATCTTCTCTCAGTCTTCTCGACAATACTAAAGTAATTACTAGAAACACTCGATGTGACATCATGTGATGTCAGGCAGACATTGTGAGGTGACGTCAGCCGACATCGTGACGTCATGAAGTCTGGCAGTATCGTGGGTGACGTCAATGTGATGCGGGCAGCAGACCACAGCATGAGGCCTGAGACATCTGGTAACTCACGTAGCTCGTAGGTCTACGTGACATCGCCCACACCCACGTGGCGTCGTGATCCACGTGGCATCGTGATCTACGTGGCATGCTGGTCCACGTAGCTTCGAGTGGCCTCAGGCACTCGGATACACAGCTCTGGCAATGAATTCACATGGAAAACAGCAGAAAACACAGCAGAGGGAGTGGGCAGTGGCGAGTGTATGGTAGAGGGTGAACGTGAGTAGGGCGAACATGGGCAAGGTGAGGAACGGCCACTTCCTCTCCTCCTCCCTCACCCACAAACACGTGGAGAAGCTCACACTGGACGCAGAAATCACCACAAAGCTCACCTCTGGCTTGCTGAAACAGCTGTGCTGAGCTGAACAACAACAGCAACATACAAGTGACGCTGAACACGTGACTTGAGAAACAGCGTGGGATGCTGTAGCGTGGAGTCACTTAAAATTCTCGAAGAATTTCGGCAAATTTCGGCTGGATCCTGCTTGTACCTGTGTCTAGGGTGCTCAAACATGCAGACACGACATCAGGATAACTTGTTGAGAGACGGATGCTTCTTGTGTAGGGTGATGAAGTGAAGATGACTTCATACCTCTCCTTCCTCTCTCCGGGCAAACACACTGCTGCGACCACCACTGCTACCAATGTTTAATGGCTTGTTTGGTAAGCTGTAAGTGGGTGGTTAATGATAAATCTTCTTCAGAGGCTAGTTTATTGTTAAGTCGTGGTGGGTACACAGGCTTGTGTGTTGTGCCCATGGCCCGGGCAGGGCCATCCCACGAGAGAGAGCTAGGAGGCCTTATGTCTTGCTGCTAGGCCGCTGTGTGAGTGAGAGTGAGGCAAGTCTGGGCATACTGAAGAGGCAAGGCCTATAGGTGGCAGCACCAGCATGGCACGAAATATGAACTAAGCTGGCAGACAGCATGGGCTGTCTGTGCAGACAGTACAGGCTGTCTACAGTCCTTCCATCAAGTTGTGGGCAGATCAAGATGTCCTTCCATCAAGTTGTGGGCAGATCAAGATGTCCATCCATCAAGTTGTGGGCAGATCAAGATGTCCTTCCATCAAGTTGTGGGCAGATCAAGATGTCCTTCCATTAAGTTGTGGGCAGATCAAGATGTCCTTCCATCAAGTTGTGGGCAGATCAAGTTGTCCTTCCATCAAGTTGTGGGCAGATCAAGTTGCCCTTCCATCAAGTTTTGGGCATATCAAGTTGTCCTTTCATCAAGTTGTGGGCAGATCAAGTTTTCTTTCCATCAAGTTGTGGGAGGATCAAGTAGATCCTTATACAAATCCTCTGTTAACGTTAAATCCCAGCTTGGTAATCCTACATACTTGGCTGGAATCCCTACACTGGTGACTGCTAATTCACGAAAAAATGTTTCTTGAAAAATGGTTCTAGGAAAATTAAAAACCGTGTTTAATGACATATCTGTGTTTAGTGGATCTTGTACTCAAAATCGACATTTCTAAAACTCTCAGTTTCTTTTGAATTTCCATTTCACCACTTACCCAGATATAAATTTTCATGTGAATGTATGAATAAATTATAAAAGAAAAAATCTATTTTTTTATTGTTTAAAGAGGCTATTTTTCTAATCTGAGTATAAAAAAAAATCGATGAAAACTGACGTGTTTATGACGTGGTGAGTTTTCGAAAATTATCACTCGTTACAAACAGTATGTATGAAAATCACTCAGCGATGTTATGATTTTTTTTTTTCAAATATTGTTTAAATCAGCAGCAGCAGAAGCAAAAGCAGCAGCAAAACACAGGAGGCGCTGTAGAAAAGCACGTAGTAACAGCATCAGTGGCAGCAGAAACTTCAACAATATTACCATCAGCAGCAACAATCTCAAAACCAAAACAGTAGCGCAGCAAAGCAGCAGCAAGAAGACTACAGCAACAACAGCAGTATCGGTGGCAGTACAGTAGCGTAGTAACAAACATCGGAAGAGTCAAAAATAGTGGTAGCCGTAGTAACAGCAGTAGCAGCAGTTATAACACCAGAAGCAATAGTAGCAGAATTATAACAAGCGGCAGTAGTAGTAGTAACAATAGTAGCAGAATTATAACAGAAGTGGCAGTAGTAGAAACAGTAGTAGCAGCAGTTATAACAAAAGGGCTTTAACAGCAGGAGTAGTAACAGTAGTAGCAGTATTTATAACACCAACAACAGATGCGGTGACGGTAGTAGCGGTTATAACTCCAACAACAGCAATATTAAAAGTAGCAGTAGCAATTTAAGCAGCATCAACACAAAAAATTGCAATAGTTACAACAGCAGCTGTAACAGAAGTAGCCTCACTACCTCCATTAACAGAGCACAAAATAAACAGAGAAGCAGCAGTAACGGAATCAATAGCAGTAGGAACAACAGGGGCAACAGCTAAAACAGTAACTGAAGCAATAATAGGATTATTAGCAGCAGAAGCATCAGCAGAAGCAGTAGCAGCACCAACAACAGTAGTAGCAGTAGCAACAGCAACAACACAACAGAAGCAGCAACAGAAGTAGCAACAGAAGCATCAACAGCAAAAGCAGCAGCAGAAGCATCAGAAGCAGTAGCAGCAATAATAACAGCAACTACAACAACAGCAACATCTACACCAGTAGCAACAGCAACATCAGTAGAAACAACAGCACCATAAACAGTCACTACAATAACAAGAAAAATACCACTAACAACAATAACAAGAATATCATAAGCAGAAACAGCAGCAGTAGCTGCAAAAGCATTTGCTGCAGTGACAAAAACAATACCTGAAACAACAGCAGCAACATCAGTCAGAGCAAGAACAACAGCCGAAGTAACAGAAAAAGCGGCAGGTGGCCTGGTGGCTAAAACTCCCGCTTCACACACGGAGGGCCCGGGTTCGATTCCCGGCGGGTGGAAACATTTCGACACGTTTCCTTACACCTGTTGTCCTGTTCACCTAGCAGCAAATAGGTACCTGGGTGTTAGTCGACTGGTGTGGGTCGCATCCTGGGGGACAAGATTAAGGACCCCAATGGAAATAAGTTAAACAGTCCTCGATGACGCACTGACTTTCTTGGGTTATCCTGGGTGGCTAACCCTCCGGGGTTAAAAATCCGAACGAAATCTTATCTTATCTTACCTGAAGCAGCGACGACAACAGCAGCAGAACCGTGGCTTAAGCAACAGCAAGGCAGCATCCTCAACGGCAGCATCAACAGCAGTAGCAACAGCAGCATCAGGAGCAGCAACATTAGTTGAAGCAAAAGGTAATAAAACAAACTCCACCAATTATAATGTTTTACGCTCACAGAAAGAAACACTCCAACACGCTGGACTGGAGTCTCCTCCTTCTAGCCGTAAAATATTCGAGGTAATTATTCACTTGTTAGCACTTTCGTGGAGCTGAGAGGTTTTAAAACTTTTATGAGAAATATCGTAAATATTCTTATTATATATAATCCCTAAAGATTACAGTAATTCTATGTAAATTCCTCAATATTTATTAATACAATATTATTTAGCTATACGAAAAGCTTTGTTAACAATCATTCGAGGTTTATACAATTTGGCCGCAGCCTCATAGATTTTTATTGAAATTCTCTTTAAACTAGGTGAAGCATTCTGAAGGAAAGGGCATTCGTACTAATCACTTCTCTGTATACATTCAACTCTGCATTATTTAAAAGCTATATTTTTTGAAAGACGTGTAATAATGCTAAAAGGAGAATTGTAATTTTTGAAGATTCTGTAGCCTAAAAAGGTTAGAAAAAATATTAATCCCCGTTGTGGGAACCGTGTCTACGTCCATGTAAGATACAATATTTATTTTACAGATAAACATCAAGGTTTTACCATGTTTAATGAATTCAAACTCATTAGTTTTGGTGTTATAGATGTATTACTTATTTAGGTGCTGCTGGATTGTACTTTGAGCATTCCTGAAAGCCTAGTATTTGATCTTCAATTAAGCGATAATAAATTATCCATGGTTAACCGTAAATTTCTGTTCAGTGACAAATTTCACCTATAGAAATTTGATGTACGATGTCTTCTGACCTCAGTATTGAGTAATCTGTGCATGTGAAAATTCTCAGACTAAAATACTCAAGTGCTTCCTTCTGCCAAATACCAAGTAACTGAAGTATGTTGATCATGTACTTTGTGGACGTATGGATCATGAGGGTTTTTAACACAGGCTGAACTCTGTCCCTTATGTAAAGTTCACTCTAGAAAGAGAATGAAGTGGTGCGAATCTTTGTCCAGATATGCATATCCATAAGAACGATAGAAAATGTGAACTTAATGTATTATGTATAGCTAATCAGCTGACATATTTTCGTGTGTACATTTATACTCAAATCATCATAAGTGTTATTTACTGCAGTGATTTAAAGGCTTAATAAATCCCTTTGTCAGGCGGTGCCTCAATATTGAGGCACCGATTTATAACAACGAGTTTTTAATGGGAAAATTAGAAAACTCCAAATTTCAGTACCTACGAATATTTATTAACAAAGCTTTCTAGAAAGCTAAAAAAAACTCTTCTAGAGGACAGAAGCTAACAGGAAGATATTGATTTTATCTTAATATCCCTCATATCCAACAAGTTGCTTTTAAAGAAGCAGTAAAATAAAAGTTGATAAAAAATTCTCCTAAACTGTCATAGTCTTGTGCATCCGGTATCGTTAAATCTGTGACAGTGTTTATCATGGACAAACAGGGATGTTTGGTAAGACCTGAGTTAAACAACATAAATACGCAACAACTACTGGCCGGGAAGTCAGGGTTCAGTCATTTTAGTGAAACAGGATTTCGCTTAAATTGGCTTAATTCCATTGAATTCCCTCATGTAAATCTGTTTTGCAATGCAATATTATAAAATCATACATAATTATTCATTATATGAGGAATAACAACAGTGAAAATTTGTTTGTGCAGTAAATCTGAGAAACTCAATTTGAACATAAGTATAAAATATGTCATTGATTTTATGAAATGATAAATTGACTGTGAAGCGATATCTCAACCTTATACAGCATTCGCCGGTTCTCTTATTGTTACAGCTCGTTTATAATGTGATAAATCACGAAAGTGCTTCGAATTTCGCTATCTTTTCACAGTGGTTGTTTTGCATATTGCCTGCTTACTATGATCTTATTACACACACACACACACACACACACACACACACACACACACACACACACACACACACACACACACACACACACACACACACACATATAAATATATATATATATATATATATATATATATATATATATATATATATATATATATATATATATATATATATATATATATACATATATATATGTCGTGCCGAATATGTAAAACTGGTCAATTAGCAAGAACTCATTTAAAATTAAATCCTTTCTGAAATTTTCTCTTATATGTTTAAAGATATATTTTTTTCATTAATGTTAATGTAAATTTTTTTAATTTTGTACCGAAAGAATCTTAGAAAACTTACCTAACCGGTGATCTGGTGGCTAAAGCTCCCGCTTCACACACGGAGGACCCGGGTTCGATTCCCGGCGGGTGGAAATTCCAACACGTTTCCTTACACCTATTGTCCTGTTCACCTAGCAGCAAATAGGTACCTGGGTGTTAGTCGACTGGTGTGGGTCGCATCCTGGGGGACAAGATTAAGGACCCCAATGGAAATAAGTTAGACAGTCCTCGATGACGCACTGACTTTCTTGGGTTATCCTGGGTGGCTAACCCTCCGGGGTTAAAAATCCGAACGAAATCTTATCTTATCATTTTACTTTAGCCTAACCAAACTAAATATATTTTAAATACGTTTACAATAATTTAGTACTAAACAAACACAATCAAATATATTTTTTCCGTTAGGTTCAGAATGATTTTGGCGAAATTATTGCATACACAAATTTTCACTTGCCTATAGGAAAGATGAGCGTTGTTTTTAAGCCAAGATGGCAATTCTGCTATTCGGACGACATATAAATTATATAAAATATATATTTATATTATTAAATTATATTTATAATAAAAATTTATTAAATATATATATTTATAATTGGTCTTACTTTATTTCCTTAAAATGTAGTATCACAAAAAACGTTTGGGAAATTTTCTCATTTTTTCATAGTGGTTTTTTTCATATTCAAAATCACCTGCTTACGTATCTTATTGCATTATATTAAATATAATATATATAATATATATATAATATAAAAAAATTTTTATATTATAAATAATATTAATTTATATATATATATATAATATATATATATATATATATAAATATTAAAAAAAAAATATATATTTATATATATATATATATATATATATTTATAATTTTAAATATATATAAATATATATTTTTTGCGAATAAGAAATTTTTAAAGAACTCAAATGTGTCCTTTCCCATTTATTTTTATGCAACAAGATTTTTGGACCCGAGTTATGGGGAATTTGAGTCAGGGAAAATTTAAATGGGAACCCATAGAATAATATTCAAAATTATTAAAGTATTTAAATACAAATTTATCTTCTCTTTGTAGTTTTTTAAATTTAAATATTTTGTACAAAAAAATTACCATTACATTTGTTCCAAATCATGGAAATGTCATATTAAAAAGGAAGTTTAATTTTATTCTTCCTGTATGTAAGTCCCATTAATATTTACGTCCTTTCTTAACAAGACGTAAACTCAAAATACAAAAGGTACAAGATTTAAAAAGACCTTTTGAATCTGGCCGTATAATCTCTAGGGTTTACGAACTGCCCAAAGAATAAAATAAAAAAGAGTCTTTCAGAGTAATAGAAACAAAGTGATCAGCTTAAGCCCAAATTTCCAAAATCATTCAACTGTACTCCGTAAGGGCCAATATACGATCAGTTGTCGGGGCTAGAGCTGGGAGCAGAGACACTTCCCAGTCTGTTGACGTGCGTCGGTTGGATCAGCTGACCCGTCACCCCCGGAAAAAAACAACTGAAAAATTTCACCGGATGGTTCCGAGACTTAAACTCTATATACACAAGAAACCTCCCTAACCAAATAGTAAAATAATATGATAATTACAAAATAGTGAAAAATAAAAATTTAATAGTGATTAACAATAATAGCATAAAACAATAAAGGAAAATAACAAAATAGTAAAAATACCATGGTTTTTTTCATATTTTAACAGAAAATAATATAACACCGAAAGTCTTTTTTAGCTATAAACGGGACTTTCGCGCTATAATATTAAGTGTGAAACAATTCTGTTAAAATAGTTAAATAACCAGGATGCCAATTTCGAAGATATCCCCCCCCCCATACGACAATAGGTCGCAGTGGGGTTTTTGAAGCGCCCTTGGGATATCTCCTTTTATAGTATCCCCTTTTGGTAAATAAGGCATGTAGTATGACAGAAGAATGGAAAGAAAAACTAAATCACAGGTTATTTCCAAGGATGGTTTTTGGGAAACGGCCCGGAAGAACTATCTGGAGTGCTTCCATAAAATTTCGAAAAAGGGAGTCTCGGACATGACTCTCGGGGGTCATCCATGTTACTTACTACTCGTCCCATCAACAAACGGCTTTCATAGTCATACTGTAAATAAAAAAAGAAAATTTTTAACAAAAATATATAATATATATACAAATTAGGCTCTAAGAGTACTCATTTCTTAATTTTACTTTTAAGGGTATACTTTTTTTTTTTCAAGGGCGAAAAAAGGGTAAAAAAATTATTTAAGGGACCATTTAATTTTTTGAATACATCAATAAGGTTGGATCCTCAAGCCCCCTGAGGATTGGGTGTTTTTTGATTTTTAGAATTAATATAAATTAAAGGGTTGTAAACAAAAAATACCATAATTTTATGGGGGGAGGTTCCCAGATAAATGTCAAAAGTTCCAAAGATATTACGGGCAAGAGCTTTTTTTCTCTACAGGGGCGTAATTTTTTTGGGTGCGTTTAAACTTTGAAGAAAAAATAAGATATAGGATGCAAAATATCAGTAGGGGGGTTTCTGAATAACACCCCCCCACACATAACCACTGGCTAATGTGAAAATAAAAGGGGTTGTTAAAGCCCAAACTTTTCAATAGGGGTTGACGAAGAAAGCAACCGCTTCAACCAGTTAAAAACTACTCACAATCTTTCGTCCACAAAACTTCCATCTTACTACTGGTTAACCAGAAAGTGGAGATAAACCTGAGAAAAATTAGGACAAAAAAGTCGAAAAATAACCATAAATCCAAGGAACCTTGTATAGACTTTCTATCTTGAGGATGGGAAACCGGCAATGGCCCAACTTTTAAAATCAACAGAGTCCCTCCCCTTTGACCTATAAAAAAACCCGGGTATTTAATTTTGGCTTGTCCAAACGACACTTGGGCCCTAAATTTGGGTGAAGTTGTACTTTCCAAAAATTTCATAAATAAGGTTTCCAGCGAATTTTAAATGTTGCCCCCCACTCTTGCTATATATAACAAAAACCATCTAATATGCATCCACCCTTTCTAAATCATTGGTCAGCGGGTTTCTCGGCCCAAAAAAGGTAGGGGCCCGCGTTACAAAACCAAAGGGGGCATAACACGAAAATTGAATAATCCACCTTGTATAGTAAATGCGATTTTTTTTTGGGCTCGCTGGGAAAGCAGCACTTGGTAATACCCCCTAATAAATCCAGGGGGGTGACATAGGCGGCCCCTAAACCCTTGTCTATTAGATCATCAATAGGGGGGTAGGGGGAAACCATCGGGTACCGTGAGAGCATTAACCTTTAAAAATCAGTGACATTCAGAAGTTCCATCAGGCTTGGAAACTAAAAAACAGGGCGGGGCCCACGGTTTACCCCGTTCTAGAGTCCGGGGGACAAAAAAAAAATTTACTTCTTTTTTTAATTTTTCCTGTTTGAGTGGATTTTGCCAAAAGGTGACTGTTTGAAAGGCTTTGTCCCTTGAAATTCTATGTCGTGAATTCCCAATGTACAACACCTGGGACTCTCGAATAAAACCTCATAACGTAATACAAGTCTTTGAATCTTTTGCTTTCTTCAAATCAAGGTCCATAAAAAGGTTAAAAAATTAAATGTTTTGAATTTTTTAAACGTACTTCACGCTTTTAGAGATCTGGGCAACTTACATTTTCAGTTTCACAAAGGGGGAAAAACTGTCGAAACTGGTCGAACTGGGGTGGTAACCCTTTAAAAATTGGTTTAGTGAAAAAGTACGTTTTGTTTTTTTTCTTTTCCCCCGGGGTTTGTAACAAAATTTTCCCTCTTTGGGGCCGCTAATCATCCAAAAAGCCCTTTCGTATCTGGTTGCAGAGGGGTTCCAGGTAAAAAATTCTGTGCCATCACACTGTCACCGGTTTCAAAAAACGAGAGCGTGGTGTTTGTCTAACAATGCTTCTCTTGGGGGCCTTACTAAGTTTCTTGAGGCTAATTCCCCTCGTTGTGACAAACCTTTTGCATTGAGTTGGAGTTTTTTTTTAAGCGGGGGGTTTCTGATTTTGCCCCATAAATCTTTTGTACGGCAGGGGGGCCGCGTACTTGGTGTCCGTAAATTAATTCAAATGGACTAAACCCAGTGTTTTTGTTCGCTTTCCCTTAGGCAAAACAAGGGGAAATGGTATTCCTTCGTCCCAACCCGGGAAAACACTCGCAGTATCTCTCATCTTTGATTTTAAGTTTGATGAAATCGTTCGAGGGCCCCTTTTGGACTGAGGGTGATAAGCAACAAAAAAACGGACAAATTTCCGGGGGCGAGATAAGGATCGCGAAACATCTTAGAGGAAAATAGAACCTTGATTGATTGAATTATTGGGGGAATCCCCACCTGAGAAAAAAATTTTTGCAAAGCTGAACAATGATGCAAAATTTAAATTTTTCTCAAAGGGATAGCCTCTGGTTTATCGATAACGACATCCAAAATTGTAAACAAATTGATTCCCTTGTTTATCTTGGGTAACGGACCAACACAATTTTTATCAGGCTGAAAAGGGCCACCACTAAAGGGAATGGGAATGAGGGAAACTGGTGGGGGTGTTGCAAAGGGTTTGCCGGTCACTTGGCAGATTTGCAACCTTTTAGATGTTTTTTCCATATCCCTTCATTCTGGGCCAATTAAAACTTTGGGTATTTTGCCCAGGTTTTTTTTTACCCCAAATGTCCTCCCCCGGGGCATGTGGGCGAATAATAGCCATTCTCATAGGTGCTAGGTAGCATACAGGTGTTTGCTGGTAGCCAGAGATCGTCAAAAACAAAAGAGAATTTCCTTTTCTTAATATACCGTTAGCAAGGTATAAAATTTTTCCCGGTCTTGGGCGTCGCTTCTGTAATAGTATCTCTCGTAATTTTTCTAGGGGGGATCAAAGGGAACGATCCCTTTTAAAACTTTTTTCGATAGCATTTTAATATCAGAAACTTGAAAAGGCCGATCATAGAATATTTCAGATTTGAAGATCCGGGGTTTTAAAAAAACGACTGAACAATAAATCGAGACCCAAACTTTCGCCTTCATTAGGGCTTCAGTTGATAAAGGGTTTTTAGGCGCTCTAGACTTGCTATAGTTTTTAAAAATTGGGAGGGAATTTAAAAGGGAGGACCTCTTTTTGAGCTTCTATGGCATAGTTAATGTCATAGAATACAAAACAGAGGCTCTCGGCTTTACCCGGATAGTCAAATCATTTCCATGATAAATCAACCCCTGAATAGGGAAAAATTTTCACTGATATACCTACCGAACAAAGCCATAAGGTTTGTTTGGAGAATCCGTGAAAGGCACTCTTTTAATGGGGCCCCCCATAGGCTTCTAATAAGACAACTAATTTTTGGCAGCATATCACTTTTCGGGAAGTTGCCGCTTTTAACAAAGTTAAATAACTTCCAGTATCAGGGGAAAGGGAATTTAAATTTTAATAATTGAGTCCCCCGTCTATTCCCCCTTTCCTTTAGCAAAGTAGGACTCATAGCGAGTGAATACTTTTCTAAAAAAGCTCACATCGATCATCTAGAATGACTACTGATTCGTTCTTGGAACCTTTTTCGGGACTAGGGTTTAGTTTCTTTTTAGTTGTCGAGAAGATTTACCTGAGTTGGGAAACGAAGTTTGCCCTTCCGGTATCCCTCCAAACCAATAACAGTGTTCCTTAATGCCCCTTTTTTATTACAATAATAGGTCAACTACTGTTTGCCTTAGTGGTTTTGAACTTTTCCTGAGTTAGATCTAAATTTATTATTAATGGGCGTGGAGGCATCATAGGAGGTGGGTAAATGATTCTGTATGCGACCTCTCTTAAATTGGGTCGTCCTTTTTAGGGCTATTTAGTCATGTTTCCTTCTTTTTTTTGCCCAAACAATTGTTTAGATATTTATAAATTTTCGGCGAGCGAGGCTGTTTTTAGTATTTTTCTATGGGGAACTAATTAAATACCCATGAAAATCTTCCGGAAATTATTAAGAAAACCCATGCGGATCAAATTTGGGGGGATTTTCCATAGATTTACAGTTAAAGCTCTCACCACTCCAAAGCGATTTTTTTTTCACGAGCAAAATCCACATACGACTGAGTTTGGGTGGGGGTTTTAATTTCTAAAGGTTTTTTTATAATTACGGGGAGATCATAAGCCTCTAGGATACCTTCTTAACGGGAACAAATCCAATATTTTTTCAAAACGTAACGTAGCCGACAACTTTAGCTTTACCAGACAAAGAAGTATGTAAAAAGGTTGCCCATTTGTCGGGGCCAGCGCATAGCACGTGCTTGATTTTTCAAAGACTTCAAAATAAATATCTAAATCTCCCTTTATTAAAACTTGGAAACCCTAGATCAGCTTTTTTTTTTTGAAAGAATCATTTGAAGATTCAGTACTCTTTCCTCACTTTATCTTTTTGTTGTTGTTTATAAGGGGAGCGTTTTCCCTTTTAAATCTTCTTTATTTAATTACCTGACCCCAATTTGAGCTTTTTAAAAAAAAATAGTCTCTCTAATTTCTCAAATGACTTTTAGAAATTGCCCGATGGTACGAAAATGAGGGGAATTTAACTGGGGGTAGTGGATATTCCTTTAGACGTGCACCTTTTGGGGAGGGCCAGGGTGACCCCTTAAAAGGGAAATTCCCTTTAGTAACGGGGGAATGAGAACAGCGTGCACCCTGCAGTACTTCATCTTCTTTATAGAGCCAAAGCCCGGGGCCTAATCCTCTGTTCAAATTTTAAGATCAACTCTTTGAAATTGTTCTTCTAAAACGTCGAATCTCTACTGTGCTTACTTGAGAAAATAAAACTTTCAGAGTCAGAATCTCCTGCACTGGTTAGAGGGCCCCCGGGAAAAATTTTTTTCTAATTATTGCCCTTACGGGATTGGCTGTATAAACTATTTTATGGCACTCCCAAATTTTCGAGCTATGCCAGCACGTTTGAAGTTTTAAAGGGGTCCCGCTTTGACAATTTAAAACTTTTAAATAACTCTTTAATGTGATATTCCATGATCAATTTTGAAATTAAAATAAAGTAAATTCCCAGTATATAACTTTAAATTTTTGTTTTTTTGTCGATGTCTTAGAACAACAAGCTCCAGGAGGGGACCCCATTTTTTGCGTAAAAATTTTTTAAAGAATTCAGAATGTGTCTTTCCATTTTTTTCTTATGCAAAAAGTTTTTGGATCCGAGTTTTAGTAAGTTAGATCAGGGGAAAAATTTTTAACGGGGGAAATCCATAGAATAATATTTTAAAATTATTAAAGTTTTAAATACAATACTTTTTTTCTCTTTTAAGTTAAATTTAAACTTAAAACTTTGTACAATAAAATTACCATATACATTTTGTTCCAAATCATGGAAATGTATATTAATAAGGAAGTTTAATTATTCTTCCTGTATGTAAGTCCTCTTTTTTATTTACGGGTTTCCCTTTCTTAACAAGCTGTAAACTCAAAATACAAAAGGTACAAGATTTAACAAAACCTTTGAAACTGGCCCTATAGTACTCTATGGATTACGAACTGACCAAGAATATAAATATCAAAAGAGTCTTTCGATAATGAGGGCAAAGTGAGCAGCTCTAGAGTCCAATTCTCAAAACCCTTCAATGTACACCGTAAGAGCCCAAAATACGATCATTTTTCAGGCTAAGTGGGGGCAGACTGACTCTTGCCGCCTTTGACTTTAGGTTTGGGTCAGCTGAGCCACTCACCAGCCGGACAAAAACAACGAACAATTCACCGGATGGTTTTTCCCAACTTAAACTTATATACCAAAAATCCTACCTAACCATAATATAAAATAATAGTGATAATTACAAAAAGTGATAATAACAAAAATGTGAAATAACAAAAATCGATAATAACAATAATAGTGAAAAAACAATAATATGTAAACCATGGTATTTTTCAAATTAACAATAAAATATAACACCAAATCTCTATTTTAGCTATAAAGGGACTTTCGCGCTATAATATTTAATGATGAACATATTCGTTTCAATAGTTAAAAAAACAGGTGACCAATTTTTAAATATAAAAATTTTATTTTAATAAAATAAAATATATTATAAATAAAATTATATAATATAAATATATATATATATATATATATTATTCTCATTCCAAGCAGGATTCGAAACCCAGCACCTGTATCAAAGTAACCAAATTCTTTCGCCCTCACCGACTGGTACTGGCGAGTGGGGTCAAAAACCCGATGAGCTGGAGAATTCTTTAAAACCCTTTCCAGTCTACGAATTCATTTTTAAATCTTTGAAAAGACTCTCCCTCCACCTTTCTTTTGTTACCTTACTTTTTCCGTGAAACTATTAAAACCTGGAGACAGAACAGTTTACACCAGTTTTGTGGCCCGAAAAGCTGGGCCATTTTTTACAAATAATTAGTTCTCACTATACTGTTTTTTTTTTTTCCTGAGGAGCTGACCGCACTCCAAAAACAAACGATCTTTAGCTCTATTTAGGTGCAAAGAAATTATTTTTTTTCAGTAACCACCAGTCGGATAAAAGCGGCAGTCTTCAGAAGCTAACGATCTGAGTAGCCTTTAGTCCTGAAAAACTAACCATTACGGACTTGAAGAACGGCTCCGTTTTCAGAAGCAAAATGTTTTTTAAGAGTTGGGTTTTTTGCCTGAAAAACGGTCAGTTTTCAAGATATACCGGTTTTCAGGATCTTTTTGAGGCTTGAAGAGTGACCTGTCTTAAAAAGTAAACAATCTTAAAGAATTTGCTTTCGCTTGAAGACCTCGCCACCTTTTGGAGGGAACACCTTTTAATGGCTGCATTGGTGTGACGAACAACCCTTTTTTAAGAAATCTTTAAGTTAAAAAAAACCTGCTCCCAGGGCCCGTACAACTAGAGAATCTTTTTTTTAGAGCCCCCAAAAACTTTAAAACTAATAGCTTTCCGACTGAAAGGTGAACAATTCTTCGAGAGCAAAGCTTTTCCCCAAAGAGCGCCCAGGCATTAAGAGCCAACAATTTAGGTCTTAAAGACATCAAGAGTGGGTCAGTCTTCGAGAGAATGAATAACTATCCAGGCATCAAGACCTAGCCTCACATCAACAGATGGTCTGGCATCAGTAGGTGACTAGACATCAAAAACTTTCAATTATCAGGAGCTGATCGGGTATCAAGGGCTTCCTGGCCATCAAGAGCTGTTTAGATATCAAGAGCATTTCTAACACCAAGAGATAAACAAGAGACAAGAGCTTCATAGGCACCAAGCTGTAGACTGACATGAAGATGCAGCAGATTGGAAGAGCTGGACAGTTATAAGTTTTTGGCCAGACATATATAGCTAGCCAGACTCCAAGAATTGACCAGACGTCAAGAGTTGGTTAGACTTCAAGATCTTGACAGACTTCAAGAGGTGGCTAAGAAGAGAGAAACTTCAGCACCCCCCAAAAGCATTTTTCCAACGTCGAAACTTGAACAACTCCGAGTTAAGAACCGAGGCTGCCTCAGGACCGCCTCGTAAAAGCTTAATTTGTGCTAAGATGCGAGGGGCCAGTCAGGACAAGATGCTGCAGGAAATCATCGCTAGGAGAGAGAGAAAGAGAGTAGGCGAGAAGAAGGAAGTTGAGAAGAAAGAGATCTAAGGAAAACAGTAAAAAAAAAAGGAAACGAGAACAAGGGTGATAAAGGAGGATAATTATTTTGGTGTTGTTAGTAGTAATGTATAGGTTGGGGATATGTGTGTGTGTGTGTGTATAAATTAATTAAAGGTAATGGAGGGAGATGAGTGATGGGTGGAGAGATGAGTGTAGATATGGAGAAAGGTCAAGAGATGGTTTTATGGTCAGGGGTTTGATGTAAAGAAAAGAGTAAAGTGTGGGGAAAAATAAACGGGGGGAGAAGAGAAAGGCGAGGAGGATGGAGAAGACAGAACGGTGCGAGAAAAGTGGGTCGTTGTGGGAGAGGTTGAAAAAAATGGCATGGAAGTGTGAGGGGGGTCTGGGAGGAAGGGTGTGGACGGAGATAGGGTGTGAGAGGATAGTTACTAGATGTGAAAGATCTGATGGTAAGGATGATGAGGTGGGAGAGAATCTGAAAGGAATGTATGGAGGTGAGACAGACCAGGAAGGACGGGTGATGTAGTGGATTTTAAAGATCACCGACGTAAAGCAAGAAGCAATCACTAATAAAATATCAGAAATCTCTTCTTGACAGTCCTAACAAGATGCCACAATCAAAATCAATGAATTCGTAACAAAAAACTCCAGTGATACATTCTATATAGCTTTAATTAAAAGTCTGGAGAAACGCAATATTTGCTATCTTATGAGTAATTTAATTAAATAGAAGTGAACAGCCAAAGGTTAATCTATGAACAACGTTTTTAATACGATCACCTTAGTTCAATTACTTGACATAAAACCGAAACTTGAGTCTAGATATGGACTTATTAAGTACATAATGTCATAGGTAAAATTTTATGGAAAGAGTAGCCATAATACAGTGTCTCTCATCATCTTTTTACCTTACCAGAAACTGACACAATATCATTAAGAATTAAAGGCTCATCATAAACTTGGCAAATTTAAGTATTTACACAGTACATTCAGCTAAGTACAATTATGACAAATACAAGTTTCCAAATGACCAACCTGAAATAATAGCAAATTTATGTCCACATCCCGTTACTGAATGAAGTCAGGCAATAATCCAAGAAAAAGACTGTTGGTAAACAAATAATTACTGATGTCAGAAGACATGTAGTAACCAGGTTTGTTTGACTCTTCGTCCAGCAGGAAAGAGGTAAAAAAAATACATCTTCCAGGGTAACACTCTAATACCATAATAATATTCTAACTAGGACAATAGAACTTATATGCACGGTGTCCCACGGTGTCCCACGGTGTCCCATGGTGTCCCACGGTGTCCCACGGTGTCCCACGGTGTCCCACGGTGTTCCACGGTGTCCCACGGTGTCCCACGGTGTCCCATGGTCTGGTAGCAAAAGCTCTCACTTCACACGGTGAGGGTCAGAGTTCGATTCCCTGTGAAAGGGTGGAAACACTGGGCGCCTTTCCTTACACCGGTTGTCCATGTTCACTCATCATTAATAATGGGTACTTGGTTGTTAGTCGACTGGTGTGGGTCGCATCCTGGGAGAAAACTGACCTAATTTGCCCGAAATACTCTGCATAACAAGCGGCTTTCAATGTAGTAGTGTCAGCTAGGCTTGTATACCTTGTACATGTACTTGTATAAAGATATAATTAAACATCATAGAAGATAAAGTCCAACTCACAGAAAATATGGGAAAGATCCATATATGGTATACCTGGAGAGGGTTTCGGGGGTCAATGCCCCCTCGGCCGGGTCTGAGACCAGGCCGCGGGGTTATATTTAAAATTACATAATTGTTACACAAATGGAAGTGTCCCAAACTTCACCTGCAGACTGTGATATGTTAACATGGTCCCTCATCATTTATTCCAAATCACGTGACAGGACTAATAGAGTCTCTGTACACTTTGAGATTTTTTCAAAAGTCCCTCAAATAACCACCACTCGTGGCTAGCTAAGCCATTCAGTTTAATCTGAGTACTTACACAAAATACCAGAGAAAAAAAATCTTAAGTTTTTTCTACGGTCACAAAAACAGAAAAAACCTGGTGTACACGAGGCTGTACATGTGAAGAAACAACAGATGCTGGACTGCAGATCTTTCAACTTCTTTATGGATATACATTATTCTTCGAGGTTCCCAACTCATACCAGCGACAGTGAAAATGTATGGGTGTTTCTTGGGTATCTCTTAAGATACATGCATCTGTCGCTGAATACTAAGAAATTCCAAAAACATAGTCTTGTATCCCTGATGGTACACAATTATAAAACTATACGTTCAATACCACAAGTAATAAGGATTCATAATTCGTCCCTGAGCTGCCCCTCACTATCTTCTTGGTGCTCGTGGCTTAGTTGACAGTGTCCTTAACTCACAAATTTAAGGTCGGGGAACGAATCCCAGCACTGGTGAAAAATTGGGGATGTTTGCTAACACCAGCTGTTCCTGTTCCCATAGCAGTAAGTAGCAATCTCCGTTTTAGTTGACGGTGGGCCAAGATTAATGATAATCACAGCCACACGAGAACAATCTAACAGTCTCAAACTCTGAATTATTGGCGATGTTGACCTAAAACTGGGTATTACCGGGCTTGAAAAATTTTGCCTTGCTGAGATTTACAAGATCCCAAGGCAACATCCTGGGCTTTCCTAAGCTGACAGGAATGAAACAGAGTTCATAAGCAATAAATAAATTGCTCTGGAGACCAGGTCCACAAGCAGTGCCACAAAGAAAGTTCAGTTCTATGTTTGGCAGAAATCCTGTGTAATATAAGGAGATAATATTCTCCATTTGCGAGCTCGTGGCAGGTGAGCTACAGTGCACACTGACTAATCCTAAATCTCATTAGCGTACTTGTCTTCATTGATCTGAAGCTTTCGTAACAGTTACATGCTGAATCATGTGCACTCATCGATAATACATATAAAATTATATGATAGTGGTTCTTCTTACAAATAATTGTGATGCGAATTAAAATAATTATGATTATCAGATACAAAATAATTCTAAATAATGCTGATAAGAAATATTAATTGTTACATAAACTGACATTATTACTCTATCATCGAATAATTATACCTGTCACTACTCATTTTCTGGCCAATGATATTGCACCGATTTTAGGGTAAGTTTGTGGTTCTGATTCCTAATATGTTATCGGTTTTGCTTGATTAGCTCTAGTCTTCCGATAAATTTAGTTTCCCATTAAAAAACGTAAAAGATTAACATTGTAAGATATTTCGGTTACCACTAATTTCTGCATATGAAAACGTTGTTTGTGCAATTTTCTTATATATTGTTCATCTGCACAGTTTTGTTGGGTGAGCGACTGGAGGGATACATATTGGAAGGAGTCCAGGGATGTTGTTGTAGTATGCAAATTCTTCATCTTGCCTGAAGTCAGGAAGAAGTTCAACCTTTATTGTCCGATAAGCTGTTATTTTAACATCTTGCTGTAGTCAGTTCAATTCTTTTAGTCTGGATGCTAAAAGTTCAGATGCTTGCTTTGACAGACTGAGGTCACGTGACTGAGGTCACGTATCAAATCATTGAGTTCTTGGGAGTACTTCTGTGGTGCTGAAATGCTTGCTTCATATTCACTTCCAATGCTATCACCTGTGTTACATCCTAAACCCTGAGTTTCTTTATCATCTAACAACGGATGGTCAGGCAGTGTTGTAAACACTGGTATGGGAACGTCTTTGCTGTGTGGCACAGGTCTCCTTGCTGACTCCAAATCAGGATATTCCCACTTGATTTTCTTGTGTCGATTGAAATCTTTCACATTCACCATACAGATATAACAATTGTCATGGTGGTTTCTCGGTTCTCTCCCCACCATATTCACTCCCAAGTTTAAACTTTTCCTTTTCTTATTTTTCCACTGTCGTGAGCATTTCTACTCAGGTTTCACAATGCATATGGGGAGTGAAAGACTTGTCTTGTTACCCAAGCGCCACTCTATAATAAGCAAGATCGCAGCTTGATTTATAAAATCTGTGATTTTTATTTTGTTTTTGCAAAGAGTAGTTGACACAAATGTAGCGAAATGCATTGGGATTGTTTAAGCAGACTCTTCGTGAAGAACTCTTGTTTAACTGGGAAAATAACAAAATGAAGGTTACAGTGTTGTAACGTGGTCGTTGTTGATACAGTTCCTTTCCTTAAATATTAAATTATTTAAAAATTTTAATCTTTATTAACACTATCTGAATATACAAATTGTCGCTATATATAAATACCAGCGTTATAGCTGTGTCCTCTTAATTAAGGGTAGGTATGCAATACCTCGGAAAGTAGAGACAATATGAAAAACTTACTGCCATTTTCGAATTCAGCAACCCCAAAATACCATATATACCTTCAATACCTTTGACAACGAAATTTTGTTGTTGTCCAGTGACATATAATGCAATTCTCGCTGACACATCCCACTAATTATGTATATTGACGTAAGTAATATACATAATACAATATCGTTGTACTATCAATGTATTCTTGAAGTTCCATACCACATTTCATTAGATAAAATACCCAACTGTGCATTTGTAAGAGACGGAGCAGTAGGATGACTTACCCTAAGGCAATGTTTATCAACCATGAATGCCAATGGAGTGCCACTGATACTGCCTGATACATTTTTTAGGCATTTTACACACACACACACACACACACACACACACACACACACACACACACACACACACACTGGACATCATAGCTCTCACAGAAACCAAACTCACAGGAATGATAACAGATGCCATCTTTCCAACGGGATATCAGATCCTGAGGAAATACAAGGGAAACAGAGGGGGTGGAGAGGTGGCACTGCTCATCAAAAATCGATGATTACATAATTGGAACACTTCAGTCTGGAGGTCCCAAGGTGGTAATTGCAGTGATGTATAACCCACCACAGAACAGCAGGATGCCAAGGAAAAAGTATGATGAGAATAATAGAGTGATGGTTGACACACTGGCTGAAGTGGCCAGAAGGGCTTATGCGAGCTAGGCAAAGCTGCTGATTATGGGTGACTTCAAACACAAGGAAATCGACTAAGAGAACCTGGAGCCCCATGGAGGCCTAGAAACGTGTAGGGCTAAGATGATGGAGGTGGTACTGGAAAACCTCATGTACCAACACGTAAGGGACACTACCAGAGAAAGAAGAGAGAATGAACCAGCGAGACTGAACCTAGTATTCACCTTGAGTATTGAAAATACTGAGGACATCTCATGTGAAAGACCCCTCAGGGCTAATGATTACATGGTTCTGAGCTTCGAATAAATAGTAGAGTTACAGGTAGAGAGGGAAGCAGAAAGGGGAGGATGAATGAAGCCAAACTGCATGAAAAAGGACCACACAGGCATGAAGAATTTCCAGCATGAAGTTCAGTGGGATAGAGAACTGGCAGAGAAGTTAGTAAATGAGATGATGGAATATGTGACAACAGTATGCGAGGAAGCTAAGGAGAGGATTGTATCCACGGGTAACAGAAATAACGAGAAAGCCAGGACGAGCCCTTAGTTTACCCAAAGGTGTAAGGAGGCCAAAACCGAGTATGCTAGAGAATGGAAGATGTATATAAGGCAAAGGGCCCAAGAAAATAAGGAGGGCAGTTGTAGAGCCAGAAATGAATATGCACAGGCAAGAAGGGAGGCCGAACGACAACATGAAAATGACATAGCAGTGAAAACCAAATCTGACCTGAAGCTGTTGTACAGACACGCCAGGAAGAAAACAACAGTCAAGGACCAGACAATCAGGCTGGGAAAAGAAAAAGGGGAGATCACGAGAAACGACCACGAAGTATGCGGGGAACTCAACATGAGATTCAAAGAATTCACAGAGGAGACAGAAGGGCCTCCAGAAAGACGGAGAGACGGGTACACCATCAAGTGTTGGACACAATACATACAACCGAGGAAGAAGTGAAGAGGCTGCTAAGCGAGTTAGATACCTCAGAGGGGATGGGGCCATATAACATCTTTCGTTGGGTCCTGAGAGAGGAAGCAAAGGCGCTATGTGTACCACTAACAACAATCTTCAACACATCTAACGAAACAGGGTAAATACCTGAGGTACGGAAGACAGTAAACGTAGTCCAAGTTTTTAAAAAAGGAGACAGACACGAAGCATTAAACTACAGACCACTGTCACTGACATGTATATTATGCAAGGTCAAGGAG